>CAIGQQ010004833.1:368528-378983 GCA_903798035.1 Danio albolineatus
ATGTATGTATATCACACAACATTTCATTCTGATTACATAGCCCTATATTCATTGCTGGAGATCGTAAATTATGTAGGCAAAGGTATGTTTGGTATGGTACACTATGGAGCAGTATGATGCTGTTCCTTTTCATGCTTACCAGCTGACCGATACCTCCATGTGGACGTCTTTTTCGCTATTACCAGTGGCTCTCCACATACGTTGGCGGTCTTGTAATGTGGAATGGAGTTGACTGCGATGAAAACGTTTGAGTCTGGCTAAGAACAGTTGCAGAAATTAAAGGTAAGACAACAAATGGTGAAAAATAAAATAAACAGGTAAATAACAGGGTGAGCATGTGGTAAAATCTAACGAAAAATGTGCTAAAAGTCAGGCTACCACAAGGGCTTTTCTTTTTCTGGATTGCTTTTAGGTTTAGGGAAGTGGGTGTGCGCTGGTCAATCGGTGCTTTTAAAAACACTATTGGTTGGGTTTAGGGAAGGAGGACGGTGGGTCTGTCAGTTGATTTATGTGAGAAGAGAAGCTGCGAATGTTACTCATGAGAGAAATTTGAGATCTCAAAAAGCATACACAATGGCTTGTAGCAGATTCACGAAAACAATAACTGCAACAAAAAAAGAAACCTCCTGGGATGTATTTCGCGATCTCCAGAAATGTATATAGGGGTATATTTCAGAATGAGCCTGGGTTGTATATATGGCTTGTGGACAAGCAGTTTTTTGTTAAACAATTTCTGAAGAAAAAATAGATATATAGGTTGAAATCTGAAATAAAACAAGGGTTACTAACTATTAATTCTCCACTGTTAAGGTTTTTTTTTTTAAATAATAGTATTTAACTGTAATATCTACCGAATTTTACTGTTTGACAGTTATAAAGTATGTTACTGTATTTAAAAGTTGTATTGTGAAAATGACTGTACATTTAAGTTTTTTTTTGCAAAACAAGAACCAAATTTCAGTACAAATTGTTATATATCATTATCTTTGTTGTTGTTTTTCTAAGAAAAGAGAAGAAAAAATTAAAAATGCAAAAAAAAACCTGACACTAAATACAGTATATACAACACTGTAAATACATATAGAGCAAGATAAATGGTGCTGTAAATGTAAATACTGTATTTTTGCTGTAACTACAGTAGTTTAGGTATGACTTTTTTTGATGGTCCCTATTGCACGTTTTGTTGCATTAAACTACATGCAGTTATTAGTAGACTGCTTAATATCTGCTAATACTGCTCCGTCAACACACAATTAACTGACTATACAAAACTTTGCAAGTACATGTCAACTTACACTTACCCAAACCTCAAACTAACAGTCTACTTACAATCTATTGAGAATAAGATGGTACTGTATGTAAAAGCAATGTAATGAGTTAAAGGGTCCGTCAAAATAGTCATATCATGGTTTACAGTAAGTTACTGTAGATTCTCCATGAAATTGTTAATAGTGTTTTACTTTCAGTGTTTTACTGAAATTTAACTTACGGTGTGACAAAGGTGTGACAAAGCAAAAAATAAGGAAAACAACTCCTAATTAATAATGCACAATTATTAATACTTAGAGTGATTTAGAGTGATGGACACTTGTTTTCATATAGTGCTATTTATTTTTTACTTATTTCGTTTACTTTTACTTACTTATTTTTTGACTTATTGGACTTGTAAAACATTTTCAGTAAACACAATTAAAATCAGTCCAGGGCTGTTTATTAATGGTTTTATGATTTTTTAATTTAAAATATAAAAGTTCTTGAACTATGATTAAGACAGTCACATTATAGAAAAAAAAGGAGATAAAAAAATATATAATAAATAATAATAATAATAATAATAATAATAAATAATAATAATAATAATAATAATAATAATAATAATAATAATAATAATAATAATAATAATAATAATGATAAAGCAGTTTTTGACTGCTAAACAAGAGTTCTATTGAAGACAAGAAACCATTTACTGTATCTTAATTGATGACAAAACTAATTTTATACATTTCTGCATTTTTGTCATGTGTAAAAATGCAAAATCCCACAACCCATATCCATGCAGCAGTCATGCTCTGGAGTCTTTAGAAAAAATAAACATGTAAACTCTGACCAATAATACAATTATTTTAATCCACTTTCAAAATTTGCCTGTAATGCAAAAATGTGACAAATGGAACAAAGCAAACAATATTTAGGACATTAAATTCCCATTAAATATTTTATAAATAGGACATTAAATTTAAATTAAAGTCTCATCTCACGACATTCAGACTGAAAGCAGAAGATCTGAACTCCCTTGCAGAGCTTTAATAAGCCATGGACTTTCTCAAGGCTGAGGCTACTTTTGACCATGGGTGCATTTCCCGAAAGCATTGCAAGCCAGCCACAGTCCCAAGTTCCATTGTTACCAACATTTCTGTGAGCGATTATTCAGTGTTTCCTGAATTAAATCTCAGATATTTGTTACAGCAGCATTTTGGAGAACAGTGTGAAGGGAAACCTGCTGACTGAACGAACCACATGGAGTAAACTGTACCTTGCAGACTTCGCAGGTTAACCATTGTTTTGCTCTGGTGAGCAGCATGGCTAGAGTCCTTCTCCTATGGTAGTATCATTAGAGAAATGTCCAAAATTGGTTCATGCTAGTCATTCAGTTAAGAATCATGGAACATGTGCTTGAAATTAATGCAGAGAGCTAAATGCGTGTTCATGGTGGTGTATCTTTAAATATAAAGATACGCTATTTATAGTATACCTGTCAACCCTTCTGTTTTTCCCGGGATCCTGCCGTATTTTACAGTTCTATCCCGCTATCATCCCGTAAAGGTATTTTCCCGTATTTCTCCCATATTTCCAGTCTTTCTCTGAAGGGTGATAATAAACATAAAGAGCCGATCCTCCCTATACGCAACCCATACTGCCGAACCACCAGGGGCTGCCCTTTGATCTCAAATGTGAGTACGTGCTGTGCTTTCGGTTTATTTAGGGATGAAACACTTTGAAATAAATATAAAAATGGTAGGATTCCCTTTCCTCTTCATTACATGTGCCGTCGTGCCTCCTATGCAATCCTCAAAAGTCATAAAGCAGTTTGTGACTGTCAGCTGACGCTCTCTATAGTGATAAATAGATGCTGTTTCCCAAACGGATTCTGTACATGCGATTTGTAGCGTAGCGATAGTGGGTATTGGGTGCGTGTTTAAACAGACATATACACATAATTAATAATAATAACATCTAAAGATGTTGATCTTAATGTTTTTTTTTTTTTTCAAACACAACAAATTTTGTCCTAAATGAGCATAAAACTTTAGGAAAGCATTTAAATGCTTTCATTATAACGTTAGATGTGTGCATTTTTAAAGTGACACCTCTGTTATTTAATGTAATCAAACGAAAAATCTAAATAAATGAGATCCATTCGTTGCTCTTTATTCAGAATGTGTAAGTTATACAGTGAGAAAATTATTAATAAGGTTTGATAACTTGATTCTATTTCTTTATAATAACTAATTTTAATAAGCTAAACTGTTTATGGTGGGCGTATTCCTTATTTTCACACCCCAATGTTGACAGGTATTATATAAAGATATATATAAATGCTGTAGTCTCATATAAAGGCCCTGATTCACAAGTCCTTTAGCCATAAATGACCCAAAAATAGGGTTTGACCCAAAATCAAGGTTTGGTTTTGTATTAATTCTGTCAATTTAAAGTTATAATGTGGTCACTATGCATTATAAATGTACCAATAGACAAGAAGTACAATAGTGTGGATTGTTGTGCCTCCATTTTTGTTGCGTTTCCACAAGTCTTTTGTTTTAATACATCGATACTGAAGCGAAACACTAAAACAGGGTCTTCAGGGGTTTCAAAACGCTCTGTTTATTTTATTTTTTCATTGGTCGAAGATATTGGAGTAGTGTGGATGCCAGGTGTAATCGTAACCAAAAGAATTGTATTTTAAAACAAAACAAAAAATGTAAAATTACAAAAATGTAAATGGTTCCTAAGAAAACATTGAGATAGACTGGTGGCAAAACCCTAGAAGGGATTGAGGTTTAGGTGTGGTTAAAATCTGCATGACCTGGAAGCCGAGATCATTTTTATTATTAATATTATTAGTATTATTATTAAAAACATTTTCCTAAAAAACTCAACTCCTGGAGTGCCACATTCATTCCTACCCTGCCTCAACACATTTATTTGTAGGTTTCAAACAAGCCTGAAGCACTTAAGTCGTTTGATCAGATGTGTTTAACTAGTGTTAAAACTAAACTGTGCAGAGCTGCGGCAGAGTTGACTCCTGTGCTCTAGAGAAATAGAATATTAAATAAGAAAACAGTGGGCGTGGCTTGTTTGGATGTAGTAACGTAGGCATGTCATTCAGAAAGACCTGGGAAAATGGTTTTAGAAGAGTTAGTACAACCTAACAGACATGTCCTCCTCGTCATTTCTGTTTGTTGTCAAAACTGGCAGTTGGAATACCTCAAACACAGGTAATCTGAGAATTTAACTGAAAAAAAAAAAAAAACAGGAAGTGTGTATTCAGATTTTAATTTTAGATTCGTAATGACATGCACAGATTAATTGTTCACCACAAAACTAGCATTGCGAGCTAACCAAATCATGCGGTTAGTTTGGATTTCATTTGCACTTTAAGCGTAATGAAGAGCATCTTCTGAGATACGTAAAAACAAATCTCACTTCCTTGAATATAAAACGGACACATGTGACCAGGGGAGTAAGGTTTATAGTCATTGTAAGCATCAACGGCATTTGAAACCCACTTGGAACAGGTTAAGAAAACTGAAGGGATTACATTGATGCAGTGACGTGGACCTAGATGTGTGTGTGTGTGGTTTGGCTGGGAAGTCTAACAAGACCAGCAAGTAGTTTCACTGTGAGTAAACCTCACTCCACTGGCATCAAAAGGTACATTAGGAAATGATTCTAGAGGTCTTGTTAGTGTTTCCGCCCTCCCACATCAGAAACACCAGTTTGGCTTCAGCTTGAAGTGGGTTAATTATGGTGGAATGGAGAGAATTGTGTGTTTATTGGTACCAGATGCACTTTTCAATTCGGTTAGAGATCCATTGTGAAATATGCCCCTATTCTCTAATTCTGATTATTCAACAAGACATTTTAATGTAGCTGGATATAGTAGCTGATTCTAAACGGTTAATCTGTTCTGAGAGTGTCAAATGTCTCTATACAAAGGTAAGATTTTAATAGCCTGGCTATATATATTTTTGGTGAGTGGACTCTCAATCTGGGGTGCGTTTCCGAAAACCATTGTTAGCCAACTTAAGGCTTAAGGCTCGTACACACTGGGACACTTTTCGTTTGCGTTTATCATCTGTGTTTTTTTGAGACGTTTTTCCACATTCACGCCCAAGCAATTTTCTCTGGCGTCGAGCAGAAGAGTATGCAAAATTACTCCTTGACAATAGATGGCGCACAGGGTGGCGCTTGTTACACAGAAGAAGAAAAGTGGAAGGAAGAGGAAGTTTACAGGCTTGTTGTTGCGATCGGCAAAGCATGGATGGCTTAAGTAGCAGCTCTAGCGATGAAGAAATGATTATTGTTCACCAGTGCAAGAAGCAGCTCCACCTTCATATTGCGTCTGGGCATCTTCTTCAATGTGCTCTCGCATTGACAGTTTTGCGATTTAGTGCCTCCAACGATCATGAGGCGTTTCTTTACAAATGACGCTTTTACGCCTGCCATTTTGCGTGTTGGTGTGCACAACCACATCGGCACCCTTTATTTAGTCACGAGGCATTAAACGTTGACCGAAAACACGAACAAAAAATGTCTCGGTGTGCACGGGCCTTAAGGTCGCAAGTTCCATCGTTTCAAACATAGTTAACTGATTTGACGTTTCCCAAATCCGTCGTTTCAATGAACATACCCAAACTGCATCGCAAACGTGTGCACTTCCAACTACACCTCTGGAGCTGTAGTTAGAAGCATAGTTCCCATTCGTTCAGAACATCCTAAAATTTAAACTTTTTAAACAAACAAAAAAAAATTATAAAAGCACTCAAGTCATTTCTCTTAGGTGTAATTTACTTTCGGAGTATTTGCATTCGGAGTACAGTTCAGTTTAGCGATCTTCATGTTTACTATTTACACACTTTGAAAACATTGATGTCATTTTGAACACAGCCGAGTGAAATTTGTTACGTCTCCAAAGCTAGTTCAGTTTTTAACAGACAATGCTCCAAAGCTTATGAAAACAAAAAAAGGCATATGTTAATGCTTTTATTTTATAGTAGGTTATTTATTAAGAAATGTAGCCTACTGTATATGACATGGGCCTGTTGGTTTGAACATTTCTGCAGTAGTTTGCATGTCAAATTGTAAAATTAGACCTTTAAAATAAATAAATAAATACATTCTTCTCAATAATAATAATAATAATAATAATAATAATAATAATAATAATAATAATAATAATAATCATCATCATCATCATCATCCTTATTATAGTTAACATTATTATTAAAGTAGGATTTTTTTTCATTTCCTAATAAATAATAAATAATAAATTTCATTTCTTAATAAATAGCCTCATTATTTATTTATTTATGCATTATTATATGAGGTATTTGGTATATAATTATATGAGATGTTATGTTTTAGAAGAGAAAATGTAATGTTTTCATTAATATATTTAAAGGAAACACAGGCCCTATATGTGCCTTTACATATAGTTCAGTTAATATAGAAAACGTGTTTTTACCAAAACTAATATTGGATTTATTTATAAATGCGTGTGTTAATATAATTTCCACAAAGAAATTATGGGGTTCTTCCCTAAAGAAGTTGTCACTCCTCCTCACTTTAGAGCATCATCATGGGCATTTTACGTTATACTGTAACTAACGTGATTCAAACAATGGATCTGCGACAGAGAAACTCGTCACTTACATCATTGTTTGGAAAACGCATCCCTGGATTCTATATGGCATATCCCATAATTAAAAGGTAGGAGAGGTCAATTTCTTAATAATCAATAGTGAGCTATACCAACACAATGTCAAATCAGTTTGTAACCTTTTGATATAGTGGCTCATTTGTATTGATTTGTATGATGTCATTAGTACATTTTAGTACAATTTGCTCGTCCTCCAATGAGGGAAGGAGATTTAGAGGGTGGGGTTTGGGGGCACGTCTCCTTAAAAAATATATATATATTACATTTTCATATGAATGACAATGTGTAATACGCAATTTTTGGACAACATGTAAAACAGTTATGTTTCCTCGTAAGATTGGGCTGGATATACTGCTATATGTGTTTCTAAACAAGCTCCTCCAAGTCTGTGACCTTCAGTGAAGACACATTTATTCTTCCCTTTCAAGTTCGTTTTCTTTTTTTTTTTCTCCTACAAAAGAACATCTGTCCGTGCCTTCTGCTTTCTTTCCTTCCCTCTCTTGCTCTATATCTCATTATAGTGGTAACTGTCAGTATTAATAGTTGTTCTTAGAGAAGGATGTCAGTGCTCTTAAAGCTCAGCAAGTGAGAGAGGGAAAGCGGGTGTACAGCAGGTGGTGTGAAAGAAGAGGCAGAAAGACACAACTGGAGACAAGGAGGAAGAAACTTTTAGTAAGTTTGGCCAGAGATGAGAATTTAGTTTTACATCCAACTGGAATTGCAAAAGTGAACAGTGGTTATTGTATGGACAGCAGTATTTAATAATCAATCAATCAATTAATCAATCCATTCATCCAACTCTACTCAAACACAACTCATCCATCTATACACAACTCATCACTCCATACACAACACAACTCATCATACATCAATCCATTTACCAAACATCTATACATCCATCCATACTGTACACAACTCATCAATTTAAACACAACTCATCCATCCATCCATCTATACACAACTCATTAATCCATACACAATACAACTCATCCATTCATCAATCCATTTACCAAACATCCATCCATCCATACACAACTCATCAATTCAAACACAACTCATCCATCTATCCACCAAATCATTTATCCATTCACAACTCATCATTCCCATACACAACTCATCCAGTAATCAATCCATTTACCAAACCAGCCATCTATCCATACACAACTCATTAATTCAAACAACTCATCTATCCATCCATCCACCAAATCATCCATCCATACACAACTCATCCGTTCATCAATCCATCTACCCAACCATCCATATATACATACACATTTTATCCATCCATACACAACTCATCAATTAATACAAAACTCATCCATTCATCGATCCATCTACCAAATCATCCATCCATACATACATACACAACTCAATCCAAACACAACTCATCCATCCATCCACCAAATCATTCATCCATACACAACTTATCAATCCCATACACAACTCATTCAGTAATCAATCCATCTACCAAACCAACCATCCATCCATCCATACACAACTCATCAATTCAAACAACTCATCCATCTATCCACCTATCCATCCATCCATCCATCCATCCACCAAATCCTCTATCCATACACAACTCATCCGTTTATCAATCAATCTACCAAACCATCCATATATTCATACACATTTTATCCATCCATACCCAACTCATCAGTTAATACACAACTCATTCATCCATTCATCGATCCATTTACCAAACCATCCATCCATCCATCCAGCCACAACTCAGAAATTCAAACACAACTCATTCATCCATCCATCCATCCATCCATCCATCCATCCATCCATCCATCCATCCATCCATTCATTCATCTATCCATCAACACTTGACTGAGAATATCTATCTTAGTTAAGACCTCTCTAGTTTAAGTTCAGTATAGCCATCTATTGTCGAGTGAATGCTATTAATACTGTAAGCTTACTGCAATGAATCCTCTTTTTGTTGGTTGTTTTGAGCGTAATAGCTTTATTGTAAGGGCACGCTCTCGAGGTGAGGGTGCCAGTCTTTTGATTGTTATGGGCTATTTCTGTCTACACAGGGATTTATGGCATATCTCGCCTTATTGATCCATAAACAAACTCGCACAGATCTGTTTCTGTCCCCTTATCATTAGTCTTTCTCCTTGTTTACGTTCAAGGAATAAGTCGATCAAAAATGAAGATTGTGGCTCTTCTTTATTCACCTTCCTGTTTTTCCAAACAGGGCTGCTTGATACATCAAAATTAAATCAATATTGTGATATGGTTTCTTCTGACTGTCAGATTGTTCAGGCTGGGATATGAATGGAATATATACGGACTAATCGTGCCAGAGTGGCACTTTTCATTCACATACAGTATATAGTCCATGATAAACTGCTTCGTCAAATCACAAAGTACCAAAATTAAAGGATTAGTTCACCCCCCAAAAAAAGAAAATTCTGTTAATTAGTCATCCTTATGTCATTTCAATCCCCTGAGACCATCGTTCATCTTCAGGAGACAAATTAAGATGTTTAAGATGAAATCCGAGAGCTCCCTCATCGCTAATAAACAGCAACAATTAAAGTCCAGAAAAGGAACCAAAATCATTGTCAAAACATTTCTGGTTCGACTGTAACCATACGAAGCATACATGAATCACTCAATTGGAATGACATGACGGTGAGCAATTAATGACATAATCATCTTTTGGTGAACTAACCTAAAATAAAAGCTTGTTGTTTGAAATTGACATTATACAGCAACATAACGCCAAGTACATCAGCTATATGGGCAAATGTCATCCCATTTGTGCCCTGTTGAATGGAGATTTGCTGACTTTTGAGTAAAATTAACTTGCTGTCAGATTGTGTAGACTGGTCATATCGGGATGGAGTATATGTCGAACGTCACGTGACCAAACCGGATAACTGGGTAGAACACTTCTGCTCATCACTATTTCATATGCGCCATCGGTTTGTTATTAGTAAGTAGTAAGTAGTGTTTTACACGCTACATAATAGGGTATATGCACAACTTTCGCGTTCTAGTCAACCTGGGTAGAACACTTCCAGATTTTCACTCTCTGCTAATTTGGCATTGTTTTATACAAGAAGCATCAAGGAACTACCAAAGTATCACAGATGTACACTACTTACTACTTTCAATAACAAACCAATGGCACATATGAAATGGCGATAAGCGGAAGTGTTCTACCCAGGGATCCGATTTGGTCATGTGACGTTCGACATGTACCCTATTGTTGTCGATTTTAGTTGTAAATACATTATCATAATGAAATAAAGGTCTCCAGCATCTCCTGGTACCCACAGTTTTTAATAATTAATATAGACAGTGTAGAGACTATGTGAATTTTGTGATATTTTTTTTACTGTGCTAACTGTGTTAGCACAGTAAACAATAATATAACAATAATAATAATAATAATAATAATAATAATAATAATAATAATAATAATAATAATAATTATTATTATTATTATTATTATTATTATTATTATTATTATTATTATTATTATTATTATTGTT
>CAIGQQ010004833.1:379083-410740 GCA_903798035.1 Danio albolineatus
TTATTATTATTATTATTATTATTATTATTATTATTATTTTGCTAATTAATATTATGATCCATTTGGCCACTATTTGATTTATACTGCATATGATTATTATAAATGTTTTCTATTTTACTAAAGTAGGTGTAAAACATACAAAATTATTCACATAACATGAATTTCAAATTTTAAAACAAAAAAACCCAATACATTTTGTTCATCCTAAATGAGCGATTTATAATAAATAGTTAAAATAGGGTTTAAAACGTTTACTTCGAAATCCCCAAAATCTCTTTAAAATCCTTGATTCTTCTTTGCCTTAGATATAATGTCTGATAAAAGCCAGCACCAATATTGGTTATAGTTGAACTCCCCTATTTATTTTTTCTCTCCAATTTCTGTTAAATGGTAAGAAGATTTTATAAACACATTTCTAAACATAACAGTTTTAATAACTCATCTCTAATAACTGATTTATTTTATCTTGGCCATGATGACAGTAAATAATATTTGATTAGATATTTTTCAAGACAATTCTATACAGCTTAAAGTGACATTTTAAGGCTTAACTAGGTTAATTAGGTTACTTACGCAGGTTAGTGTAATTAGGCAAGTTATTGTATAATGATGGTTTGTTCTGTAGATTATTGAAAAAATGTAGCTGAAAGGGGCTTATAGTTTAATTTTTATTTTTTAAATTATTTTTTATTATTAAAAACTGCTTTTACTCTAGCCGACATAAAATAGAAGTGAAGTTTCTTAAACTAATTTCGAGAAGAGTACGTGATATGATTAGGCAAGACTTGCTGATCATCTGTAATCAGTAATAATCCAATCAGAGAGATCCAAGCTTACCATAAATGAATAATTTTCTCCCTACTGCTTTATCTTCGTTTTGGAAGAATCCCCCCTTCTACTCCATCTCCTCCTTTTCCTCCCTTTATAAGGGGGAGACCTACCTGATCTTGGATCCCCTTATATGGTTGTTGACCGGGCAGGAGCCTTTGGCTCAAGCATCTCCGCGGTCAGGGTTCTCATCCGGGACAGCATGCCAAACCTGCTATAAACGCTAAGCATATGTAAGTGTGAACTCTTGAAATACAGATTGGGCCACTCCGAGCCCCAGTTTAGCAGCGTCACTGTTTTTTCAACAGCAGCTATCTGAAAGGAATACTTGCGAAAGCTTAACGCAAAGAGGCGCTTACCATATTATGATGCAAATTAATTTTTCAGCCAATCAAGGGGCTTCCTCCTTCCATAGGCTGTGGAATTTAGTCCCACCTAGTCCTTATGTTAATCCGGCCCTGTGCATACCTGCGTAATGTCACTAGTGGCAGTTCTAACCAACATCATTGTGACCAATATCATTAGTTCAACATCATCAACAAAACGTTGTACCATTGTACTATTCAAGTACACTGAATAATAATTACTCATAGGATTTACTATATTTTATAAGGTAAATGGTTACAAACTGTTTTCATGGGCTGAATTAAATAAGCAATTTAAACTGAGTAATGTTTAACTTCGATTGTTTAGTGTAGCTCCTAGTTACATCAATCTTCTTGGCAACACACCCTATTGACAGCAGATTGGTTGGTCGTTTTACACTCTTCAGTAAACCTCAGTAAAGTGGTGTTAAGAAAAGGGTTTCAGTTTGACCCGTCAATTATCATGGGTGATGAGTTGAAGTCTCAGTTTGCTCCTCTTTTCGATGGATCGGCCTGGTCCACCTCACAAAGGCAAGACTGTTGACCCCTGGCCTGTATTGATAACACATCGATGTCTGAACTGCGCTTCCCGTTTCATGTTCTCCCCCCTGTTTAACCTTGAGAGGGCCGGATCACAAGGCGAGAGTCTGCGAGAGCGAGACAGATGGAAGATAGAGCCCCGTGTGGCTGTTTGATCCAGTGTTGTTCCTCCTCCATTATTCAGCACACATCTCTGGGGGGGGGGGATTTCAGACGAGGCATCGATAGCCCGGCGGTAAACAAACGCTAGAAATGACACGAGCGACCCGTCACGACCTTCGCTCAGTCGCGCTTTCTCTCTGCTTGTCAATTACTTACACCAATACGTTTAAGAGGAGCTGCTGCCGGCCCGAGCACGGCTGTTTGTTTTTTGTGATGAGGAGGGAGCCATGCACAGCCCAGTGGTATTTGTAAAGCCTTAACTCACTGTCATTGCCAGTTTGTTGTTTTAATTGAGCTTGTGTCAGATGGGTCTGTGGCTTTTTTTGGGACAACTGTAGCCAATACAAAAAGGATTGTACATGAAGAGTTCAGATGCAAAACCTTCTAAATCCATCAGGCCTCGTTTCTGAGCATTTTCTATCAGGCTCCTCTGATTAGAGTTCAGAAGTTTCATTTTATAGGTAATGCAAAGATTATTAGCTAGTAAATAAATTAACTTTTTGTTCCAAAAATGTCACTTTACACAATTCTTTGGTTTTTAACAAGGGAGATTTTCTTTTGTGTCAAAACCAGCATTTGTAACCTAGCCTAAGATAATTATTGATAAAGCAAGTTATACTGTGATCAGGTGAAGCGCTCCATTGGCTCGATAACCTTAATATTATTTTGTACTGTGCCTTGGTTTTCATATCTTGTGACCATGATGGTCAAACAAGCCATGATGGTTAAGAAAATCGAAACATTCTTTTCACCCCAACGCAATATAACAGGGCACGGTAAAGGCTAAAGTGATGTAAAATCATCCCTTAATCCCTAAATTCTTGAACCTTTAAACATTCACACGCATCAAATCAGCTGCACGCGCGACACTAAAGCAAGTAAGCGAGGAGAGCCTGTCTCACCGTACACGTGATCCTCTTTTCACATTTTATTTTGCTCGAGTGAAAAGTTGTTTTTGTCAGTTGTGCTGCTGCTCGATTCAAAGATCACATTTGTATGCATATTGACATACAGTCATAAACTAAAGACTGGCTCACATGATTTTTGGCCGATATTATTTGAAGAAAAAAAATGTTTTGACATATCCCTGCGATCATTTGAATTGTTGCATGGATTGCATCATCAAATTCGTCGCTCCTATTGGTTCTTGGATTGACGCTCATCGCAGCTCTTGTCACACTGCAGGAAAGTGTCCACAACTTCATCAGAGAAAAAAATTTATCGCAACAGGCATTAAGCGACTACTAACGATCAAAGGTCACAGATTTTAGTCCAGGATTTCAGAAATCTTTTAGGATTTGCCATATTTGTCCCATATGACAAAACCGTGGCTGAAATCCCACAGTGTGAGCAGGGCTTAACATTTTAATCTGTAGTGACGAACCAGCAATGGCAATTTAAAAATGATTTTCAGCTAGACAAAGTGGCTAGTGGGAGTGGTTGTTTAACCCACCACAGCTGAAATCTACCTGCATATGGCAGGTGTTCATGTAAAGCCTTGTTATATGTATATATGTTATAGCAAATGCTGTTAAAAAATCCCTTATCCTGGTAAACATAATTTGGGAAATATAAAAAACATATAAAAATACAGGGGCACTGATAATTTTGACTTCAGCTGTATATAGGGAAATAACTCAAGAGTTGAATGTATGCATAAAAGTTACATGTGTCCAGAAGCATGGAGTTGAGACATATAATCCTCCAACAAATGCATGCGTCAGTGCACAGATGGACACGCCAGATCCGCATATATGTATATCAACACCATTAACACCACCCACAAGCATTTCAATCCACAGACACCACTTAATCTATGTATTGTACAGTTTACATGTATATATTCCTTGATTACTTTTGTGTTAATCATGTATTATGATTACAGGTGTCAATGATTTTGCAAGTCCAATGTTTTAGGAGATATTTTTGTGTTTTTGTACACATTTATTATATCTGATTGGCATTATGGGGAATTGCCAGATGACAGTTCCTGATATGAAGGGGAACTAAGGGAATTGCCATATTTAATGGAAACACATTATTTTTTTTATAAAACAATTCGTCACCTTAGAATTATAAGGTTCTGTCTGACATTTTTGTCAAAATTGAGTTATTGACATATTCTTATTAATAGACTTATTTACATTATGGGATGTTTTTTTTATACAAGTTGTTTACATTTTACATTTAAAAAGAAATTATAATAAAAATGTTATGCACTGTTTGCTATGGAATGCAATAACTTTGAAGCTCAATTTCTCAAAATCATTCAGAACGCTGATAAAACCTTTTAATTCCAAGGTGATGAATTGCATTACATGGCTGATTTTTTAAAAATAATTTTGCCCATTTTTTTTAAATCATAAACAGTGCATGCTGCTAGACATAATAAACACATAACTTGTCTTCAAATCACAATAAATCATAATCATCATAAAAAGTCATAATAAAATCATAATTACATAAAATGTAATCAATAAAGCAGACTATTTTCTGGTCACTTTTTAAAATGCATTTGAATTTAATTCATATACGGTATATTTACACAGGGTTCAGTTTCTGGAATCTGATTACATAAGATGAAGGTAACACTTTAGTTTAAGTAACTTGGCTTGGCTGGCTTGGTTCGGGACTTGTAGGGCTGCGCATCGATGGATTACTATTCAGTGTTTGGACTCTCAGCAGTGATTATTAAACCACACTGAACTGAACTAAACTGAACTTCAACACTGAAAACTGGACTGACACTGTTTCAATTTTTTATAATCCATGTGAAGCTGCTTTGACACAATCTACATTGTAAAAGCGCTATACAAATAAAGATTAATTGAATTGAACAGTTAACACCATGTACTACTTGCTCATTACCTGCCGATTATTAAGATGTTAACTGTGGATTAGCACTTATAAAGTATGATCTTAATTTACATTCCTAATCCAATTCAATAGCTAAAGCCAACTATTACCTAGCTAACTATTAATACACAACTAATTAATAACTAAAAAATCACTTGACTTCTAGTTCATCATTTTGGTATCAGAAGTTGTTTATATGAAAGGCAATGGCCTCTAGATTTTACCAAAATAAAATATGACCATGATTTTTCATTATTTAATTAGTACAGTAAGGTCATGGTGCAGTGGACTCCTATGACTCCTATGAGCTTGGAGGACTGCATACATACATCTCTGCAATGCCTCAAATAACTTATTAATAATGTGATCTGGAATAGCAAAGAAAGCGTTCCTGCAGGACTCCCAGAGTTCATTAAGAATATTTGGATTCATCTTCAACGCCTCCTCCCAGATCTTACCCCAGAAATGCTCAATAATGTTCAAGTCTGGTGACTGGGCTGGCCAATCATGGAGCAGCTTGACCTTCTTTGCTTTCAGGAGCTTTGATGTGGAGGCTGAAGTATGAGAAGGAGTGCTATCCTGCTGAATAAATTGCCCCCTCCTGTGGTTTGTAATATAATGGGCAGCACAAATGTCTTGATACATCAGGCTGTTGATGTTGCTCGCACTCCCCATACTAGATGTAACCCCAAACCATGATTTTTCCCTTCACCAAACTTGACTGATTTCTGTGAGAATCTTGGGTCCATGTGGGTTCCAATAGTTCTTCTGTGGTATTCATGATGATTGGGATGCAGTTCACTGGATGATTCATCACAAAAATCTACCTTCTGCCACTTTTCCAAATGATCAACTAGAAGTCAAGTTATTATTTGTTGCTCTTACAACTGATGACAAGACTTTTGCCAGGTTTACGTATACGTATTTGATACTCCAGTGCATTACTGTAGATTCTACAGGAAATTGATAACAGTGAAGGTAATGGTTTGCTAATAGAGTGGCATGTACATTTAAATAAAGCGTGACCCTCTGATGTATCAAAATATTTGCTCTTTCTCCATTACAGCCATTGTTCATTAACAATTGTTTGCATTTTAGTACCGGTGACTGTTCAGTGTATGTGTTCTCAAATCCCCGACAGCCTGTTTGTGTGTATTAGATCGCCGGGAATGCCAGGTAATTGAGTTTTGGTCACTAATAAGATAATGATCGGGTCTGCAGCAGTTTTACATCTCCGTGAGTTGACACAGAGTAACATATGCTGGAGTCTTCCAGACAGCGCAGGCTTTCATTAAGGGCAAACGGCACTTAATGTTGTGCTGATAAGAAACCCCATAGGATGTACAAATATCCACCCGCACGCTTGCTGAATTATTCACATGCGGAGAGAAATGAATAACGGAGAGATGGAGAGAAGGAGAGTCAGTGCATGACATGAGGATGAACACACACTATTACAGCTGCACGCGTCTACATGTAACTTGATTCAATGTAATATAATCACCATCGGCGAAGCGTTTTGAGTAGGTCGACTCTAAAATGCAGGAAAGGAATACACTCCCTTTCTGAGTTTCAGAAAATGCATTAAGCCATCATGGGAGAAGAAGCGGGTATAGTTGTTTTTTTGACCTGTCTTTCTATATCTTTGAGATATTTTAAGTCAGAGGGCTCTATTTTAACGATCTAGGTGCAAAGTGTAAAGCGCAAGGCGCAAAAGCATTAAGGCCATGTCCGAATCCACTTTTGCTATTTTAAGGATGGAAAAATATGGTCTGCGCAGCGGTGCATGGTCTAACAGGGTTGTGCTTATTCTCTTAATGAGTTATGGGTGTGGTTTGAGAACAAACCAATCAGAGCCTCATCCCCCATACCATTTAAGAGTCAGTTGCTTAATGCCATGGCACATTTGCTGTTCACATGGCAGACTTCGTAAGCATAAACACTGAATGCTTCCCTAGCGAGAAAACATTTAAACAGAGCATCTTAGCGCAATGATAAAGAATGAACTTCCTTCAGTCTGCCTTTTCTTTAACGTAAAAGTAAACGGTGTGAAGCCTACATAATTAATTTTGTTTGTTAAGCACAAAGATTTGTTTTAAAACTATTTCTAAATTCAGTTCTAATGGTCTAAAACCGGACAGGTGGACAAATCTAAGCTTGTTTTAATAAAACAAATATAAATATGCATATAACAACAACATTTCAGATGTTTTACAGAGTGTTCAGCCTGCTGGTTTGTCTATTTACACACACTTATATCATTACATGATCTCTTATAAAAAAAAATCACATGACCTTTTTTTAATGCGCATATTGGAATTTATGCTGTAAAAGTGTTTCCAATGCAGTTTATGCACGTCTTTTCTTATTGAATAAAAAGTTTTTAAAAGTTACTCAGTTATTCGCATACATTTTTTTATGCACATTTTCACAATTTATGCACATCATGGCATATCCAAAATGTGAATAAAAATAGGTGGATGGAAATGTACCTACTGTTAGGTTGTTTTGTGGTGTTTATTGGGTGCTCTACAAAGAACTCCATGAAAGTAATGGTTTAGGCCGATCACTCTGAACGCGCTTTTTGCATTGAGGGACGCTATAAACACATTTTTAAACAGAAAACGCGTATTATGTCAGTCACGTCTTATTCATTCTCCAATCAAATGAAAGCAGAGGCGGGGTTTCCTTTGACTTAACAGCAGTGTTTGTGTTGTCAAGACGACTTTGGAGACTTTTGAAGATATAGGAGAGACTAGTAGTTACTTTTTGGAGTTATCTGGAGCTGTATGACTTCACAAATCTTGAATATCTCAATATTACTAAATGTTCAAATTATACCAATATCAACAGCAGCACTCTCGCACAATACGCAGTTGATTCAGTCTTTGCCTAGCGACATTTAAAGCACACCTCACTTTTTTTTCTGGGCAACAAAAAGGCATTGCAGTGTGCTACGCATTTTTTAGAATGTAAAAGCGTGTTCTGTATGATCAGCCTCAAATTCATCTATGATGTGTCCCTGTAAATATCATTAGTGTGAAAAGGAACAAAAGTCGATGGCCTTTGACTGTCCCGTAGGGTTCATATTACCAATGATTGCAGTCAAATGCATGTTTAATAATCGAATATTCTTTATAAAAACAATCATTATGTCATTTGCCTGATATCCGTCGGTTGGTTTGGTGGCCCTACAGATTGATCTGTTTGGTCTTTGTTTTGTTCAATTTTCATATTTTGAATTTGGAGGAGGACAGAGACCTTTGTTTCCAGTGTTTCGTGTGTGTGTGTGTGTTACATTGAAGATGACAGCAAAAGTCTAAAGAAACATTTAGGGAGCTACAAGTTTT
Source organism: Danio albolineatus (assembly GCA_903798035.1). NCBI lineage: Eukaryota > Metazoa > Chordata > Actinopteri > Cypriniformes > Danionidae > Danio > Danio albolineatus. The sequence continues at coordinate 387,185 of CAIGQQ010004833.1, forward strand.
GACCCTACAAACATATTTAATTTATTTCATTCATTTACTTTCCTTCTGCTTATCACCTTATTTTTCAGGGGTTGCCAAAGCGAAATGAACCGCCATAAAATTAGTTCGAATATCATAAATATTTTGTGGGTATTTTTTCTTCTTTTTTTTCAAAGGTATCCAAGACCATCTCGGATGAAAGCTCCGTCTGCTGTACACAGAATGCTGACCAGTGTTACTGGAGTCCTAAGACCTCAATATGTCCGCAATCTCCTGAGGAAATCCTGCAATTCCACAAATTCAATCTCTGTAGGTTTCAAAACACCAAGTATTGCTTCTTGTAATGTTGTGAGACCTGTAAACACTGGGAATGAGATTACACACAATCATTGCCATTGGGTCCCACAAACCTTTACTTTAGTGAACCTCAGGGTTTGTTCGAGTTTAATTTCCTGATTACATCCAAAACTTGGTGCCTTGTAATAAAATGTAAACATAATACCAATACTAATGCTAATACAGTTCACATTAGGACAGGTTGATGGAACTCCCCTTTAATTTGAAAGCTCGAAGAGGTTCAAGAACCCTGTCTCAAGAATCCAGGGGTGTAACATTGATCCAAGATCTAACATATACATCTGAGGTAAATGAAACACAACTTTAGTTTGTTTCTGTTGTCTGTTCAGGCTTGTCTTATGGAAGTTCTAGCTCTTATGCTTTGCTATATTTTTGTTTGGCAAATTGTTTTATGTTAGATGGATTAATCTTTTAACTTTCAGTCCTAAAAGCCAACGAGAAAGGAACAAAGTGATTAAAAAGATGATAAATGAAGCATGAAGACTTTACAGTGCAGCCTATAAACACTATCAAGGCCTAAAAAATAGCTTTTGTTGTTGTTTTCTTTATGATTATGTAGTCTGTTGGTAGTGCACATGCTTTTTCAAGGGTAGTACTGCTTCATGGGCTTTTTAAAAAATGTTAGACGTGTATTGTAAATCTTAAATTCCTTCCACTGTTCAAAAAAATTATTTAAAATACTAATAAATGAAGAATTCTAAATTATATATATATTGTGGTCAAAATAATACCCATGCGATTTTACTGTCATTTTAATATTTATTTATTTATTTATTTATTCTTTAGGGAAGGAAGAAGAAAAAAATAATCATAATGTTAAAAATAAAATAAAAATAAATAAATAAAACATACAATAAAATCAGAAACATCCATACAAACTCATACACTACGGACAATTTAGCTCACCCAGTTCACCTACTCTATACCCGGAGGAAACCCAGGCGACCACGGGGAGAACATGCAAACTCCACACAGAAAAGCCAACTGACCCAGCCGAAGCCCAAACAAGCGACCTTCTTGCTGTGAGGCAAACGTGCTACTCATTACACCACCGTGACACCCTTCATAACTGTAACAAGAGGCAATTCAATCAAATCTTATTGTTAAAACAGCTGCCCTAATTAATTGGTTCAGTTGTGGTTGATCAGGGTAGGAGCTGAACTCAGCAGGAAGGTCGATCTCCAAGAGCAGGGTTGAGCATCGCTGGTCTATAGTTTCCTTCTTTTCCTACATCAGTGTTCTGTTAGTACTGCTAAACTGCTCACGCTCAAACCTGCACCTGAACCGGCTAATTGAGGATTTCAAGGTTGATTGGAAATTACAGACAGGTGTGTTGAAAATGAAGCTAGGAAGCCAGGAACCCTTAAAGGTATAATTACTTACACTTTTTGGGGGAGTGTGAAGTGCATTATGCCATATACGCTAAAGAACGTCCATTTCTGTTTCCATTCTATTTATAATCATAGATATGCAAAAAAGACTTAAAATAAAACCCAAGTTTAACAGAACAAGGTCACACTTTATTTTGATTGTCTGTTTGTTGAATTTAAGTTACATTGCAACTAATTCTCATTAGATTCTAAGTCAGGGGATGCTCAATCCTGGTCCTGGAGATCTACCTTCCTGCAGAGTTAAGCGCCAACCCTGATCAAACACACCTGAACCAATTAAATAGGACCTGAACAGTGCTTGATAATTACAGGCAGGTGTGTTTGATATGGGTTGCATCTGAAATCTGCAGGAAGGTAGATCTCCAGGACCAGAATTGAGCACCCCTGTTCTAAGTAGACTGTTAGGTTGGGGTTAGGGTTGGGGTTAGGGTTAGCGTAAGTTGACATGTACTTGCAAAGTTTCTTATAGTCAGTTAAATGTCTGTTGAATGTCAGTATCAACAGACATTGAGCAGACAGTCGACCAGGGGTGGAAAGAGTACTGAAGGATCATACTCAAGTACCATTACTTGCCTAAAAGTGTAGTGCAAGTAGAGTAAAAGTATCAGTTGTAAATCTTACTCAAAGTATGAGTAAAAAGTAGACCTTTTAAAAGTACTCAAGAGCAGTGAGTATTATGCTGTAAAAAGCTGATGCGTTTTGCACATGCATTTTGTGCATGTGTGCGTGTAAATGTATTCTGTAGTGCATCTAGTTATTGCCCAGCAGGCACACAACTTCATAAGACGTTAATATTAGGTTAGACTTAGGTCGTGACGTCAGGTGACCAAAATTCAATGTCTAGACAACTTCTAAGGACAACGTTATTTTAACGTTCAATAATGACATCAAATGACGATGATATTTGGTCGATTTTAGGTTGTGTTGGAAAGTGACGAAAATCCAACGTCGAGTCAACATCTTAAACGAACGTCATGTTGACCTCAAATACTGACATTCATTCATCAGTTATGGCAACCAAAATGCAACGTCTGATAGACGTCATAGGGGTAACGTCCACACAACGTCAAGCTGTAACACCATTAAAAGTTGATATCTGGTTGGTTTTAGTTTGGACATTGACGTTGGCCGGACGTTGAGTTCTGATGTCAACCCGATTTTCATTTCCAAACAATATGTAGTGTCCCCATGACGTCAGGGTACAACGTCAATCTGACGTCATGTTGATGTCTTGTGCCTGCTGGGTGTGTAAGGCCATTTTGGTCATCATACAGTAAACATCCGTCATTTTCTCATCAGTGAGATGCATCTAAACAGTCTCTGGGTCAATGCATGTAAAGATTCTGAACATCTTCTCAGACACTTTTAATGCTTCCAAACAGTTTCCTGCAATTATAAAACACACATGTCTTGAGGTAGTTCATTATTATGCGAATATGATGTGATTTGATTGGACAGGAATCACAGGACTGACTTTTCTAATCCCATTGACAAGAAAAAATAAAGTAGTGACTGCAGGTTGAACGAAAGTAGTGGAGTAAAAGTACAGATACTGCACTAAACATGTCCTCAAGGGAAAGTAAAAGTCCATGTTTTTAGAACTACTTACTAAATTACAATTCCTGAGAAAAACTACTCAATTACAGTAATTTGAGTATTTGTAATTAGTTACTTTACACCACTGCAGTTGACTATTACTCAAATGGACCATCAAAATAACGTGTTACCCAGAAAAATGTTATACCCCTGCAATCTAAAAATTGAGTCCTTTGCCTTTGTATATGCAAGGAATAACTAATAATTGTCCACTGAATTAGTGACTTCTGATGTGCATTATCTTTTAATGTTTCAACAGACCGGTCAATAATTCCAATTATACTGCAGTTACCACACCTAAAACACTGTTCAGATGCTGAATTTCAAGATATTTTTGAAATAATAGTTTCTCACTTATCTTATTCAAAGCCTTATGTTGCGCTTTGACGTGATTTATGAGAGATGTGCGTAGCGATACGGAATTGTAACGCATTCAAAACATGCCTGGAACTATTTTTGCTTAGCATATATCTAAAAATAGGGCACCACGGTGGCCTAGTGAGTAGCACGTTCGCCTCACAGCAAGAAGGTTGGTTCGAGCCCCGTCTTGTCCCGTTGGCATTTCTGTGTGGAGTTTGCATGTTCTCCCTGTGTTCGCGTGGGTTTCCTCTGGGTGCTCCGGTTTCCCCCACAAGTCCAAAGACATGCGTTATAGGTAGGCTAAATTGTCCGTAGTGTATGAGTGTGAATGGGTTGCATAAAACATATGCTGGATATGTTAGCGGTTCATTCCGCTGTGGTGACCCCGGATTAATAAAAGGACCAAGCCGACAAGAAAATGACTGAATTTATCTAAAAATAACTGCACACTTAAGGAACTTACATCAGCCTATCAAAACCGAGCATTCAACATTTAGTATAAATGGATAAACACTAGATTTTAGCTGCTTGTTCAAGATTCTTATTTAAAATGAGCTAAATTAACACAGGCGCCACGGTGGCGTAGTGAGTAGCACGTTCGCCTCACAGCAAGAAGGTTGCTGGTTCGAGCCCTGGCTGGGTCAGTTGGCATTTCTGTGTGGAGTTTGCATGTTCTCCCCGTGGTTGCGTGGGTTTCCTCCGGGTGCTCCGGTTTCCCCCACAAGTCCAAAGACGTGGTACAGGTGAATTGGATAGGCTAAATTGTCTGTAGTGTATGAGTGTGAATGTGTGTGTATGGATGTTTCCCAGAGATAGGTTGCGGCTAGAAGGGCATCCGCTGTGTAAAAAATATGCTGGATAAGTTGGCGGTTCATTCCGCTGTGGCGACCCCAGATTAATAAAGGGACTAAGCCGACAAGAAAATGAATTAATTAATAAATCAACACAACTCTTGAGATGTGCTAATTTGCTAAGCTAGCTTAAATTTGTCAATTTGTGTTGGGACAACATGAATGAATTGTGTGGAACCCTACATTCATTGCTGTAATTATCACACTTTTATTCTGATAGAAGTGTTTCTTTGTGCGGAAAAGTGAGCCGGACTCTCAGCGGTTAAAAAAGATTCACGTGAGAGCTCAAGATTCGAATAGCGTCTGTGCTCTGCCGGCCTCAGACATAGACTACATGACATCTTTAATTCATTTTGGAGATTACAGCACTGACTGACAGGAATATGAACTCTAAGTGAATCAGCTGCTCTAAAGGTCTGTCAGTATCAGATCGGGACAACTGCGAAGCTTGTTTGGGTTGTTGTTTGCTTTGGAATCGGCAGGATGATAAAAATCTGTGAAGCATGGGAAAAAAGAGCCAGATATGAATGCTAAATGTGTTTATATGTGAGTCAGTCCGGCTGGTGTTTTGGAAAGAGTTGTTGGTATGTATGCGGCAGAGGGTGAGCTCAGTTTGATATTGTGTGTGTGTTTATTTGATTTGATTTGCATCACTCTCTACTCTGACAGCAGGGGAATAGAATATGATTCATTGGAACAGTAATAAAATGTACCTATTATTATCTTAGATTCGTTGCAAGGTCATGAACAAACCAATTATACATCATACACTAGCAGTCGATGAACATTCAACAACCTGTGCTAAACAAAAATTGTGTTGTTTTTATTTTCTTTATTTTTTACATCGGTTTTTTAAATTTATTTATTTATTATTTTTTTTAAGTGTGCAGTCCTCAATAGAACACTGTTTAAAATATGAAAATAGCGAGGGTTTAGTTCTGAGGTTATGTAAATTACTTCTGATTGTCTTTCACTTATGGGCAAGGGATGCTATGATATAATGAGAATGTGTTTTTTTTTTTTGTTGGCTAAAAGAAAAGAATTAAATGAAATAGCTTAGAGAATAATATATTTGACATAGCAAATGCTGGGTAAAAGCTTGTTTACAGTACTAAAAAAAGAAAACCTTTTTATTCCTTTTGTGCTTTTAAAATGTTTTATCAATCAATAAATGAATGAAATGATACCACTGAGAATTTTATGATCTTATAATAGCAATCGTTGAATCAATCCATTAAAAGATCAATCAGTCAATCTGTAAATGAATGAATGAATCAATCAATCTGTCAATATGTGAGTGAATGATTGAATCAATCATTTGTTCTGTCACTGAATGAATGAATGAATCAATCAATCAGTCAATCTGTAAATTAATTGACTGAAAACTGGACTGAATCTGTAAATTAATTCACTGAAAACTGTACTAACACTGTTTAATTTTTGTATAATGCATGTGAAGCTGCTTTGACACAATCTACATTGTAAAAGCGCTACACAAATAAAGATTAATTGAACTGAATTGAATTGACTAAATTAACCCATCTGTCAATCTGTAAATTAATTAATCAATCTGTCAATATGTGCATGAATGAATGAAAGAATGAATGAATGAGTGAATGAATGAATTAATCAATCAATCAATCTGTAAATTAATGAAAGAATCTTTTAACATGTAAATGAATAATAAATATGTTAGTATGTGACTGAATCAATGTATGAATAAATGAATGAATAAATGAATGAATCAATCAATCAATCAATCAATCAATCTGTAAATGAATTGATGTCTCAATCCATCACTGTCAATCTTTGCATGAATGAAATAATCAATCAATCTGTCAATGTGTAAATGAATAAATGAATCATTCTGTCAATATGTGAATGAATGATTGAATGAATGAATCATTTAATCTGTCAATGAATGAATGAATCAATCAATCAGTCTGTAAATTAATGACTCAATCCATCACTGTCATTCTGTAAAATAATGGTTCAATTTGTCAATATGTGCATGAATGAATGAATTGATCAATCTGTAAAACTGTAAATGAATGAAAGAATATTTTAATATGTAAATTAATTAATCAATATGCCAGTATGTAACTGAATCAATGAATCAATTGATGATTGAATGAATGAAAATCAATCAATCCATCAATCAATCAATCAATCAATCAATCAATCAATCAATCAATCAATCAGTGAATGTATGAATCAATGAGCGAATCAATTATTGATTGAATCAATGAATCAATCAGCAGATGGATGGATGGATTAATAAACTGGTGAATCAATGTCAATCAATCGGTCAATGGAAAGAAAGAAAGAAAGAAAGAAAGAAAGAAAGAATTAACCAATTAGTCAATGAATCATTCAGCTAGTCAATGAATGGATTAATGGATGATTAAATGTTAAAAGTTTTATATTAAACTAATTTCGAGAAGAGCACGTGCTCATGATTGACCCAGCTGGCTCACATTAGCTAATCATGATCCTCCAATCAAAGGATCCCAGGTCACTATATATATCCTCAGTTCCTTTCTACAACTATCTTCGTCTGAAAGAACCCACCCCCCACTCCCCTTCTTCCACCTTTATCCGGAACGGGCGACACAGTGGCTCAGTGACTAGCACAGTTGCCTCACAGCAAGAATACCAACGGCGTCTGGTCCTCGCTAGGCCATCTGGTATTTCTGTGCGGAGTTTGCATGTTCTCTCCGTGTTCGCGTGGGTTTCCCCCCGGGTTCCCCGGTTTCCTCCCACCATCCAATTATGCTTTATATTATAGATAAATTAAACCTAAATCTATTTTCTAGTGTCTTACTCTCAGGAATTTCACCTTAGCTTCAGCAGAAGGGGGAGTTTGAGATCGACCTGAGCTCAATTTACCCTCACCCTGCAAAAGGGGGGAGCCCTGGGCCTGAGGATCCCTTGAGCTCAGGGCTCTCTCCCGGGACAGCATGTCAAACAAGCTATGTATAAATCATGAGCCAAGTGTGAATTCTTGAAATTGATAGATGGATGGATGGATGGATTGATGGAAGGATGGATGGAGGGATGGATGAATAGATTGATGAACAGGTGAATAAATAGGTCAATCAATTGGTCAATAAAGACAGCAAGTCAATCATTCAATGAATCATTCAGTTGGTCAATGAATTGATTAATGAATGATTCAATAGATAGATAGATAGATTGATTGACCGAACAAATGAATGAATTAATCAATCAATCAAAAATGAATGAATGACTCAACAAATGAACAAAACAATCAGTCAGTCAATCAATCAATGAGTCATTCAATAAATTAATCAGTCAATCAATCAGTCAGTCAGTCAGTCAGTCATTGAATCATTTTTTTCCAACCATCTAATCATTCTCTGGATTTTTTCCCCATGATAACGTTGGTGAGCTTGACAGATACGATCAATGTTTTTATTCAACAATTGTGTCATTTCTTTAATTCTTTTGTTTATGAAAATGATTATGGAAAAGTGTGTGATCAGTCAGATGCCGATTGTGGTTCAGATTACTGACTCAAATATAATCACCCTTTAAAAGCTACAGAACGACTTAAATGTATGATAGAAAATGGATTAAACGATTTAATGTTGTACAGCTAGCAGAGATATTTTTGGCAAAGGGGGCTTATCTAGAGAACAAGGCTTATCTACACCCGTCACAAGAGGCGTCTAATGACATTTATGTGCTTCCAGACTAATTATGCTGGAGTACACCGACGACAAGCAAAAGAGAAATTAAATTAACACTCCAGCATTTATCAGTATGTTAAACAGTTTTCTAATCCTTGAAGAGAGCGCGCGAGTGCTATTATTCGACTCTAATGAGGACTGGGCTGCGCGGTGAGAACTTTGTCACTCGTCTTCTGAAGATCTGACTGTCGCACTGGAATAAAGCCAAGACGATCGTCCCATCTGGACCCTTACACATCTGGAGTCATTGCTCTCTTTATTCACTTCGCTTCATTGTCTCTGTGACTAAAGGACAAGCGGGGAAGAAAATAAAGAGAGAAGCACCAGATGTTGTTCATTTCATGCGGAGTTAAATCTGTGTGAATTATTGAGCATATGTTTAGTATGTGTAGGTGTGGCCCGTTAAAATGCATTGAATTCAAATCCACTTCTAAGCTTTCCGGCTCTTTCCAGAAATGGTAAGTAATAGACTTTAAAGTCTAATGAAATTTCCTTCTGTTCAGTAAGTGCAAATTTAGAAAACAAGTTTTCAACTAAAAACCTTTATGGTTATTTTGGCTGCTAAATGGTATAACAACCGGAGGCCTAAAATTGGGCTTTAAAGTTCCTGTTTCAGAAAATGATACCACTGAAAATCAATTAATCAATCAATCTGTAAATGAATAAATAAATCTGTCAATATGTGAATGAATCAGTCAATCAGTAAATGAAACGATCAATCAATCAATTATACAATGTGAATACAATATGACTGAATACAATATGTCAGTATGTGAATGAATGTGAATCAATGGATGTGTCAATCTGTAAATGATTGAATCAATCAATATGTCAATATTTGAATAAAACAATGGTTGAATCCATCATAAAATTGTATGCATTCATTCAGATTGAAAATGTAAATGAATGAATGAATCAATGAACCAATAAATATGTCAGTATGTGAATGAATGAATGAATGAATCAATTAATCAATCAATCAGTAAGTGAATAAATGAATCAATAAATCAATCTATCTGTAAATGGATAAATCAATATGTGAATAAATGATTGAATTAATCATTTAATCTGTCAATATGTGAATGAATGAATCAATGAATTAATCAATCAGTCAAACAATCGATCTATCAGTGAACGAATCAATCCATCAATGTGAATCATTAAATTAATGAATCAATGAATCATGAATCAATCAATTTGTTAATGAATTAATCAATCAACCATTCAATCATTAAGTTGTATGCATTCATTCTGATTGAATGAATCAATCTGTCAATCTGTAAATAAATTAATGAACCAATCAATGTCAGTATGTGAACGACTGAATGAATGAATGAATCAATTAATCAATCAGTCAATCTATCAGTAAGTGAATAAATGAATTAATCAGTCAATCTGTAAATTAATTAATTATTCAATCCGTCAATATGTAAATGGATGAATCAATCTGTCAATATGTGAATGAATGCATGAATGACTCAATAAATCAATAAATCAGTCAGTCAATCAGTCAATCAATCAGAGAAGGAATAAATCCATCAATGTCAATCAGTAAATTAATTAATCAATCAATCTGCCAATATGTACATGAATCAATCAACATGTTAATGAATCAATCAATCAACTATTCAATCATTACAGATTGATTCATTCAATCTGAATTAAGGCATTCATTTAAATGAATGAATGAACAAAATCACTATGTCACTATGTGAATGAATGTGAAGCAATGTATGTGTCAATCTCTAAATTATTCAATCAATCAATATGTCAATATGAATATGAATAAATCGATCAATGTTTATGATTGAATCAATTAATCAGTCAATCAATCTGTAAGTGAACACATGAATCAATCAGTCAATCAATTGTACAATCTGTAAACTAATTAATGAATCAATCTATCAATGTCAATCTGTAAATTAATGAATCAATCAATCTGCTTGTATGTAAATGAATCAACCAATATGCAAATGAATCAATCGTTAAATTGTATGCATTCATTTAGATTTAATGAATCGATCTGTAAATCAGTATGTCAGTATGTAAAAGAATGAAATGTATGTATGTCAATCTGTAAATTATTGAATCAATGTCAATATGTAAATGAATATGTCAATGAATATGTCATTATATAAATAAATCAATGATTGACAATGATTGAATCAGTCATAAAACTGTGCATTCATTTAGATTGAATGAATGAATGAATTAATTAATCAATCAAGTAATCAATCAATCTGTAAATAAATTGATGAATCAATGAACCAATATGTAAGTTAATTAATCAATCAATCTGTCAATATGTGAATGAATGAATAAATAAATCTGTCAATATGGAAATGAATGAATGAATGAATGAATGAATGAATGAATGAATGAATGAATGAATGAATGCATAAATCAATCAATCAATCAATCAATAATGAATCAACCAATTATCGAACAAACAACGAACAAACAAATAAATCTTAATTGTTATATAGTTTTTAAAATGTGTTAGTCAGAATATCACAATAGGTTGTCACACCTGGCTGTCAAAACATGTGCACCTTGTTTGCACAGCAAGTGTAACATACAGACACAGAGTCAGAGAATGGCTGACAAACATAAACAACTTTCTTTTTTAAGTTTAATATTGTAATTATTAACTGTACTAGACAGCTTTCTCTAGTGAATGATACTTTGCGTATTGTAGTGATGTTGTCTAGAGTGCATTCATGAGGTGTGGCTTGGCAATTTGCAGGGCTGGATGCAAAAATTCAGTGCTAACAGGCTAACGTTAGCATTTTCCAAGATCTCCTGCCTCACCTTTAATTAGGCACAAATTTTCTTCATACCTGGCAACCAATCAGTTGTATTCTTCCATTTCAGACAAACATAACTTAAAGACTTCGCATTAACCCTCTGAAACCTGTCGGATTCCATTAGAAATATCTGAGCCTTTTCAAAGGTGAACAATAATGGGGGTATGCAATTGATGACCCTTCAAAAGTGTGACAAAAATAGCATTTATAAATGTTTCTCGTTGGCATTTACCGATGATATTCTGTTGTCGTGTGCCCTGTCCTTCAAGCCTAAACACGCTCCGGAATCGTCATGCTGGAAAACTGCTTCATTATGTAATTAGCATGTGATTGGGTAGGCGAGAGAAAAACGCACTTTGATTCCACGCCTCAATCATTTAGTCACGGTCTGTGATGGGCTTGAAAGGGGAACCGGCGCTCTGTGTGAGCTTTCTAATGTGACTGCTACTACGTTTGAAGTGAAAACCGCAGACTGCCAGTGACTTCTGCACTGATTTAACAGCATGTGTCCAATTCGGGCTGATTTAAAGAGCCTGGACTCAAGTGCTGGTATGTACAGGAGGGTCGATTTTGATTATGTTAGATTTATGATATTGGATGATCAAATGGGGGAGAGATTTGATATTGATGAGGTTATATCGGATCATATTTGTGGATCAGCGGTGCAGAGATTTGATATTGACGAGGCTAAATTTGATCATATTATGGGTGTACAGGGCAGAGAGGCTGTTTATTGGATGGTGGAGTGAGATTTGATTGCGAGGCTGCGTGATTAATGATTTGTTGCTCTTGATGGTTTTCATAATAAAAGCGATTATGATGTAGATTAAAAGGATTGTTGTTGTGTTTTATTGTAAGCGCATTGCTTGCTGGCTCTCGACTACTAATATACTTCAGGTCTTGATAGAACATTATGTTAACATGATCTGTGGGTCATTTTTAATGACAATTAATTAATCGTTTAAAGTCTAAGGTGGCATCTAATAATTGAAACAACTGCATAACGTTTATTAAAATAGTAATATTAGCAAGAATGGATAGATTTTAACTGAGAATATACATATACACACACATATACAGGTGCTGTCATATAATTAGAATAACTTCAAAAAGTTTATTTATTGCATTAATTCCATTTAAGAAATTAAACTTGTACACATTCATTCCACACAGACTGATATATTTCAAGTGTTTATTTCTTTTAATTTTGATTAATTTAATGACAACTAATGAAAACCCCAAATTCAGTATCTCTGAAAATTAGAATACTGTGAAAAGGTTCAGTATTGCCACACTCTAATCACTCAGAACACCTGCAAAATCCTTGAAATGGTCACAGTCTATGCAATCATGGGGAAGATGGCTGATTTGACAGTTGTCCAAAATGTGACCATTGACACCTTGCACAAGAAAGGCAAGACACAAAAGGTCATTGCAAAAGAGGCTGGTGGTTCACAGAGCTCTCTTAATAGGGGGAAAAGATGTGGTTGAAAAAAAAGTGTAAAAGCATTAGGCATAACTGCACCCTGGAGAGAGTGAAACAAAACCAATTCAAAATTGTGGGAGAGACTAACAAAGAGTGGACTGCAGCTGGAGTCAGTGCTTCAAGAACCACTACGCGTTGGTTTCAGCTGTAGCATTCTTTGTGTCAAGCCACTTTTGAGCAACAGACAGCATCAGAAGCATCTCGCTTTGTCAGTTTTCTTCAGATATCCATTCACAGAGTTAAGTAATTATTAAATTATATTTATCTTAGCACTCCTCAAAATACCACATTTTTACACAAAACAAAACCTATGTCAGACTGTTGCTAAATTGTATAGTGATAGACAATATTCATTGTTTATTTGCTGTTGCTATTGGATGCAATTGTAATTATTAAAATGGTAAAATCATTTGCTTTGTCATGACACTAGTATCTGTATAATTAATATTTGGAGCCCTTAAAGTACAGTGAGTTTGACAACCCCTCATAAACCTTTGGTGATCGCTAGTGTGGGTTAAAACTCCCAGAGACCCCCAACCCTCCTCACCCCCAAAGACCCCCTAATAAACGTGTCTTAAACTCAGGTACGCACCCACGAACTGTACCTGCTTCCGTCTGAAAGAGGTGGTCTGGGCTACGGTTCACTTGTAATATGAATGCAATCGTACCAAATACTGAAAGTGAACCATCAACAGCACAACAAACTTTAGTTTTCATAACGTTCATTCATGTGTATGTCTGTGCATGTCACTAAGGTATAGCGACAAGCAGGACTGACCCAGTCCAAACAGTGATAATGTCTGCTTGTCTCCTCCAAGACTTCTGCATACATCGCGTCATGTTTTGAACGTTTTTAATATTTTGTTGCGGCAGATAGACGCACGTGGCTCTCTGTATTTTGGTTTTGGTAACTAAAGCAAAAGATTCCATGAAAGCAGAAAAAAGTGTCATGCACACGTCTCCATTTTGGTGCTTTGGTGAAGGTGGAGAAGGTGGCAAGAGGGGGCAATCGAACTAGGGTACGGTCCAGGCAATTGAACCATGTGTGAAAGCACCCTCAATCTCAGTCCTGGAGGTATACAGTGTCCTGCAAATTTTGGCTCTAACCCCAATCTAGTTAACCTTGGCCAGCTAATCAAGCTCTTACTAGGCTTGGCTTTCTAGAAACATCTTTGCAGGTCTGTTGAGTCAGAAGTAAAATCAGCAGGACTCCAGACCTCCAGGAACGAGTTTGAGAACCCCATTTACTAGGGTGATTCATGGTCACAAATGTAAAAAAAGAAAATACATAATCCCAAAATTGTTAGCTGGGACAAATTCTGGTTGAACTCTTTACCTTTTAGTCAGATGATCTGTTGCTGTCTGAAATTAACATTTTTTCAGTCCGAATACCCTGATATATTGACAAAAACTTTGTACTTTATATTCAAAAGAGCTCTTTTCATTGATTTCCAAGAGAGAGATCTCAAACTTGTTGATTTGCCTTTCACCAGTTTGGCAGTGTTGTTAGCAGACATTCTTTTCAAGATACGAATGCCTGTCCATTTTTTATGCCTGGTGGACAAGTGTTGATAATGAGAACGCCTCTGTAAACGTCTTTTGTCTGTTTGCTATATATTTGATGCCACTTTCGTCAATGGTGATTAAGCTAATTGCTGTTTGCTAATGTATGTGGCGCTAAAACAGAGCCTGAGCGACAGGCTGTCATGGCTGCCTATTCTTCAGTAATTACTCCTACCTTTCAGAGAGCTTTTTAGGTTTCTAAAGCGCGGTTCCGAGGCATTGTTTCAGTAATGGCACCGTGAGTGCTGTCAGACTGAGCTGTGTGGCGTATTTGTCAGGCTCTGACAGATAGACTGCTTTGCAAATCTCCACAATCAACCGCAAGATGAGCCATCCTCATGAAATTAAAACTGCCACCCTAGTGCGGTGCAATGTCCTTGTCTTGCTGAGTACTTAACGTATCTGTGTTGTTTGTGTTATTGTGTTTTTGTACGAGTGTTCGCTCTTGATATACAAATGTGCTTAGTTCAGATCTCTAGTTTTTCGTGATTTTCCGATCGCTGAATCCAACGCAAAAACAACAGTCGCAATATGTTGCTATCCTGAAACACTCTTAATTTAAACAAAAAATAATCTCAAAAAATGTAGTAATTTCATAAAACACCTAATTGTAAACCATATAATCAATCTCTATTTATTTCAGCTTTCGATTAATTGTTTTACATGACATATAGACGCTGCTTTTGCAGCGCACGTGATGTATTTGAGTGTCTCCCGAAAAAATGACGTCTCTCACAATCCTAACATTACACGAAGTGTGGGGGGAAATGTTTTGTAGCCTGTGCAGTAAGCAGACCCAGATGACGCATCAAGCGTGAGTGATTTATATGTAAAGTAAATGCAAAGATATGTGGTGCAAATCAAGTGAATGACACAGCGCGAATTGGGCGCTTCATGCGTTTGACGTACTTCAGACTGCAGAATCAAACATCTAACAAACGGAAAAGTGGAACAGAAGGAGAAGCAAGCAGCTTACGATGATGGAGGTTGGTTCAGGGAAGACGACCACTGGACGTGACCGCATTGAAGGACGTTACTTTTGCTTCACATGGCTGGTATTATTATTTTTATAATGTGTGCTGAATCGACAAAATACTTTGCTTAACTCTTATGCTGTGTTCACATCAGAGGCGGCAAGCACGGACAAGTCATGAGAAGGGCTTAAAATCGCACTTGCTGAGTAAACATTTTAAGTTCACTCGCTTCATTCACACGTCAAATTCACTTCACAACAGACGTGGATTTGCGTGATTGGCAAGGCTTCTGTCTGCCCGGTGACTCTAGCTTCATTGCTAAATGGCTAACATGGATTTTATAGAGAAAATAACTGTTTATGTGCTTTATGAAGGCTGAAAAACAGCGTCGATTTGTTTGGAGTGTTCGCTCTTGATATACAAATGTGATTGCTGAATCCAACGCAAAAACAACAGTCGCAATATATAGCTATCCTGCAAAATTCTTAATTTAAACACAAAATAATCTTGAAAACATCAAATTCTAAACCATAACTTATATTTATTTCAGCTTACGATTATTGTTTTACGTGACATATAGATGTTACATTTGCAGCGCACGTAATGTATTTGAGTCTCTCTTGAAAAATGACGTCTCACCTGCACCCTTACAATCCTGTTACATGAAGTGTGGGGGGAATTGTTTTGCAGCCTGTGCAGTAAGCAGACCCAGATGAAAGGTCAAGCACGAGTAATTTACATGTAAAGTCAATTCAAAGATATGTGGTGCAAATCGAGTGACGCGCTTCAGACAGCAAAAGAAAGTGGAAGCAAACATCTAACAAACGGAGAAGTGGAACAGACAGAAAAAGCAGCTTACAATGATGGAGATTGGTTCAAGGATGGTGGCTGCTGGATGTGACTGAATTGAAGGACTCTACTTTTGCTTTACATGTACGGCTGGTTTTGTGATGTGCGCCGAATTGATAAATGATTTCACTTAACTCTTTCCCTGTTGTTGACAAGAAAAAAATGCTTCCCAGCCATTCACAAGTTTTATGGCAATCTGTGTTTTTGATGTAGTACGGTAGGGGAAGCCCTAACACTTGTCCTAAGTGAGGTGGATGACGTCAGATGCTCCGAGGAGGGAAATCTGAGATCGAGAATATAAGATTGTGGGTAAAAATAAGAGTTATACAACCTTCATTTGGCTTAATGCTAAACGTTTTAGACCTTGTCTTGACAAGAAATGGTTGGAAAAGACAGGGAAAGAGACCTGCTGCACTGCTATCCTCTGTTTTTGCATTCAGATCCGGGGATTCAGGAGGAAAGAAGTCCTCCTCATTTATAGTGTGTATATATATATATATATATATGAGCACGATAATCTGTGAAATTATGAAAATCAAATGTTGCAGGACATTAAATTACTTACTGTTTATTTCTTTGCGTTTTAACTTTGTGAACTATAAAATCATGGTTCTCCTCAAGGTTTGTATCTCATTTTGTGAACCGACTGTTCACTCTTTTTCTCCCGCGATGCGATCCACGCCCACTCCCACCTCTGCCCATAGAGCTCCATGCTCATCTCATAGCATTTTTTTGAAAAATTTCTGAGGAAGACTTGAACTGAAAGAGAGTAATGAAGGTGTCGAGTATTTTACAATGCACCTATGCAGGCCTATGTACTGTCTGTTGTGTAATGCTGAACAAAAAAAAAGGCATTCAGTAAGTTATTATGATTAATGGAGAAGAAGTGTTCATAGTGTTTTATATTAAGCACATTAGTGATCAACTGCTTATCTCAACTACATTAGTGATCCAAGTTCACTCGACAATAGAAAATATGTTGTGATAACAAATGGAAATAATTTGTATTACAAATTAAAAATACTGCATATGACTGCATATGACTGAAAATAATGGTAACTTTTCAGTCGATTGACTCACTTTTGGCATTCATGAGTTGCACGCTACTGTTCCTACCACACTCAGCCCGCTAAAGCCTCATTATTTATGAAGTAACGTCTATATCTTGGCCAGAAAATCCCATTTCATCTTAGGGAATTGTCTGAACTAAAGTAAAAGCTTTGCTTTGTGCTTTGAAATGGAAAGGCTTGTCATGTTTTATTCCATGTCAAATTTCTATTGTAAGATTCTTCTGAGGCACTGCTTGTAGAAGCCTATATAAGAGTCAATCTTCATGTTAATCGCAGTGCATCTACCCTGAATGGCATCGATGAAGTGGTCCGCAAATATCGCAAGATTGGACCATGGCTCCAGTATGAAGAGTCCGAATCTGATTCATACGTTGTCTAATTTGGTGCTTTTCATCATGCAAATCCTTTCCGAGCTGGCTCACAAAGAACAAACTCAAGAAATAAATATGAATCAGTCCATCATCGAAGAGAAGTTTGAGCAAAACATAATAATATGTCATTTCATTGCCAGCTTCACATTGATAGGCTTGAATATATGTTAGACTTCTCACTTTTTATTAGTCTAATTACAGCCCTTTTTCTCAGCAGCAAGGAGTAAATCGACATTTTAACGCAATTAAAAGACACAATTCAAATCGAGAAGAGAAAGCTTAGTACATTTCACAGCTTTATTATTTCAGAAGTTTGGAAAAAAGGCATCAGTGACTTAAATAGAATCACTTTCATGATAATTAAATATTGATATGTTTTCACAAACATGTACTGTAATGTGAAGTGAGATAATGAAAACAAGTGTACGTTTGTGGTGGAGTTTTGGCTCATTATCTGTGGAGACATCATTCTCTAAGGATAATGTGGCTTAATTAGTCTATATCTAAAGATTTCTTACTCTGACAAAATAAATAAACATACATATTGTGTGTTTTAGGTTCTGTTTTTTTTAATTGTCTTTGCGAGTAAATGTTTGAAATCACTCTGATTAAGGAATTTAGACATTTAAATTATTTGGCATTATTACAGTTTTTCTTAATTGTTTACACACAATTACTTGCATTTCAGACACAATGACTGACGTGTAATGCTGAGTTCAGACTGCATGATTTTCGAAGTAGTCGTGTCACAGATGTTTTCACACTGCATGATTATCTGGGCTAGCGTTTTGTCACTGCTTTGTTTAAACCCATGTCACACTGCATGATCATCGGCGATTCTCTCAGATCGCGTCTTTCATAGTTCATATTGTGTGACTGTCACTCGCGTGCACGAGCACCAATTTGCCTGTGATTTCAGGCATTTGTCGGCGATTTCTCAAAACCTGTCGGTGAGGCAAAATCGGGGCTAAAATCATGCAGTCTGAACTAGGCATAACTGATGCACCAACCCCCTGAACCAATTCTATCAAACTACAAGCACAATTCCTGCTTTACACTCAAATTGCAGGTTAAAAACACACTTTTTTTCAAAACACTACACACAATTCTCTGCATTTGGCATAATTTTCATGAAGAAAATCTCGTGTGTTCACAAGAAACATATTGTCATTCAGAATTGAGTCAGTTGCCTTACTTTGCATACTAACTCATCACATGGATAAACACCCGTCACACATGTAACTGTATTCAGTAGATACATCTGTTGATGGTATATGTACGCCACGTCATGTCATGTGCTACTTTGTGTTGGTTAGGATGTACGATGTGTTTTTGTGGAAAAAATACAGTAATATATATTTATGTGTGAACAGTCTCTCACAAGCAGTATCACCAATTCAGCATATGAATTTTGGTGCCACTGGTGCTGCGACATGGATGTAAGAAGCATCAAGGGGTACATTAAAAGCACGCACAGGTACGCGTTGTGTCACACTAAAGCCTATAGAATTCTTACAAGGACTTTGGTCACACCATCTCTAAACATTTAATCCTAAACAACTTTGAAGGATATGGACGCTGTCGGTGATGTTAGGTGTTTGTTCTTCTTGCTAGGAAACCCACACATACATACACACACACACACACACACACACACACACACACACACACACACACGCAGTACTGCACGTGAGCAACTTCCTTCAGATCCATTAACATGTACAATCCAACGCTATCTCACGGCAATTCGTAACTTTTTATTTAGTGGCTAATTTTTATGAATTCATACGATCTAATTCGTACAATTTACTACGATTTGCTCATCAACCAATGACGGTTGGGTTTAGGGGTGGGGTTGGGTGCCACACCTCCTTTTTAAAATCGTCAATTTTCATACGACTGACCTCGTACAAATTTGTGCAAATTAGCCACACAATCGTGTTCATCAAATTTGCTAAGCGTTCTAAAGCATGGCTATATTTCACAAGGATTCTGACACAACAGCTTGAAGCAGACGCTTTACAAAAGTTGCGTGTATGGAGGAATGAAGCATTTGAGGGTGCATGGAATCAACTAAAGGACAGAGGAATGACAGCTTGCGACTGACAGCTTGCAACATCATCTGGCATTTTCATTGAGCACCTTAACATAGACACCAATATTCTGATTTTAATATCATTGAAACAATACTTAATCGACCATGTAAACAGCGACCATGTAACAGCGAATTTCGATTACCTCAAAGGACCACCAGAGTCATGAAATGTTGAGGTTTTCTTTTCATTCAGCATGTGGTTTCAAACTCCTCTAAATCAAGACTCTTCCAGCAGTCTCACTTCATGTTCTCCTGGTGATTACGTTAATTGTTTTATACTCAAACTTTTCTTCTAAAAGTCCTTCCTTGGTCTTATCCATATTTCTTTGCACAATGAACTCACGTCGGCCACAACAGCAAATGAAAAAACTGCAACTTCATTAATTGCGTTAATTTTTTTACACGCTAAATATTTCAAATTAATCGCATGCGTTAATGCACTATTTTTGACAGCACTAGTAATAATATTCATACAATAGTGTATATTCTGAAATTAATGTAAAAGTTTAATTTAGTTTAACTCATTTTACTGCAAGTCATAACTAGCTGAGACTACTGTGTAATATTGATGCGCCATCATCCAGAAAATGATATAAGTGTTATAATAATAACACAACATCTGTGTAGAAGGCTTACACTATCATTTAAACACATGCCGGGACTATTGGCTTACATTTACAAACTGATGCTGAATAAATCAGATGCCATTCTGTGGTCATTGTCAAGGGTAGACAATAGATGCTATGTTAAGATGTTAAATGCTAAATAATATTGAGGTCATCTCCATTCTCTTTCTCTCTCTGTCAGTGTGTGTGTTTAAGCCTTATTTGTGCCAGTGTCAGTTTTCAGCCAAATTCTTCATGTGAGTCCACATCTGCTCATACACAGCTGCTTTCCGTGCTGCATATTGGATGGAAACAGTGCTTTTTACATGCATCTCAGAGATGCATCTCACAAAATAGGGTTTTTAAAAAAGCAGGTCAACGAAACAAAAATGGAAAACTTTGAACGGTAACGTCTAAAATAAATGTTTTTTTAAATGGTCAGTGGTCAAAATATAGTACCTAATTGGTGAATCAACATAAATATATTAATATCCATCTATTATGTTGAATATTACCTTTCATGTGTGTGTGTGTGATTGAAAGATCCAAGTAAGAAAGATAAATGGAGCTATTCGTATAATTCCCGTTTGTGGTTTTGTCCATGAACAATGTCTAATGTCTATTTTGACCCTAAAATGGTGTAGCTGAGGCATGGAGATCTTTGATTCATTTTGTTGACTTGCATACATTTTCTCACCACAATTTTGAACTATGATTTCGCTTTGAACATGTTGACGTTCATCGTGTGCAGCTCCACAGGTCCTCAACCATGCAAGCCAGTGGCGACAATGGCGAGAAACAATCTTCACCAATTGATGAAAGTGAAACATCGAGAGAAATCAGGCTCAGTTGAGCATGACCATTTCTCCTCTGGCCAAACTTCTTGTGCAGAGCTGCAGTCTAGGCGCTGGGGGCTGGAGAACGCTGGACGTTCATCGTGAAGAAGCTGCAGGTGAGAGTGGTCACCGGCAGGTGTACAGGCTGGCCCTTCAGGATCAATGCGAAGACTCGTCTGTGACTGGGGTCTTACAGGAATCAATCGCATGATCTCCAATTTTCCATGACCACCACAGCAGCTGCTCAGGATACTGCCTGGTCCAGGATTATGGAAACCTCGGGAATTTTAAAAACAGACTAACATGCAAATTTCCAGAACAAACAAACAAAAAAGTGCATACTTTTAGGACATTATAAGTAGGCGAATTGGGGGAAAGTTTGAAAGACATGTCTCATCATTATGTTTTTGTTAGCAAAAAACACACATACTCAAAGGCAAAGTAGTTATCTTTGTTTTTCACAATTATTATAGATGTTTTAAGGCTGCAAAACCCCTCACTACACACTTTTCTCAGACAGGCGTTTACATTTCCACACTTTTCTCTCTTGTTTAAACACTCAAAGTTGAAACTTTCATATAGTATAGTAAGTCCAGTATCTTCTAGGTTCTTAAAGCTTTTTTGCTTATGTGCGGTTAATGTTGGCGTCCAGCGTAATGTTTTTTTTCCTGTAGTCACTGATCAACAAAACTAAAGCAGACATAATGCACCCCACACATGACCGGACGTACACATTCGCCTGTTATTTAAAGTGAAATTATTCAGATGGCGATTGTGCGAACCTTTATATAAACCTATGTTTACAATTCTAAACAATTTCTCTATGGCGCGGCTCATTCAGTGTGCAACCCCCTATACGATTGTCTTGCTGCGGACAGTTACAGCCCTTTTTGCATCCTTGTTGAAAGAGATTTATGTTAATTTGGCAAGCTGAGCACATTCTGTACTGTACAGGAGACACAGAGAAGATTGATTGACAATGGTCTACAGCCAATCTGGATGCAGAACACAGTGTGCTGTTAAAAACAAAAAAAAAAAAAACACGTCAAATATGATCATGTGAACTTCGTCATAGCGAGGGACCACTGTTCTCAGCACTCTATTTGTGTTTTGTAATAACAATTTTAAAATGAAATATCCACACATTTAGGAAAAGCACATTTAAACACATTTAAAATGGCCAAAAGGACTGCCTTTGTTGTTCTAGTTTAAAATTAAGCATTAAAACTCCCCCAAAAAGTATAGCTACATATCATTGGGACACTTACAGTTTATAATTCACTCTCATGCTGCAGACAATTTTAGTTTAATTTGGATTTGGACTGTAGGACTTATATGGGTCAAGATAGTGCCAGAGTTTGTGGTAGACTTTCTCCTTTATTGCAAAAATGTTTTTTTTTCTAAATCTGCAGTAAGGACACGCTCCTGTCACATCACAAATGCACACTTCAATAAACTGACGGAAAGCAGGTTAATTCATTCAGATGCAGAAAAAAATGGAAGACAGGTCAAAAATCTATCTGTGAAGATCAGTTTACTCTTTAAAGTGGGTTTGCACCCAGGATTCACATGGGGGCCAGCCGTGGATGCCCAGGTGGGTTTTTGGTAGGATCTGTAAGGGTCTTAACTGGGCAATTTGTGTCAGACCCATTTGGGCCACACCAGTCTAAAGGGGTTTAAAGTGGGCTTGCACCCGGGATCCACTTCGGGGCCAGCTGTGATTGCCCAGATGGGCTTTTAGGGGGACATCTAAAGGGTCTTAACTGGGTAATTCATGTCAGACCCATTTGGGCCCCACCTGCCTAAAGAAGGGTTTAAGTTGGGCTTGCACCAAGATTCAACCGTGAATGCCCATTTGGGCTAAAAGTGGGCTCTGTAAGCATCTTATGTTGGTCCTAACTGGGCAATTCATGCAAGGCCTATTTAAGCCCAACCATGCCAAATGGTTTAAGGAAACAATCTAAGAAAAATTAAAAGGGAAGATAAACACAAGACACTGCAAAAAATATATTAAATTGAAAAACAAAAATTCTAAATGCATATGTGCATTCCCAGTTCAAACCCATGCCCACTTGGCCCATAAATATGCCATTCCAGCCCCATATATGCGTTCCCAGTTCAAACTCATGCTCACTTGGCCCATAAATATGCCATTCCAGACCCATATATGCGTTCCCAGTTCAAACCCATGCCCATTTGGCCCATAAATATGCCATTCCAGACCCATATATGCGTTCCCAGTTCAAACCCATGCCCATTTGGCCCATAAATATGCCATTCCAGACCCATATATGCGTTCCCAGTTCAAACCCATGCCCATTTGGCCCATAAATATGCCATTCCAGACCTATATATGCGTTCCCAGTTCAAACCCATGCCCACTTGGCCCATAAATATGCCATTCCAGACCCATATATGCATTCCTAGTTTAAACCCATGCCCACTTGGCCCATAAATATGCCATTTAAGACCCATATATGCGTTTCCAATTCAATCCCATGCCCACTTGGCCCATAAATATGCCATTCCAGACCCATATATGCATTCCCAGTTCAAACCCATGCCCATTTGGCCCATAAATATGCCATTCCAGACACATATATGCATTCCCAGTTCAAACCCATGCCCACTTGGCCCATAAATATGCCATTCA
>CAIGQQ010004833.1:435907-451310 GCA_903798035.1 Danio albolineatus
GTGATCTTTGTGATTGAGGGACGTGAGAGCCTGACCAATCCGTAACAATATCTTCCAATACTTCTCTGTTGCAATCCGGAAATCACAATAATTAACCCTGAAAAAGCCAAAGCAAAGCAAACACTAGCAGATTACTATGGTATAAATACAGCACTACAACACACCACACAAAAGAGAGCGATCAACTTAGAGTGTCACTTACCTGTTTTATAGTGATTTGATCAGCTGTAGTTTGAAGAACAAGAGTTTTTCTCCCCTATGTACTTATTATGTGGTCTCTGTCATCATCTTGTGGCACAACCATCTTTGCTCTGCTAAGTATGACAGGCTGATGGCCGCCAATCTCCGAAATGATAAATATTTAAAATAGGCACTGTCCTTATAAATAAACCACATAGTTGCAAACAACTACATCCTCGCCTAAAAAAATCCTCAAAAGTACATTATGTTGTCCAACAGCTGCAACATTTGTCAAACTGTAGTGAGTTTATTCATCTGCTGTCACTCTGTGTGGACGGAGTAATACACAAGAATGAAGAGGCTGTAAGAGTGCTGTTATTGCAGAATATCGCACGGCTATCAGCCAATCAGATTCGAGAACCAGACATAAATGTTTTGCATACATGTTTTTTTTTTTTTTGAAGTGTGTAGTTATTATGTCCTCAAAATCATTCAGCAGATGATTTTGACCCACAAATTGATCCACAGATTTTTAAAAACTTATGAGCTGGATCAGCAAATGAAAAGTATGGCCCTGCATATAATTATGCATGATTACACTTAATACGGTACACTGTGGCTAATCATGATTAATTCTTTCTTAAATTATTATTATTATTATTATTATTATTAGTAGTAGTAGTAGTAGTAGTAGTAGTAGTAGTATTGTTATTATTATTAATTAATTAATTAATTAGATTATTTATTTATTTATTTATTTATTTATTTATTTATTTTTAATTTTATTTATTTTTTGCTCATGAATTAAAAAATTTAATTACACTTCCTAGATACAGTGTTCAGCAGTGTTTAGATCTCTCCAGATATGTTCAATAGGATTTAGGTCTGGGCTCTGGCTGGGCCACTCAAGGGCATTTACCAAGTTGTTGTGAAGCCACGAAATTGATATTTTGGGGTGTGCTTTTGGTCATTGTCCTGCTGGAAGATGAACCGTCGCCCCAGTCTGAGGTCAAAAGCACTCTAAAGCAGGTTTTCATTTAGGATGTCTTTATACATTGCTGCATTCATCTTTCCCTCTATCCTGACTTGTCATCCCGTTCCGATGCTGCCACCACCATGCTTCACTGTAGGGATGTTATTAGCCTTGTGATGAATGGTGCCTGGTTTTCTCCAAACGTAACGCCTGACATTCACTCCAAAGAGTTCAATTTTAGTCTCATCAGACCAGAGAATTTTGTTTCTTATGGTCTGAGAGTCCTTCAGATACGTTTGAATACTTTCCGGATGCACTGTATCATTACACAAAGTCAGCAGTTAGTTATCAGGTTAACCTCATGTGATATTTATGAGACTGCTGCTCAAATGAACACTGAAGTAACTTTTGCTGGTTAATGGTAGTCTCTGTGATGATATGAAGATCTCCCAGCAGCTCTTCAAATTCTACTGCTCTGATGAAGATTCATGAATATTCACAGGTCTTGGGCTTGAACCAGCCAAACTGCTGCTCCAGGTGGCGACTGGATTTACAGGTTCTCGCGTATATCTGTATGCAGATCCGTCAAGCAGCAATTGAGCAGAATAAAAACGATCGTCCATCCAACGCGTCCCGCCATTGTAAGTCACTCTAAATCAATTAGCTCTGAAAATCCATCAAAGAAAGAGGAGGATTTAAACTGCACCACACATCCCATTCAACTTTATCGGAGTCTGTGCAGTCAGTGGCTTAACTCTACCCCACTACCGAGACCTCAATCTAGATACTGCGCTCTTTAAATGTAATGTTGTTACTCTCAGGCCCTATATTATGAATGTGACAGTCACCTTCGCCTGTGCATTGGATTTCAAACACATTTCCTCGAGCACGCAATAGCCGTTGAATAATGAAGTGAATTGAATCTAAGCTCTTTTTCTAATCCCCCATGGAGAGAGACGGTTCCCTCGGCTCTACTTTTAAACCCCACATAGAGAAAAGAGGGGATTTACGCTCTTAATGCTTATTGCGGCCGCAGACTGTTGTGGCTGAATGTGAATATTGTCTTTCACTTCAAGGATGGTGACACTTATGTGTACAGGTGTAACATCAAAATACACACGTCCTTTGCAACCTTGAGTAGGAGAAATGCTGAGGATGCACTTTATATTAAGTGGCCTTAACTAATATGTACTTACACCAAAATTAATAATTTGTTACAATGTACATATTTTGATTAAATACCTGTATGTAATTACATATGTAATTAATTTCTGTAATTACATTGGTAAATAAACCATTGACCATCCCTTACACCTTAACTCACCCTTAAACTTACCGATACCACCAAATTTGTCCTTAACCCTACCCCTATCCCAACCCAAGAGCACCAGAAGTGTTCTCAAATACATTATGAATACAGTAAGTACATTGTATTTATTTTTTGATGCAAGTACATAGTAGTTGAAGACAATTAATATAAAGTGGGACCGAAAGTTTTGTCAATTACAAAAACAAATAACAATGTCTGACGTAATCTCAACCAAAGAGCTTAGAATCACCTAGAGACCACGGTCAATAGAACGATTCATTGAAACAGCAGTGCCCAGAAACAGAAATTTTGGAGTGAAAGCGATCGGCTGTCCATTGGATCTTATTGCTGTCGCGATTACAACAGCTGCTTTGTTTTTTTTTTTTGTTGTTGTTTTTTTTTTATTTAAGGGTGCTTTCTCACCTGCCTTATCTAGTTTGGTTGAATCGCACTAGAGTTTGTTTTCTCTCTTGGTGCAGTTTGTTTGGGCAGGTGAATGTAGCAAACGCACTCGAGTGCGCACCAAAAGCATACAAAAAAAGCTAACCAAGATCTACTTGAAGAGGTGGTCTCGGTATTATTTCAAACGAACCCTGGAGCGGTTCGTTTGTAGTGAGAATATGATCCGAACTAAAATAGACCAACCATGAAAAGTACTGCGCCTTTTTGGACTAATCCAGCTGCCGTAGTCTGGTGTGCTGTCCCATCTTATGGGGTTTGAGGGAAAATTATTTGTTGACAGTATTACCTGATGGATCATTGGTAATATTTCCAGAAGATGACCATGTCGCAGTTTAGCTAAAATAATTCATGCCTCCTCCTAACACCTTCACTGTTTGCAATGCATTAAAACGTTGTTTTCCAGTTGCAGCCGTGCTTCATTCTCGAAATGTATAGTTTGTCTAAAGTCATGTCTACAAACTATATAGTATACTATGACCAGGGATACAATCAGCCAGCGCAGGGACATTTAGTGTCTGCTGATTACTTAATGTCTGCCCTTCCAGCTGCAACCCATCTCTGAGAAATATCAATACACACTCATTCACACTCATACTCTACAGACAATTTAGCTTACCCAATTCACCTATACCAAATGTCTTTGGACTTGAGGGGGAAACTGGAGCACCCAGAGGAAACCCACGTGACAACAGGGAGAACATGCAAACTCCACTCAGAAATGCCAACTGACCCAGCAGAGACTCGATTCAGCTACTTTCTTGCTGGCGAACGTGCTACCTATTACACCACCGTAGAGGTGAAATTTCTTTTAGTTACTTTAATGTAATAGTTTACGGACTGGCATAAAACAAATGCATACTGACATGTTCAATTAAATGTGTTGATAGACTGACAGTACACTTTGCATTATTAGCTATTGTAATATTGTTATATATATTTTTAAAGCTTGGCTGCATAAGGGGTTGATCAATGCAAACGCGCTTTATGAGTTGAGAGGTGCATCCTTTGAATGATTTACTAATGGCCACGAGAGTTTTGTGCGCTGCTTGTGCACCCTGCATGCCTCGCGTTTTTGCTGTTGCGCGCTATGTGATCGCAATTGAAATAAGTCAACCCTGAGCGGAAAAAGCATGTTGCGTCAATTGCATCTTTTTCAATCTTCAATCAAATGAAAGCAGAGGCAGGGTTTCTGTTGAGGTGACAGCAAAAAAAGGACAATCACAAACGCACGACAAGGTTTTCAAAAAGATTTGTTAACAAATCTGTGTGAAAACTGCCTAAAATGTTGTATTAAAGGTGCTGATTGTAAGTTTTGACTATTCTAAAGCATAAAAATACCATGTTTGCAGATATTTGAGAAACATGCTAAGTGAACGCTCTTGTTTATCTGATAAACAATGCTGAAGTCAGATATTCTGCTTTGAAAATGTGTTTTCCGTGCTAGAATGCTCTCTTTGTTTATGTTATTTTAACCTGCCCAATGCCAGTTTAGCCAATAGTATTTCAGCACTCCGGGTTGCCTTGGTGGAAAACCGCATATTTCATTCATTCATTCAGAAAAGCTCTGAAAGCATGCACCCATGACCGAAATGCGTCCTCCGTGGACTGTATCAGTCTCCAAAATGAGACAGGTTCATTTCCACATGAGGTTATTAATTAGCAAATAATATAAATATTCCGAATGTAAACACTAGGTGAGCAGGTTACATTGTAATCGTGTGTCCTAACAACATGATCCGTGACAAGATATGCAGCAATTTGGCTGCACAAGACGAAACACGACAGAAATTTTAATACAGTCATTCAGAAGCACAAAATATGCACTCACTGATGAAATGGTAAGGTTTATAATCTATTTATTACATATTAACCCTCTTTAACATTATGAAATGTAGATGCTGAATCACGTGTTTAGTTCTAAAGTTCAATTTAAAGGTCTGAGCTGAACTATCTACTGCTGCTTTCAGTATATGGCAGTAAATGTCATGTAAAACGGCATTCAAACTCACATGGTTAGCATTTAGCACTGAATGAAGCATACAAGGTTTCCCTGAGTTGATCATTGTTCACCTGTGAGAAATAAAAGCCGTTTCTAATATATCATATCGAGGTGTTGGTTAGGACAAAAACTCCTTTTAATATGGAAAATATTCCTTCTATCGTGTGCCATTGCTTTTATTTTGAACAGGGTTTAAATCACTCGCTCCTGTCCTCAATCTGGCAACCTGCGCCTCAGTTTGTTTTGATCCAGTGCAATACCTAGTTCAACCACTGGGTGTTACATACTGCACCTTTAAAGATCCCGTGAAGTGCTTTGAAATGTGCAATTTTATTCGAAGTCTGACATAATCTCAACAGTAACGTGAAGAGATTGGGCAGTCGTTATAGGCGTTACCGCGAGACTCTTATCGTGCCATAAAAAAATACCGCCGCTACTCTGTACTCAAAGTTTAGTTGGGAGCTGGGTCTATTCTACACAAGCTATGATGACTTTTACCTTGATATTTTAGCGCGGATGTATACTTGGCTGAATTGCACTGTAGGTGGCGAGAACGAGTCTTCGAACCTGTGTGTATTCCTACTGTGAAATTACCACATGAAACGTGACGTGCTAACATGGATCAGAATCAGAATCAGATTCAGTTTTATTGCCAAGTGTGCTTCACACACAAGGAATTTGTCTTGGCTACAGAAGCTTCCAGTGTACATAAAGTGACAAGTGACAACACAGAATAAATATGAAAAAAAGACGATAGACATTAAACAGAGATGCAGTCAGTCCAAAAAGATCTGGATGTTAAAATGTATGTACAGATTTGTTATAAATATACAGGTTATAAGGTGCTGTGTACAAATCTGTAAGGAGAAGTATTGCATTGTATATTGTTATAAGGTACTGTGTACAAGTGCTTATGAGAAAGTATTGCACGTTTATTGCACAATAGGAAAATACTGTTCATGAGGTAGATGGCCTGAGGAAAGAAACATTTTCTGTGTCTGGCTGTTTTTGGGCTCTGTGCTCTGTAGCGCCGGCCAGACGGTAACAGTTCAAACAGGAAGTGTGCTGGTTGCGAGGCGTCCAAGGTGATTTTGCGAGCCCTTTTACTCAAACTGGAGGAGTACAGTTCTTGAAGTGTAGGAAGGGTAGTGCCAGTTTTAGGGTAGTGCCAGGATTAGACGGAAATAGGGAATGCGATTGAAAAAAAAAAAAAAAACTTCCGCATTTCGCGGTGTGTGTACGGCCCTTTACTGACAGAGCCGCGTGTGTGGATCTTGTCGAAAAATATGGGGGAAAGTCCTACATGACGGTAATAGTTTGATTGCGGTGTTTACATCAATAATGCCACTAATATATACATACTCCACGTCTTGAATACGATTCTGTTTCATTCAATTATGACTTTAGTCAGATTAGGTAATCAAAAATCGCTGTTAGAGCTTATGTATAGGCTACAGTTCAAAATTAATGTTAATCTGAATAAACAGTTAGTAAACACAAGTACATCTTATAGAACTTAATTTATTTTCATCACCAGTTATAATTCAACACCATCATCATCTTTCTCAAGCAGTTTGTGATGTATTTTGGAAACAGTAGATGAGCCTCTGGTCTAATATGCCACCTGGCTTGAGAAACCCCTTCTTAAAGACTTACTTTTAGTCATTATTTGTGGTAGCACACATATTCTGAATACCTTTAGCAGAGTTTAAATGAGCTATTATAATCTAGATTCATGTAAATTAATTCCAAGATTACAGTGAAATTAATCTAGATTTTAAAAAATTATCTATGCCAACCTATAGTTTATAAATGTGGATTTTGTCACTGTTTTAGAGCACACTAGCTAATAGATATCTTAAAAATGAACTATACTGATTCTAACATCTAAAAAAACTTTAGTCGGCTTTCAGAGTTGGCACGTACTGAGCATGTAAACCTAACTCAGCTAATAACAGGACATAGCTTAGCGTTGAGGGTGAGTAAATAAAGCCTGATTTTGTGCGCGCTATACCTTTAAACACCTCCCAGCCGTGCTTAATTTGTATTGACTATCAGTTCATATTTGAGCCTGGTTGGTAACTCAATATTTCACTGCCGCAGAGTGTCCACACATGGTTAACCAAGTGTGTGAGATTAACAAGACTTTTCCACAGGGAGCTAAACAGAGATGCTCTGCAGATACTGAGACGCTGGACAAATTACTAGTTAAACAATTGCTTTCAGTCAGTTTCAATTCTCCATTGAATCTAGGTTTATAAAACAAGGGATCATGTATTCAATGTCACCATTAATAGTTAAGATCGAGGAGTAATTAGAAGTATCAGCGATCAAGCATCCAGGTTGCACTTTCGGTCTAGAATGTCCTTCCGGTTTGCGGTTTATCGAGTGTCCTTCCTTAATGTTGCAGCAGGTGTAAAAGAAAACAGCTTTCCTTGAATGCTGCAGTAATTGTGAAGCCTGAAGGTTGCAGGTGAATCAGAGAGAAACAAACTAGGTTGAAAACACAAAATCCACCATGGTGGTGCGTATACACACAACAGAGGAAAACGACATAGTGTTCATTCTTGGAAAGAGCATGCATTTGTCATGACTTCACTTGAGTAACTGACTCTATCATAATCATAAGGGCTTTCTTAAAGACATCTATGTTTGGATGTTTTAGATTAGGTTAGAATTTAACAGAATTTATTAGAATTTTCAACAGAAAATTAATTAGTAGGCTTCTTCCAAGAGGATGCTCTTAATATATCGCCATTCGCACTATCAGTGTATTTGGGCTTATTGTTTAGGAATGGTTCATAAATTGATAACATTATTAAAGTGGATTGACGAGGGTCGCTATATTTTCGATATAAGAGATTTGCATTTATTTTAGTGTGTTATAGTTTTGTTATTGTTTATTCAAGCCAACGGTGTGTTTCCGAAAACCATCATTAGCCAAATTAGTTTCGTCATTACAAACAGTTTTTTGATTTGGTGTTTCTAAAATCCATCGTTGCAATGAACATTCGCAAATTGCGATGCCAACTTGTACACTTGCAACTACACCTCTAGAGCTTATTTTAAACTATATTAGAAAGAATAGTTTCTGATTGTGTTTTATTCCTAATTATCACCCCTAAGCCCTATTCGTTTTGAATGTTTCAACATATAAACTTGGAATAATAATAATAATGAAAAACGTTAAAGTCATCTATTTTACATTTGATTTGCTTTTAAACAGTTTATACAGTTCAGTTTTCACGATCCTCATTTTGACAATTGTGTTCCCTTCACAGTGAAAAACTTCATTCATTCATTTTCTTTTCGCTTATTCTCTTTATTAATCCGGGGTCGCCACAGCGGAACGAACCGCCAACTCATCCAGCATCCGTTTTACACAGCGGATGCCCTTCCAGCTGCAACCCATCCCTGGGAAACGTCCATCCATTCTCATTCCAACATATACACTACGGACAATTTAGCCTACCCAATTCACCTGTACCGCATATCTTTGGACTGTGGGGGAAACCAGAACACCCAGAGGAAACCCACACGAACACAGGGAGAACATGCAAACTCCACACAGAAATTCTAACTGACCCAGCCGAGGCTCGAACCAGCGACCTTGTTGCTGTGAGGCGACAGCACTACCTACTGCACCACCGTGTCGCCAGTGCAAAACTTGTGAAAACAAAATATATAGCATACGTTAATGGTATTAATTCAGAAATCTGTAGCCTTCTGTACTATATATGACATGGGCCTGTTGGTTAGAACATTTATGCAATCATTTGAATGTGTCAAAGTGTCAAAGTAGACTTTAAAAATATATAAAATAAATAAATAAATAGGGCGCCACGGTGGCGTAGTGAGTAGCACGTTCGCCTCACAGCTAGAAGGTCGCTGGTTCGAGCCCTGGCTGGGTCAGTTGGCATTTCTGTGTGGAGTTTGCATGTTCTCCCCGTGGTTGCGTGGGTTTCCTCCGGGTGCTCCGGTTTCCCCCACAAGTCCAAAGACATGTGGTACAGGTGAATTGGGTAAGCTAAATTGTCTGTAGTGTATGAGTGTGAATGAGTGTGTATGAATGTTTTCCAGAGATGGGCTGCGGCTGGAAGGGCATCCGCTGCGTAAAAAATATGCTGGCTAAGTTGGCGGTTGATTCCGCTGTGGCGACCTCAGGTTAATAAAGGGACTAAGCTGACAAGAAAATGAATGAATGAATAAATAAATAAACAATATTAATTTATTTTCAGCTCAGTCCCTTTATTAATCTGGGGTCGCCACAGCGGAATGAACCGCTAACTTATCCAGCACATACCTGTCAACATTGGGATGTGAAAATAAGGGACCCCCCCCCCCAAAAAAAAAAACACACAAAAAAAATAAATAAAATAAAATAAAAAAAGCACTTATTAAATATGTCCTTCTGGGGCTGTTTCAAAGTAAATAAACAGTTAAACAGTCAGTAATAATTTTTCTAGTATTATTTACAAAAGAAAATTTAATAGTATACATTAGCAAACAGTTTAGCTTATTAAAATTAGCTGTTATAAAGAAATAGGATCAAGTTATCAAATCTTATTTATCTTTTCCTCACTGTATAACTTACACATTCTAAATAAAGAGCAGTGAATGAATCTCATTTATTTAGATTTTTTGTTTGATTACATTAAATAACAGAGGCGTCACTGTTATAAATAAAAGAAGTTTACATATATAGTTATAATGAAAGCATTCGATTGCTTTCCTAGTTTTATGCTCATTTAGGGAAAAATTAAAAAAAAAAAATTGTTTAAAAAAAACCTCATCAAGATCGACATCTTTAGATGTTATTATGTGCATATTTCTGTTTAAACACGCACCCAAAACCCAGTATCCACTTTCGCTTTGCTTCTAAATGAGTGTACAGAATCCGTTTGGGAAACAGCGTCTGTTTATCACTACGGACGCGTCAACTGACAGTCACGCACCGCTTTATGACAGTTTTGAGGATTGCACAGGAGGAGCGACGACACCTGTAATGAAAAGGAAAGAGAATCCTGCCGTCTTTATGTTTATTTCAGAGTGTTTCATGCCTAAATAAACCGAAAGCACAGAGATTCCAACAGATTTAAGAGCAAGGGCGGCCCCTGGTGGTTCGGCGCTATGGGCTGCGTATAGGGAGGATCTTTAATGTTTAATGTTTATTGACACCCGTCGGAGAACGACTGAAAATACGGGAGAAATACGGGAAAATACATTTACGGGATGATATCGGGATAGAATCCCGGGAAAAACGGGAGGGTTGACAAGTAAGCCAGCATATGTCTTATGCAACGTATAACTTATACCCTTCCAGCTGCAACCTATTACTGAGAAACATCCATACACACTCATTCACACACATACACTACAGACAATTTAGCTTACCCAATTCACCTATACCACATGTCTTTGGACATGTGAGGTGAAGTGACGGTGACCAGCGAGACCTGGCTGTCACTCAAGTGGCCACGCCTTTAATTATGCAAACTTAGTATAACTTAATATAAACGAAACGGATGAGTCATAAAAACATTCACCCCCTCACAGTTGTCATGAAGGGTAATATTAGCTATATGAACCAAAATTGCCTTTTGTACCAGGCTGTAAACACCTTTTTTTCTGCTGTAATGCCGGCCATTTAGAAATGTGCTCTGTTATGGAGCCAGGACTAGCGGAATTTTGATATATTGCAGTTTCAGTTACTTCCATATTAGCTTCATGAGGGAGAGCGGGAGGTTGACGCTTGGTAAATACATATAAATGTACATACAGTATGTTTAAAATATATATTAATTAAATATTAAAATGCTAATGATCGCTAAATGCATCATAACAGTCTTGTGAAAAGGGTCTGTTGCAAATTTAGGGTTGCAAGAGGGGGTCAAGCTTATTGGAACAAGGGCATTGGCACACCATATTGCCTACCAGTGTGACATTGGCTCTATATATTTGTAAGGATGGAATTTAAGTACAGTGCTTCGAACTAGATTTGCCAAATGACTAAAAAGTTATCAGTAAGAGGGTGAAATTCTGTACATTTCTAGTCAAACCAATAATAAGAAATAAGAGCAGTTATAATGGCTTAAATGTGGGAGAGCGTTGTTATTGTATTGTATTGCAATATGAAGTAATTAAGTGTTGATGTTAAATCAAAAGTAATTCACGGAGTGCTTGAAAATGATTTAATGACAATAACTTGCCCTGGTTACTCTGGATTGGTGATTAACTGTAGAAAATGATAAAACTTGAAATTGTAAAATCTCATGATATTTATTGTAGCCAGTTTAATGTAGGATAAAGTTGCCTTAGAGCGAGAGTTAGACCAAAAGAGAGGGCCAGATAGCAGTTGCCAGAGAAGAAAGGCTCTAGAGCAGGAAAGAGCAGAGCAGGAAAAAAGAAAGAGTAAAGTTTACAATCCAATTTTGTCTCTTCCTCAACCATGTGACCAAAGCCCAAATACTGAGGCATACAAACTGACCAATCAATATGTGACCACATTGTAAACCACATTGTAAAACCTCCAGGTTACACACATGTCTTAGCCAGGCTCTGATCCTATCAGAATATGTATGTACTTTTTTGGTAAAAAGGATGGGGTTTGTAATAAAACAAAATGCATATGATATTTTACAGTCTTACATATTGATGCATATTGGTCCTGAAGCAAAACTAGTGTTAGACCCTTGGTGTGTTACTCAGAAGAACAAGAAGGTTTGTGAGATTTTTACTTTTATTTCTTTCTCTTTTTTGCAGGCAGGAGTCAGTTCAGTAGCTCTGTGTTAATTCTCACTAGGTTACTGTAATGTGAAACCCACAGATTGCTCAGCAGAAGGAAAGAATCTATCTTTCTAACATTAATTTTCACCTCAGTGAAGCCAGGCTGAAGCTAATTACAGCAGAATAAAAAGATGGCCAGAGAAAGGAACAAAGTCAGACAGAGAACACGTGGTGACACACTTAACTACAACATCTGCTCTCACGGATTTAGCTAAAAAATCAATAGATGGTATTCAACAATTGCATTTAACACGGCCAGTATCTGTACTTTTATATATTCAGACACTATTACAATATTTAACTAAACCCTCTGAATGACAGAAGCACAATTATGACAATCATGATGTTTAAGAATGTTAGATGAACTCTGAAAAAAAAAAAAACTTACAATCTTTGGATATCTTCATTGAAAGTTTTATGATTATTTAATATTTATAAAGTTCTTTATGGAGTATATATAGTTTGTTTTGAGCAAAATAAATAAATAAATGCAAATCTCAAAAAATCGCAGAGCGAAAATTTTTGAGAAATTTAAAATAATTTTGCTGACAAAAATAAAGAACTTCAAAAGCAAAAATAAGTTTTGAGAAATAAAAATGAAAAAAAAAGAACCGCAAATAAAAATCAAGCAGCGCAAAAAAATAAAAAATAAAAAAAAAATGTGCACATTTTTTATAGCATTGCCTTTACAAAACCTGTCCAATCAATTGCAATGCTCATTTTGACTTGGTTTTTAGGCAGTCATTTCTCTTTGTGGCTCTGATTTTACAAGTGGGAGGAGTCAAGGGAACTTGGGCGTTTGCAGCAAGTCTGGACCTACAGGGCTGTAAGAGCACCTCTGTGATACTGTGTATCACATAAACCATTGTCAATCAATCTTCTCCGTGCTGTGTCTCCTGGACAGTACAGAATGCATTCAGCTTGCCAAATTCACATAAATCTTCAAATCGCTAGCAGTGGGACTCGAATGAGCTATACTGTATGTTTGAAAGTTTTCTTGCCACAATATTGATGAAACATCGTCAAAGGCAACTTCGGTAGCACTCAAAAGACAGAGGAAGATGATAACCATTGCACAAATAGTTGAACTTCTGGAAGATCAGATGGTTTTGATCTTTGGATTCATTCTATAATAGTTTAATTATTTTTCTACGAACTTTGAGAGAGTTCAAACAAGAGAGAAAAATGTAAAATTGCAAATGTCTATCTGAGAAAAGTGTGTAAAGTGTGTAGCTATGGGTTTTACAGCCTTAAAACATCTATAATTATTGTAAAAAAATATAGCTGACTACTTCACCGATTTCGCCTATTGTGCAAGGGACCACTGTATTAGTGAAATATTTTGCAGTGTTTACATGCCCTTTACTGCATAGAATTCACTAAAATCAAAGTGAAATAACATTTAAATCTTGTCTCGTCTCGTCTTGTTCTCATGGAGTAAGAATCATCACACCCCTAGTTGCAACCCTCCAGTCCACAATTGCTGCTGTAGATTTTGTGGGTTTTGCAGATTAGCTTTCATGGTCTAACTCCTTAATTCCAGCCAACATCAACAAATCTCCTAAGGTTGATTTTCTGTTGTATTTAAATAAAGAAACAATTGAGTGTTTGGCTACAGCCGAGCGTGAAGCAAGCGCATTATCTGCATCATTATAATGGACGAGGAGAAATCGATGTGCCCTCATGTGCCTCAAAGAAGGAGCGAATAAGCGCACCGAGCCGTGTCACACACAAGAGAGCTCGTTCACAAGTGTCTGCGCTTCTCCAGATAGTGTTTGCTACGTAAATTGGCATTGTTGTTATTACAGTGGTAATTAGCCAGAGCAGAGAGTGTGAAATAAAAGCTAGAGCCACACAAACATGCGAGACTGACAGCTGACAGCATTCCCACACCCTTCACTTCATGACTAACACTCGTATTCGCAGTTATGCATCCCGTTGCGTTTCAACCTATGGTAGAAGTTGTAAAGAAAGCATTTGTTTGGGTTTACCATTGTGCTTCTTGCATATGAGAAGTGGATGCAGTATACGTTTATTTTGGGAAAACAAACTTCTAACATTAGTTCCTACTTATAGAGTGTTTTTACATGTTCATGTCATCAGTCGGCCATATTGGAGACACAGAATGTGAACAAGGCCAGTGAATTGTTACAAAACTACTGATAACAGCTATTGACAATCATGTTATTGTCATGGTTGGTCTGTACTGACTGGCAAAATCAAAGGCAGGGCAAGGCAAAGCAAAGCAAAGGAAAGCAAAGCAAAGCAAAGCTAAGCTAAGCTAAGCTAAGCTAAGCTAAGCTAAGCTAAGCTAAGCTAAGCTAGGCAAGGCAAGGCAAGGTAGGGTACGACAAGGTAGAGAAGGCAAGGCAAAACAGGGCAAGGCAACGCAAAGTAAAGCAAGGCAAGGCAAGGCAAAGCAAGGCATGGTAGGGTAGGGTACGACAAAACAAGGAAGGCAAGGCAGAACAGGGCAAGGCAACGCAAGGTAAAGCAAGGCAATGCAAGGAAAGGCAAGGCAAGGTAGGGTACAACAAGACAGGGAAGGCAAGGCAAAACAGGGCAAGGCAATGCAAGGTAAAGCAAGGCAAGGCAAGGCAGAGCATTACAAAACTAAAGACTACCAAAAGCTATACCAAATTAAGCAGAAGAGTGCCTAATAAATTCAGTTTGTCTAAATATTTTTCAGGTTAACCAGCCTGATCTCACGAGGAAACAATGGTTTTGTCAGGTCAGTGGCTAAATGTTTGTTTGATGAATCAGGTAGGCTTGCAGTGGGTTCCTGATGGATGTTATACAAGAACTTTGTGTCACGGCAGGTAGTGATGAACACAACGGGGCGAGGATCCAGTTGCAGATTTAATATAAACAACAGAATAACAAAACTCACAGGGCAAATCCAAAAATCGTGGTCAAAAAACAGGCAATAAATCAGAAGGCAGGCTGCAGGCAGAGGAGAATCAAAATATAAAGCAGAGGTCAAAAAACACGGAATAAACAGGGACAAGGAACACCGATGCACGTCACTATACAGATAATAATCTCGCTACGAGAACTGTGTGTGTGTGTACTGCTTATGAGGTGCGTGCAATCAG
This sequence comes from Danio albolineatus, assembly GCA_903798035.1. Classification (NCBI taxonomy): domain Eukaryota; kingdom Metazoa; phylum Chordata; class Actinopteri; order Cypriniformes; family Danionidae; genus Danio; species Danio albolineatus. Next base: position 450,712 of record CAIGQQ010004833.1, read on the forward strand.
TCGTGATAGTCCTCTGCTCGTGTGTAAGCAATCAGTTGTGATCTGACGCAGGTGTTGTGTGTGTGCTGCATGAGTGGAGTTGTAGTCCGAACATGGCCGATCTGTAGTTCCCGGAAGTGTGTGTGAACCAGCGATCTCTGACAGCGGAGAGAGCGAGAGAGATCGCTGGCGATCGTGACATAACCCCCCCTCTAAGGAGCGGATTCCAGACGCTCCAAAAACAGTTCAGGCGGGAGGTGGAGCGGAGGCGGACCAGGGGGAGGGATGGAGGGACAAGAACATGAAGCATTGACAGTTCGTTCAACCCCAGTGGGTCAGGAGGCTTCGGCTCAGGGAGAACTGTCAGTTCGTTTAACCCCGGTGGGTCAGGAGGCTTCGGCTCAGGGAGAACAGTCAGTTCGTTTAACCCCGGTGGGTCAGGAGGCTTCGGCTCAGGAAGAACAGTCAGTTCGTTTAACCCCAGTGGATCAGGCGGCTTAGGTTCAGGAAATACTGGCAGTCTGGTCGACTCCAGCGGGTCAGGAGGCCTGAGTTCAGGAAATACTGGTAGCTCTGGCGACAGCGACGTCGACTCTGGCAGCTCTGGCGGCAGCGACGTC
>CAIGQQ010004833.1:451320-481625 GCA_903798035.1 Danio albolineatus
CTGGCGACAGCGACGTCGACTCTGGCAGCTCTGGCGGCAGCGACGTCGACTCTGGGAGCTCTGGCGGTAGCGACTCTGACAACTCAAGCGAAGGCATTTTCAGAACAGGAACAATGACAGGAACTATGACTAGTACAGACTTGGAACATGAAACCTTCTTCAGAATTAAAGTCAGAGTGACGCTTACCCTTTTCTGTGGTGGGGAACTGTGAAAGGCTGGCAGCGTGAGACGTCTGGGCGGTGCCGGCAAGGCAAGGAGCCTGGCTGGGGCCGGCAGGGCAGGACGTCTGGGTGGTGTAGGTAGGGCCAAGAGCTTGACTGGAGCCGGTAGTGCAAGGAGCTGTACTGGCGCCGGCAGTGCAAAAAACTGTACTGGCGCAGGCAGTGCAAAACGTCTGGGTGGTGCTGGCAGTGCGAGGGGCTGTGCTGGCGCTGGCAGTGCAAAACGTCTGGGTGGAGCCGGCAGTGCAAGGAGCCGGGCTGGAGCCGTTACTGGCGGGCACACTGGGGCTGGAGCAGACACTGGCGGGTGCACTGGGGCTGGAGCCGACACTGGCGGGTGCACTGGGGCTGGAGCCGACACTGGCGGGCGCACTGGGGCTGGAGCCGACACTGGCGGGCGCACTGGGGCTGGAGCAGACACTGGCGGGCGCACTGGGGCTGGAGCAGACACTGGCGGGCGCACTGGGGCTGGAGCCGACACTGGCGGGCGCACTGGGGCTGGAGCAGACACTGGCGGGCACTCTGAGACTGAAGCCGGCACTGGCGAAGAAGCCTTTCTCCTCCTCCTCCGCTTATGGCTGCGAGTTGACCCTTGGGGGTTGGTTATGGGCTGAGAGGTGGTGCTGGTGGTTAAGAGAGGGGTCCATTCCCCCTGCAGGTATTCCCTCTCCTTCTTCAAACAAACAAATTCCACCACGTCCCAATAAGTCCATTCACCAAGATTGCCAAGCTCCTCCAAATCAATAGGCTCATCCAATCCAGCCAGAAAGATGTGGATGAGGGTGCTCTCTCTAAACCCAAGCCCCTGGACTGCCTCGAGGAGATCTTCGGCGTAAATGCCGAAGGGGCGATGATTTTGCCGGTGAGACAGTCCTCTGGCTAGGGGTTGGTTTTGGGGTCCTTTCTGCTGGGAGGAAGCTGGGCGCTGGAAAAATGCCATACTAAAAAAAAAATCTGCTGGATCCTCTTGATGGTAGCGAGATTCTGTCACGGCAGGTAGTGATGAAGACAACGGGGCGAGGATCCAGTTGCAGATTTAATATAAACAACAGAATAACAAAACTCACAGGGCAAATCCAAAAATCGTGGTCAAAAAACAGGCAATAAATCAGAAGGCAGGCTGCAGGCAGAGGAGAATCAAAATATAAAGCAGAGGTCAAAAAACACGGAATAAACAGGAACAAGGAACACCGATGCACGTCACTATACAGATAATAATCTCGCTACGAGAACTGTGTGTGTGTGTGCTGCATGAGTGGAGTTGTAGTCCGAACATGGCCGATCTGTAGTTCCCGGAAGTGTGTGTGAACCAGCGATTTCTGACAGCGGAGAGAGCGAGAGAGATCGCTGGCGATCGTGACACTTTAAAAAAAAAGATGGATGCTACTCGCCATCAACTAGTCTGGCCTACTAGTGGCAAGTTATGGTTTAGTTTCAGTATACGAGAGTGAAAACCAAAAGCGCTGTCCCCTCACAGCAACAAGGTCACTGGTTCGAGCCTCGGCTGGGTCAGTTGGCATTTCTGTGTGGAGTTTGCATGTTTTCCCCGTGTTCACGTGGGTTTCCTTCAGGTGCTCCCGTTTCCCCCAAGTCCAAAGACATGTAGTATAGGTGAATTGGGAAGGATAAAATTGTCCGTAGAGAATGAGTCTGTAGTGTGTGAATGAGTTAACAATTGAAGTCAAGAAGGGATACAAAGAGGCCACCTATGATTTTACTGCATTTCTTAAATATTAGTAAACAATATGGATTATTACTGTAGATATATTTGCACGAGTGAATCCCTCCATAGCGACAAGACTCAATGGAATACCCTAAACCCTTGAACACTTGAACCTCACTGTTTTGATGTCACAATTGCATTGCATTCTGAGACCTGTAGGTGCTGAAGTGGACACCCGACTCACTTCCTCTGCAAAAATCAAAGATATGTCCTTATAAACTTCCCTTGTTTACTTGATGAAGTGGAAAACACTTTAATATGGCAGTGGAATTCCCTTGAGGGAACAGAGAAGGAAAGTTTGCGAGTGTGTGTCTAAAAGTGGAGTGGAATGCAACCATGGTCCTTGATTTTATTGTGCTCATAATGGATTTTTTGAACTGCACTTAGTCTGACCTGTCATTGAGGACCATTTTGCCTTGGGAGACCCTACCAAGGTGACAACATAGCTCCTAGGATCAATCAGGCAACCAAACCCCTCCACCATGATGAGGAGACAGTGTTTATTTGTTTCTAAGAAAATGTTTTAAGCACTATTGTGTGAAACACCCCAAAATGTAATTAATTTGATTTAATTTAATTTAATTTAATTTAATTTAATTTAATTTAATTTAATTTAATTTAATTTAATTTAATTTAATTTAATTTAATTTAATTTATGTTCAGGTTATTTAAGCCGTTTAAGGAAAAGTCTTGTAAGTTGTGACATCTTTTATCAGCAGTGGTGTATCTCTCTCTCTCACACACACACACACACCACACGCATACGCATCTTCCTCAAGGCTGGCAATTTTCTCAGCTGTTTGACCCACAAGCCCTCTAAAACACAGTCATCACTGGCATTGGATAGTTCCTATCAGTCTTTCTGTTTTAGCGAGGTCAACCTATGTGTGTTATCTCATGTCTGCAGCATGTCACGAATGTGTATTCCTTTCAATGCACATTTTAAGAGGTTGCAAGCATTTCCACTGTTCAGTCTGGCTTATGAATATGAGTTTAATGCAAATCGGCTATAAGCGTGTTTTGAAAGCCGCCTTATTGAATGGCAGGTTCTTTAAACATTCATTCATTCATTTTCTTTTACTCCTTTTATTAAACAGGGGTTGCCATAGCAGAATGAACCGCCAACTTATCCAGCATATGTTTTACCCAGCGGATGCCATTCCAGCTGCAACCCATCTCTGGGAAACATCCATACACACTCATTCACACTCATACACTATGGACTATTTAGCTCACCTAATTCACCTGTACCACATGTCTTTGTACTGTTGGGGGAAACCGGAGCACCAGGAGGAAACCCACGCAACCACAGGGAGAACATGCAAACTCCACACAGAAATGCCAACTGACCCAGCCAGGGCTCGAACCAGCGACCTTCCTGCTGTGAGTTGAACGAGCTACTCACTACGCCACCGTGGCACCATAAGATTATACATACATACAAAAATACATACATACATACATACTGTACATACATGCATACATACTGCACACACATACAGAACGTCTCAGGTTACGTATGTAACCATAGTTCCCTGAGAGGGCACGAGACACTGCGTCTAACCAGAACGCTAGGGGATAACCTCTTTTATACGTGTCTTGAAGCACATGTGAAATAAATCTAATGAAATTAAGCGGCGACGTGAACGTCAGACCAGAGAGTATAAAAGCCTGCCCTAAACACTCATTGATAACTTTAAAATTTGCTTGAAAGAAGTAACAGGCAGGAGAGAGTATGGCGGAAGATGCAGTGTCTCGTTCCCTCTCAGGGAACTATGGTTACATACGTAACCTGAGACGTTGTCTTTCTAGGGAACTTCAACGCTGTGTCTAACCAGAACGCTAGGGGAACGCAATACCCACTAGGCCAGACTCACTGCTGACTTGAATTCCAGCACTGAGGCTACCTGACAACTGACTGGGTTCAGTTGGTGTTCTTTGCACCAAGCTGAAAAGAGAGCCCATTTGAGGGCATAAAGCTTCCTTGTGGAGGGAGCCCTGGAGCTTAGTATGGTCTGAGCAACATCAGTTGACAAACCAAACTCTATGAGGTGGGCCCCCTCAGAGGCCACACCCACAGTTTCCAGAGGTCGGGGCGAGGATGAAGTATCATCCCTCCCGCCTGGGACAGAAGGTCCCTCCTGATGGGGATCTCCCACGGGAGACCCGCCAGCAGGGCAATGAGGTCTGAGAACCAAATTGTCGTTGGCCAAAACGGGGCTAACAGCAATAACTGGACTCTGTCTCGACGGACCCTCCCCAGGACTCCTGGGAGCAGAGCAACTGGAGGAAAGCGTACAGACGTAGCCTCGGCCACGTCTGCACCATGGCATCCAGTCCCAGCGGGGCTGGATGCGACAGAGAAAACCATAGTATGGTCTCTTGGGAAGCAAACAGGTCTACCTGCGCTCTCCCGAACCTTTTCCAAATGGTCTCCACCACCTCGGGGTGAAGTCTCCATTCCCCTGATCTCACCCCCTGTCTCGACAGGAGGTCTGCTCCCATGTTCAGGTGGCCCGGAACATACATTGCTCTGACAGACAGAATTTTGTTCTGGGCCCACAGGGGATTCGATGTGCCAGCTTGCATAGCAGCCGAGACCTCAGACCCCCCTGATGGTTGATGTAAGCGACCGCCGATGTGTTGTCCATACGGACTAGAACATGACGGCCCCTTAGATCTGGGAGAAAGTGTTTTAAGGCCAGAAACACAGCCATCATCTCCAGGCAGTTTATGTGCCAAGAGCAATGTTGTTCTCCCCACTGTCCCGCTGCGGGAAGTCCCCTCAGGGTTGCTCCCCAGCCCGTGAGAGAAGCATCTGTCATAAGCATTACATGATGACAAACAGCTCCCAACACTGGGCCCTGAGACAGGAACCAGGGCTTTTTCCTCATCCCTAAGGCTCGAAGGCAGTGCCGCGAAACCTTGATCATGCGGAAAGGATTCCCCTTGAGGGAAAACCCCCTGGATTTGAGCCACCACTGCAGGGGTCTCATGTACAGCAGGCCAAACAAAATCACGCTGGCTGCTGCTGCCATGAGGCCCAACAATCTTTAAAACTGTTTCACAGTGATGACCAGGCCTAATTTGACTCTGTGTACGGCTGACTGAATCGAAGCGATTCGTGGCGGGGACAGACGTGCTCGCATCGTCATGGAGTCCCATAGCACACCTAAAAAAAAGTGATCATCCTAGCTGGAACAAGCACACTCTTTGCAGTGTTCAGCCGAAACCCCAACCTTCTGATATGGGTGAGAACGACATCTCGATGTCGAACTGCCATATCGTGAGACTGAGCTAGAATTAGCCAATCGTCTATATAGTTTAGGATACGTATACCCTGCATACGAAGTGGAGCTAGTGCTGCTTCGACTATTTTGGTGAAGGTTCGAGGTGACAGAGCTTCGCCCCCGAAAGCGAACCTGAGGTACTTCCTGTGTTGGGGAAGGATGAATATATGGAAGTATGCGTCTTTCAGGTCTATTGTGACAAACCAGTCCTCGGACTGAATTTGTGACACCACATTTTTGATGGTTAACATCTTGAACCTGAGGGCCCTGACGGACCGATTTAGATTTCTCAGATCTAATATGGGACGCAGTCCCCCATCCTTTTTGGTAACTATAAAGTACCTGCTGTAAAACCCAGATTGTCTGTCGAGTGGGTGAACACGCTCTATCACCCCTTTTCTTAACAGAGCCAGTACTTCCTGTTCCATAACCAGAGCCTGTTCTGGCTTTACTACGGTGGGTGTAACACCATTGAAGTGAGGTGGGCGTGCACAAAACTGTATTTTGTAGCCATTTTCCACCGTGAACAGGACCCACCATCGGCAGGTGTTTTCACGCTGCCAAAAAATGTGCTAGGGTTACCAGCCTCTTGAGACTGGCCTCTGGACTTCGAGGAAGACTCAGGCTAAGAGTGTGCTCTCCAGGCCCTCTTTTTTTGAGGGGGAGCCCGAGCAGCCACACTCTCTTTTTGCACCGCACGATATGAAGAGCTTCTTGGCGGCTGGGGCTGTTCCTTTCCCGACTTTTGGATCGCGGGGGGAGAAAGCCCCTGAGGGAGCCAGAGCGCTTTTTCACTCTATCGAATGACTCAGCTACACGGTCCACGGCCTCACCAAATAGCCCTGAGCTAGATATAGGCGCATCCATTAAGATGGCTCTGTCAGTTTCTGACACCTCTGCTTGTGTCAGCCAGAGGTGCCGCTCAGTGGCTACCAGGGTTGCCATGGAGCACCCCATACTAGAGGCCGCCTCCTTTGTGGCTCTCAGCGCTAAATCTGACGCCCGAAGAGCTTCTCGAAGCTGTTCGGGCGTCGCTCCCCCACCATCTAAACATTGTTTAATAAGGTCAGCCTGATATGTTTGCAACACTGAAATCGTGTGCAAGTATCCCACAGACTGACCAGCCGTCATATATGCTTTGCCAACCAGACCAGATGTGACTCTTAATGGTCTGGATGACAAAGGAGGGACTTTTGCAGATTTTAAATCTGGGCGAAGATGACGAGCTAAATCTTCCTCTATACTAGGCATGTTTTTGCATGTTTTTTCCCCCAGTCCACGAACTGCTGAATAAATGACTGTTCTTTGTGTCATTAATCTAGCTGAATATGGATTATTCCATGATTTTACAACTGCTTCATGCAGTTCGGGATAAAAGGGGAGGTCCCTCAGTGGAGGATCAACTCTGCTGGGTAGCTCTCTCTCATCCAGCATACCACTAATGCGTAACTGTTGTTGTTCACGTGCTGGCTGCCAGTCTATGACATCAAACCTGTCAGCAGCACATGAAATAACCTCCACCTACTCTTCATATTCAACTGACCGGGGTGGCAGGTCCCCCGCCCCTCTTTGCGCTTGTTGCAGAGGCGTGTCCATTTCCTCGGAAACAGAAGATGCCGCCCACCCATGAGACCCGGAAGAAGCCGCAGAGCGTGCTTCCGAAGCTCCCGAGGGAGGATTAGACCTCACGGATCTAGACAGAGAAAGGACAGAATCCGTCTCCATCTCGTCCGCCAGATCTAACTGCGAACCCCATGATCTAAGTCTTCGCTCAGCCTCGGCGTGAGCGAGACCCGAACCACGAGGAGCGCGAGCCACGGGAGTCTTCCAAAGAACGCCCGTCGGCTACGCAGCACTTTACGAGACAGAGCATCAGAATGCACACAGTCTGCATTCTCAAATGCTGACGGGGCATGCTCCTCTCCCAAACACTCCAAACACATTTCATGTGTGTCACCAGCTGTAATAAAACGGGGACAAGGAGGCACACAACGTTTGAAGTTTCTCTCTGCCATATTTACTAAGGGAAGTCGTCAGTTTTTTGTATTTGTGTATGCAAGTCAATAATGAATGGCCTTACAACAACGTGTAATGTGCCCGCGCGTGGTGACGTCACCGCTTAATTTCATTAGATTGATTTCACATGTGCTTCAAGACGCGTATAAAAGAGGTGATCCCCTAGCGTTCTGTTTAGACACAGTTTTAAAGTTCCCTAGAAAGGGAATTTGAAATATACACCAAACAACAACAAGCACAAAAATACTACAGAAAACATGACAAAATGAATGAATGAATATTTGTATTATTTAAGGTAATGAAAAAGAAATATCGACAGAAACGAAGATGTTTAAATTAGCTGGAATTAACAAGTTAATATGGTGACAAGGGGACAGAGACACTTTTTTGGGAAACAAACAAGAGTGGGGAAGGAGTGGCAATAGGGTCACAAGGGCTTATTACAACTAATTATTACAAATATTGTGTGCTTTCATATAGTGTCAGCACTCTCAGCGGTAAAATGAACTGATAATGCATTTAAACATTTTTCAGAATGGAAAATATTGCACATTTATTATGCCATTCTAAAATCGAATCAATATCCTGAAGCGCTGGAAATAAGTCTGGTAATAAGATGCACAGGTCTCCCTCTGGTCTGCGGTTTAGTCCTGGAGGTGCTTTTATGCTGTGAGTATTACAAATGCAAGGTATGAATATAATATGATAGCAGGGACACACATATGGACGTAAATACACACTTTCTCAGTGGTTCTCTGTAATGCTTCATGATCATTTGTTTCAGACCGCAGGCACTGAAACACATTATAAAATCCTGGAAAAAAAAAAAAAAGTAATGTGAAAGAAAACCTTTAGGTCATATAGTTTAGGGATAGAAAGAAAGAGAGAGAGATAGAGAAGCAGAGGATAGTTCATTCCAATACTGAAAGGCAAAAAAGTAGTGAAAGATTAAAGGAAAAACAAAAACAAAATGAAAAAATAAAGTCATTTATTCATGTCAAAATCTCCCTGAGGTGTAAATCTGAGGAGACAGGAGACGCCATCAAGTACTGAAACACACATACAAATCAATAAAGAACATACACTTAGATTTTGGTAACTAGATTCACAGCTGTATGTGCACATTGTTTATTTCTTCATTTAATTTGCATATTGTACATTATTGCAGTACTCCGATGTAAGTCTGTTTGAAATATGTGATGTGATGAGTTGTTCCATTCATAATAGCTTACTTTCTTAAAATATTTTGCTTATATTGGTGTAAAGTATGTGAGAAAACGTCTTCAAAAGCATCTTTCTTCTGTTCAACTTAAGATACAATGACCAATGCTGGTAACCAGTAATCGCTGACCTCAATATTATTCATTCCTTCTTGTTGGCTTAAGTCCCTTTATTAATCACAGCGGAATGAACCGCCAACTTATCCAGCATGTGTTGTACACAGCGGATGCCCTTCCAGTTGCAACACATCACTGGGAAACATCCATACACCCTCATTCACACACATACACACACCATGGACAATTTAGCTCACCCAATTCACCTATAGCGCCTGTCTTTGGACTTGGGGAAACCGGAGCACCTGAAGGAAACCCATGCCAACACGGGGAGAACATGCAAAGTCCACACAGAAACAGCAACTGGCCAGCAACCTTGTTGATGTGAGGTGATTGTGCTACCCACTGCGCCACCATAAGGCCCCACCTTAATATTATGAATAAATAAATAAATAGACTATTTGTAATGTTTACTCCATTACATTTGTGCGAATGTGGGTTCATATCTTGCTTACAGGTTTATTTATGATGGTGAATTGCATATAAAAACTATATTAATACGTCTAAACTAATAATAATAATAATAATAAAATTAATAATAATAATAATAATAATAATAATAATAATTAAAGCTGCAAGCAGCGATGAAAGGGACCTGGCACACGGGCTCACCGCCGCCCGGTGGCCTCAGGATGACAGAGAACAGTGGACAGTAATATATTAAGCTGATACATATATTTTTTTTTAAAACCGAGAAAATCACAGTTTTATCTAAACTTTGAACAATTATTTTGTGCCGATCAATGTTGATTTTGAGTCAGCAAATATTGTGCCGATCACTTCCTTGTTCATTTTGACTCAGTAATTATTGTGCCATTACACTTCCCAGTCAATCATGACTCAGCAATAATTTTGTGCCAGTCACTTCCCTGTCAACTTAGACTCTGCATTTGTTTTATGGCGTTACCAATTTTTAAGTCATAAATTTTGAGATTTACGTACCAATATGCTCCGCTATCAGTTTTGACTCATTAATTATTTGGTGCCGATTACTTCACAGTCAATTTTGACTCAGCAATAATTTTGTGCCAGTCACTCCCTGTCAATTTTGACTCTGCATTTGTTTTATAGCGTTATCAATTTTAAGTCTGCGATTAATGTGTCAATATGCTTATAAAATATTGTTCCAATTGTTTCCCTGTCAATTTTTACTCAGCAGTAATTTTGTGCCAGTCACTTCCCAGTCAATCTTGACTCAGCAATTATTTTGTGCCGATCGATTCCCTGTAAATTTTGACTCAGTGATTATTGTGACAATACACTTCCCAGTGAATCGTGACTCATCAACTATTTTGTGCCGATCGCTTCCCTGTCAATTTTTACTCGGCAACTAATTTGTGCCGATCACTTACCTGTCAATTTAGACTCTGCATTTGTTTTATGGCGTTAACAATTTTAAGTTTGCGATTAATGTGCCATTATGCTTCCCTGTCAATTTTGACTCAGTAAATATTGTTCCAATCGCTTCCCTGTCAATTTTGACTCAGGGATTATGTTGTGCCGATCGCATCCCTGTCAATTTTAACTCAGCGATTATTGGCAAAATAAAGAAATTGGGCCAATACACTTCCCAGTCAGTTCTGACTCACTTCCCTTTCAATTTTGACTCAGCGATTATTGGCAAAGTAAAGAAATTGGGCCAATACTCTTCCCAGTCAGTTCTGACTCGCTTCCCTGTCAATTTTGACTCAGCGATTATTGTGCCGATGGCTTCCCTGTCAATTTTAACTCAGCAATTATTTTGTGCTGATCACTTGTCAGTCAATCATGACTCAGCATTTGCTTTATGGTGATTGGCTACAATTGGTGATTGGCGTGGAAATGGGCGTGGCCGAGAGCCGTGGGGACGAAACGAGGACCGCCACAGATGTTTCCCATCTCACAGCTGCCTCGAGTCCCACGGAAGGAGTTCTGGACTATAAGAAGAGGAACAATGGCAGAGGAGGATGAGAGAGGACCGGGTCCAGACATATTGTTTTACTTTTGCTTTCAGTTTGAGGGCAGTCTCCGTGAGGATCTGTCGTCTGTTTGTTTTATTTTTATCTTTAAAATTTTTTTAAACCTTCATCGGTTCTCTGCCTCTGTGGACTGCTGCCGGGGTGTTGGTGGCCCGCACTCTGGGCCTGGGAACAGGACGGGGGACATAAAGAGACAGAGAAAGAGAGGAAGAAGAGAGAGAGAGGTTTAGGAGGATGAGCCTTCAAACAGTAAAAATGAAATTCAGTATATTCTGGACCTTAGAGCAAAACTCCTTACACTGGGCCGGAGGTTATTTTGCCAACCCTGTACCTCGCCACCAGGTGATCCTCCGCCAGCCGGATGGCCGTTTCTAGATTGTCTGGCCAGTGGCACTGGACCCACTCCGATGTTTGGGAGGTGGGTGATGAATTGTTCCAGTACCACAGCATCCACCAGCTGGGCTGTGCTTCGGCCATCCTGCACCATCTGCGGCAGGTGTCAGGGAGCTGCTGGGCGAACATGAAGGGCTCAGCCAGCTCCATGGAGCGGAAGCGCTGACGTTGCTCCACTGGGTTGTGGCCAGCCCTCTGGAGAATGGCTCATTTGAGGTGAGCGTATACCACGAGATTCTGGGCCATTAGCTGCTGTGCGGCGATTTGAGCTTCGCCGGGTGATTCGTTCCGTTCCCATAGCTCTCGGCCATGCCCCCTCGCCACAACATTACTAATTACATTTTAGAGCAGTGGTTCTCAACTGGTTTGGCCACGGGACCCACATTTTTACATGGTCATCAAGCCGCGACCCAAATTAATTTGTATTTATTTGTTAACATTTTATTGCTGACATTTAACAAAATGTATCAATTATAGAAATACTACAAAGTAAAAACAACAAACACTGTAAACAGCGGTTAGGGTAAGGAAAGGTTGTTACCATAAACAAAACTGAACTGTTAATAAAACATTAACACTGTTCCTGTTGAACAGAACAAACCAGCAAATTGTAAAATGATTAAAATAATCTTAACCATTTTTTCATCTAATATGACAGCAAATATAAACATATTTTTCATTTAACAGTAATTTGGGAAGATAATGAGATAACTGAGGTTTTGCTTTACTGATGTGATAAGAGTTTCAAAGTCAGGGGTGATGGTAGACAGAGCACGATCTTCGGGTAGCACTATGTCCAAAGTGTTCCTTTGTTTTGACTCAAGCTGCACCAAGGAAGAGAAGCCACATTCATACAAATACGTAGTTCTGAATGGGTTGGGTTTGTTTGCACTCTCAGATCGCGAAAACTGGGAGAGGCTTACTTCACTGAATTTTTTTTTGTCAGTTGTCACGCGCGCATATCAAAATAAAATTCCGGTATACGCAAAACAAGTTAAAAATTTTACTTTTGTTGTTGTTTTTTTTGACCACACACTCCGCGACCCACTGAAAATGTTCCTGCGACCCACTTTTAAGTCCCGACCCACCTGTTGAGAAACACTGTTTTAGAGCATGTTGTAATCTGCAGTGATATATATTAGCTATAAGATATTAAACTAGCAAAACACTATATCTTCATTTCTTTGTAAGCAAAGCCAGTAAGTCTGGTACTGTTGATGTTTTGTTATGGTCTTGAAGTTCATTCTCATGCATGTATTAGTAGTATAAAGAGCACAGAGGTCCAAACACCTCCAGGAAGCATTGAATTGTGTCTGCTTGAAACTCCACCATATACATCACCCAATTCACACGCTCGCGGCGTCACCATCGAAAAACTATCAGAGTAAGAAATGAGGAGGAAAGAGGTGCTGTTTTCCCCTCCTTAACACAGACCTCAATTACGTCCCCCATCCACCCCAATTAACCATCCCAACACAAACATCAATACCAGACTGATGTTCCAGCAAACTCAATCCTTCACCAAATACACACACAGTTTCTCTCAGCACCGCAAGCTCCATCAGTCCAGTACACATGGAGAATCAGCTTTAGTACATTAACCCTCTGCTAGTTTGAATATAGTTTTATTTAAAACTATCTTGATTTAAAAGTATCTGACATTGGTAACGCATTACTTTTAGGATAGCTTTCATAAGACACTTATCATGGATATGAAGGAGATTTTCATGAAGGAGAAGTGTTATTCACTTAGTTATGTCATTTTAGATGCAAAGATGAGGTTGTTTGAGATGCCTTTGTTATGATAACTTGACATAAGCATCTTAACCTTTCTTTTTCTTTGTCATGACAACCTGACATTGAGACATAGCTTGTCATAACTCCATCATAAACATGATTGTCATGAGGCCATTATAATTGTGTCTTGAATTTTATAACAGCACCATTCATATATTTCTTAACCTCAACTACAGTGTTACACATTGTATTTGCCATTACAATGTCATTAAATAGGCGCCACGGTAGGCACGTAGTGGGTAGCACGATCACGTCACAGCAAGAAGGTTGCTGGTTTGAGCCCTGGCTGGGTCAGTTGCCATTTTTGTGTGGAGTTTTCATGTTCTCCCCGTGGTTGCGTCGGTTTCCTCCGGGTGCTCCGGTTTCCCCCACAAGTCCAAAACCATGTAATGTAGGTAAATTGGGTAGGTTAGAGGTAGGTCATAGTGTTTGAGTGTGAATGAATGTGTATGGATGCTTTCCAGAGATGGGTTGCAGCTAGAAGGGCATTCACTGCATAAAACATATGCTGGATAACTTGGTAGTTCATTCCGCTGTGGCGACCCCAGATTAATAAAGGGACTAAGCCGACAAAAAAATGAATGAATGAATGTCATTAAATATTAATTCAATTGTTTGACAATTTTGTCTATATTAATAAAAAATTATAACAACAAATCCACTCAAAAGATGATCAGAAATATAATCACGACACAGTAAAAAATTACCTCCTGACAGTCATGTTTATAACAAGTTATGCTGTCTTGGTAATGTCATTTCTAATGACAAAGACAGGTTAGGATTTTTTTATTTTTTTATGTCAAGTTTTCATGATAAAGACATCTCAAACGATGTCATATTTGCATTTAAAATGACGTAACAGAGCAAAAAACACTTAATAGTAGTTATCATAAGCATCAGTAAAATCTCTTTCATGTACATGAAAAGAGATTATGACATGATCATAAAGGTTTTATAAAAGTTTTACGAACACCCTCTTTAGGTAAAGTGTTATCTACACTGTTATAAAGGTTTCGTGACAGTCTTACAAACACCCTCTTTAAGTAAAGTGTTACATGCACTGTCATAAAGGTTTCGTGACAGTTCTATGAACACCCTCTTTAAGTGAAGTGTTACCTGCACCGTTATAAAGGTTTCATGACAGTCTTACGAACACCCTCTTTCAGTAAAGTGTTACCTGCACTGTTATGAAGGTTTCGTGACAGTCTTATGAATACCCTCTTTAAGTAAATTGTTACCTGCACTGTTATAAAAGTTTCATGGCAGTCTTACGAACACCCTCTTTAAGTAAAGTGTTACCTGCACTGTTATAAAGGTTTCGTGACAGTCTTACGAACACGCCCTTTAAGTAAATTGTTACCTGCACTGTTATTAAAGAATTTGTGACAGTCTTACGAGCACCCTCTTTAAGTAAAGTGTTACATGCACTGTCATAAAAGTTTCATGACAGTTCTATGAACACCCTCTTTAAGTAAAGCGTTTCCTGCACCGTCATAAAGGTTTCGTGGCAGTCTTACGAACACCCTCTTTAGGTAACGTGTTACCTGCACTGTTATAAAGGTTTCATGACAGTCTTACGAACACCCTCTTTAAGTAAAGTGTTACCTGCACTGTTACAAAGGTTTCGTGACAGTCTTACGAACAACCTCTTTAAGTAAAGTGTTACCTGCACTGTTATTAAAGGATTCGTGACAGTCTTACGAGCACCCTCTTTAAGTAAAGTGTTACCTGCACTAAGGTTTTGTGACAGTCTTACGAACAACCTCTTTAGGTAAAGTGTTACCCGCACTGTTATAAAAAAATTGTGACAGCCTTACAAACACCCCCTTTAAGTCAAGTGTTACCTGCACCATCAAAAAGGTTTTGTGGCAGTCTTATGAACACCCTCTTTAAGCAGAGTGTTATCCGCACTGTTATAAAGGTTTCGTGACAGTCTTACGAACACCCTCTTTAAGTAAAGTGTTAACAGCACTGTTATAAAGGTTTCGTGACAGTCTTACCAATACCTCTCTTAAGTAAAGTGTTACCTGCACTGTTCTTATTTTCATCCTTTGCTTGAATGTTTTGTTCAGTCGGTTTATTTATCAGTTCTTACTTTCCCCGGAAATCAAACGTAATGATGTTAGCATTGTTAGCATAATGATATGCTAGAATTTTAGCCAAAAATAATACCGGAAACAGCTTTAAAACCATGTTTTTGACTGGATCAATATAAAAATATCTATCTTTAAAATATTAATGCTCTCATTCTGTTTTTGTGTGTACAGTGTTTTAGCAAGCACACATCAGTGTGAATGTGGAGTGTGGTTATTGATTTTAACATTTCCTGAACTCCGAATGAACCCACTTCAGTATGTATGTGTGTGTGTGTGTGGTCCTAGTTTTCATCACATTGTGGGGACCAGTAATTACCAGTATTTTTGACCTCATCTGGACCCTTTTTGTCCCTCTTTTGTCCCCATAAGGAAAACACCTCATGAATCATAATGAATGGAGTATTTTGAACATATAAAATAAAATGGTTGGGAGAAGAGGACAGAATATGAAGTCTGCACAATAAAAATAG
Organism: Danio albolineatus; assembly: GCA_903798035.1. Taxonomy (NCBI): domain Eukaryota; kingdom Metazoa; phylum Chordata; class Actinopteri; order Cypriniformes; family Danionidae; genus Danio; species Danio albolineatus. The sequence continues at coordinate 466,623 of CAIGQQ010004833.1, forward strand.
CATTATGTCTATTTGGCCCCTTCGCAAAAATCATTGCATTTGACATTTTTAGTATTTTGTATTTTTAGTATTTATAGTATTTTGAAGGTGGTGGGGTAAGGGGAACAATACATAGCTAATTGTAATGTAATGTAATAAGAACATATTAATAATATTGTCATTTTAATAATAGTCAGCTTTTGAAAATTGCTTTTATTTTATAAAAGAGATATACTGTGAATGTCATGTGAATATAAATACATACATACATACATACATACATACATACATGCATACATACATATACACGTAAATACAGTTGAAGCCAGAATTATTAGCCCCCTTTTCATTTATTTACTTATGTTTTAAATATTTCCCAAATTATGTTTTTTTTTCACAGTATGTCTGATAATATTTTTTCTTCTGTAAAAAGTCTTAATTGTTTTATTTTGGCTAGAATAAAAGCAGTTTTTAATTGTTAAAGACAGTCGACAGAACAAACCATCATTACACAATTCAATTCAATTCAATTTATCTTTATTTGTATAGCGCTTTTACAATGTAGATTGTGTCAAAGCAGCTTCACATAGACGGTTATAGTAAATTGAAACAGTGTCAGTCCAGTTTTCAGAGTTGAAGTTCAATTTAGTTCAGTTCAGTGTGGTTTAATATTCACTGCAGAGAGACCAAACACTGAAGAGCAAATCCATCGATGCACAGCTCCACAAGTCCCAAACCATGCAAGCCAGTGGCGACAGCGGTGAGGAAAAAAAACTTCACCAATTGGCAAAAGTGAAGGATTAAAAAAACTCGAGAGTAACCAGGCTCAGTTGGGCCGGACCATTTCTCCTATGGAAGCTGCAGGTGTGTGTGTGTGTTTGTGGGGAATGGAGGTACAGGCTGCTGTACAGGCTGGCCCTTCAGGAAAATGCAAGGACTTGTCTGTCACTTGTCTGTCTTATAAGGATCGGTCTCCTGCTCTCCACTCCTCCATGACCACCTCAGCAGCTGCTCAGGATACGGCCTGGTCCAGGATTATGGAAACTTCTGGAATAATTTAAAAAAAACAGACTAACATGAGCACAGATGCCATTCAAATTAGAATGTCTTTTGGGACGTGTTCCTGGCTCCGGTTGCCCTAAATAATGCAGGCTAACAATCCTTTAGAGCAGAGATCCCCAAACTAGGGCCCAAGGTAACCTTTGATTTGGCCAACCACCCCATCTGAGAAGAGAGGAAGAAGGATGGGGTTAATTTCAAGATTGTCAATTGAAATTTAATGTAACCCTTAGTTTGTTTGTTTGTTCATTAAAATCTAACTGAAATTAAATGTTTAAATTAAATGGTGTATATTAATTAGATTTTGTTTAAATGTAAGTACTGTCACCCTACAATGCAGATAACTTTTGTTGAGCAAATCGAGTCAAAGACAGATTTTGTTTGACCTGTATATTCACCATTGAGCTCCACTGTGATGTCAATGTGATTGTTTTTAAAAAACAATATTTTAAAAAGTTCATTCATTCATTCATTTTCTTCCGCTTTTCCGGGGCCGGGTCACGGGGGCAGCAGTCTTAGGAGAGAACCCCAGACTTCCCTCTCCCCAGACACTTCCTCCAGCTCCTCCGGGGGGATCCCGAGGCGTTCCCAGGCCAGCCGAGAGACATAGTCCCTCCAGCGTGTTCTGGGTCTTCCCCGAGGCCTCCTCCCGGTGGGACATGCCTGGAACACCTCCCTAGGTAGGTGTTCAGGAGGCATCCGAAACAGATGCCCGAGCCACCTCAGCTGACTTCTCTCGATGTGGAGGAGCAGCGGCTCTACTCTGAGCTCCTCCCGGGTGACAGAGCTCCTCACCCTATTCCTAAGGGTGCGCCCTGCCACCCTGCGAAGGAAACTCATTTCGGCCGCTTGTATCCGAGATCTTGTTCTTTCTAATGCTTTCTATTTATTTTGAAATATTATTAAATAAATAAGGAAATTACTCATGGCGACTTTAATGTAATATAGTTTGGTATATTTCCCTTCGGCCCGTGGCTCTCAATGATATTCATTTTTTAGCCCTTCATGCGAAAAAGTTTGAGCACCCCTGCTTTAGAGCAGTGGTGGAAAGAGTACTGAAAAATCATACTCAAGTAAAAGTACCATTACTTGCTTTTTTTGTTTGTTCAGTCCTTCCTTGAATTCTTCCTTCATTTGTGTGGTCCTTCCCTCTTTCTTTCCTTCATTTGTTCGCTCATTCTTTCTTTCATATTTTCCTTCCTTCATTAAGTCCTTTGTTCATTCGTTCGTTCGTTCCTTCCTTGAATCCTTCCTTCATTTTTTAGGTTCTTCGATCCTTCCTTCCATTCCTTGTTTGGTTCTTCCTTTATTTGGCCCTTCCTTCCATTCTTCATTCCATCCTGTTTGGTGATTTCAGTCATCATACAGCAATTTTCAGTGACATGCAGTCTATTAAAAGTCTCTGGATCATTGCGTGTACAAATTTTGGACATCTTCTTGGACATTTTTAATGTTTCCAAAATGTTTGCTGCATTTATAAAGTGCCCATGTCTTGAGGTTGTTTAGTGTCACGTAGATAAGAAATAAGACAACAAAAGAGGATCCAAACGCAAGTGATATTTAATGACCAATGGCCATAAATCAAAAAGGTGCAGGAGTTCAAACAAAATAACAAGGTAGTAGTAGGGTGTAAATAATGTTCCAGAGAACGTCCACGAGAATCCTGACAAGACACAGACAGACCAAGAACAAACAATAACGTACTGACAACCAAGAAAGGCACTAGCGCAAATATATAGTCACCACAGAATGGGAACCAGCTGGAGCTGATTAGATCAACTGATCGTCATACGTAATAACACGTGAACACAACAACCACAACAACAACACAGAAGGAGCGCGTGGCTCCGCAAACGTGACAGTTTAGAATGATGTGATTAACTTTCTATGTGTGATTTAATTGGACAGGACTCACAGGACTGATTTTTCTACTTTAGACAATGACCATAGACAAGAAATAAATAAAGTAGTGACTGCAGGTTGATGGAAAGTAGTGGAGTAAAAGTACCGATACTGCACTAAACATGTACTCATAGTAAAGTAAAAGTCCACATTTTTAAAACTACTCAGTAAATTACAATTCCTGAGAAAAACTACTCAAGTACAGTAGTCTGAGTATTTGTAATTAGTTACTTTACACCACTGCTTTAGAGGATTTGGATATCAAGAGCGTTTGTGTTTTATGTGTATGCTAATCACACAATAACTTGCCTAATTACCCTAACCTGCCTAGTTAACCTAATTACCATAGTTAAGCCTTTAAATGTCCCTTTAAGCTGTATAAAAGTGTCTTGAAAAACATCTAGTCAAATATTATTTACTGTCATCACGGCAAAGATAAAATAAACCAGTTATTAGAGATGAGTTATTAAAACTGTTATGATTAGAAATGTGTTGAAAAAATCTTTCAGTTAAACAGAAATAAGGGAAAAAATAAATAGGGGGCCAATAATTCAGGGGGGGCTGATAAATCTGACGTCAACTGTATATATACTTTATGCAGCAGATTTTATTTGCGTATGACTGACAGAGCAGATTGCAGCTCTGAATGACATTAATAGTCACAAAAAAATGGCCAGGCATGAACACCTGCTGAAGATCAAGTTATTAAAAAACATTCAGGCTTTACTATAAACATTCAGGGCTTAATGGGCTGCATCTACTGTATAGCTGTGTATCAACGTGTCCAGTGGCGTGAAGTGAGCAGAATTATGAGTTTGCAATTCAGTCTATAAAAGTGCTGAGCTACATGTTCACACTGGGGGATTGAGAAAAGATGTTAAAAAAAATGTGTTATGCTAATGATGAAGAAGAAAAGTGGTTCTAGTTCTGTCTGCACTTCAGGTGAATTTAACATTTAATGCTTTTAATTTAAAAATGTATTTAAGTATTGATTAAAAAAAGTCAATCATCACGGTGGCGCAATGGGTAGCACGATCGCCTCACAGCAAGAAGGTCGCTGGTTCGAGCCTCGGCTGGGTCCGTTGGCATTTCTGTGTGGAGTTTGTATGTTCTCCCTGTGTTCACATGGGTTTCCTTTATGGGTATGTGTGTGAATAAGTGTGTATGGATGTTTCCCAGTGATGGGTTGCAGCTGGAAGGGCAACTGCCGCGTAAAAAATATGCTGGATAAGTTGGTGGTTCATTCCGCTGTGGCAACCCCTGATTAATAAAGGTATTAAGCTGAAAAGAAAATGAATGGAATTCTTCGATGACTGTATAGCTGAGATATAATTCAACATTAAGATCAAATATTTATTGATTTTTTCATGATTAAGAAAGAAAGACAATGGATTTTTGGTCTGCTTCTCTGTGACTGTAAAGTGCTTTATAAATAAAGTTGAATGAACGAATGAATGAATAAATAATCCTTACTAGAATCATGCTAACATGCTAATTCATACCACAAACATGCTAACAACATATTAATTAATGCTAGAATCAAATTAAAACTAAATCAAAATGAAAGCTAATTCATGATAAGTTAATTCTATCTATCTATCTATCTATCTATCTATCTATCTATCTATCTATCTATCTATCTATCTATCTATCTATCTATCTATCTGTCTGTCTGTCTGTCTGTCTGTTTACATATATTTGCTTTTTCAAACTGTTTAAACTATTACCAACAGGCTTTTTCAAGCCAGCCTCAAAGTTTGTCTTGACAAACTTTACTGTCTAGTTCATTTGTGTTAACTCACTGAGCTTTAACTAACATTAACAAGCACAACTTTGGATTTTAAGAGTGCATGACTAAACGTTGAACTATTAATAAATGCTTTAAGTATTGTTCATTCAAAGTAAATGTTAGAAAATATATTAACTATGATTATTCAAACCTTACTGCAAAGTATAAAAATTTTATCTCCTTATTTTTAATGTAGCATGATGTATGAGGGGTTGTGTTCTTCAGGTCGTGTTCCTGCCTGTGTGTGCGCATGTGCGCGTGACGTGCAGTGGTCTGATTGAGATGGAGTGCTATAATCAGTGTTCTGTCTGTAAAGTGTTTGATGAAGCAGGAAGAAGGAACACAATAAAGAGCATGAAAAATGGGCGAGAAAGACCAACTGGAGTGACTGACTTACGTGTCATGCTCATCCCTTCCTATTCTACTCAAGGGTTCGCTCGTTTGTTCGCTCTTTCATTCATTCAGCTTCTTCATTCTCCAACAAAACAGCTTTCTTTAATTGTTTGTTATCTCTGCTCTTGTGTCTAGGTCAGCCCTTGTGCTTCAAGTTGAAATTATTTTGAGTCATAATTCAGTTTAAGGTAATAAATTGAGTCTGCTCAGTATGTGTGTGTGTGTGATTTGCATTTTTGTTCAACAGCTGCATTGCCTTAGGCTGTTCAGTGGGGGACAAATTGAGCAATTCTCTCTCTTAAGCTCTTTCTTATTGTTTTTTTTCCTCCCTCTGAAACTTCGATAAGAATAAACTGCACTAGTTTGGTGTATTTGCACGCACACACACACAGACACAGAATGCAATGGAGCAGATGTGTTTTTTCTGATTTCAGTCTGGCACAGGTATTATTTTCACATTATGCACAGCCTTGATTAAACAGCAAATGCATTTGCACTCATTTGTGTGCCCATGGGCTTTCTAGTCTAAATCAGTGGCTATCAGCTGATATGGGCCAGTACACAGCAAATTCTGGTCTTTGCAATAAACTCCATGGGATTTAAAATCAACTTGATTTGAGTGTACATGTGTGACCATCAAATTTACTCCCCTGCAGAGTTAAAATCACTCTGCTTTTGGAGTTGAATTTTAAAACTTTCTTTTTGAAAAATGATCAGAAATGATCAGTCTATAATTTCAATGGTAGGTTTATTTGAACAGTGAGAGACACAACAATAAAAAAACAAATCCAGAAAAATGTGTTTCAAAAAATGTTTTTTAAGAAATTAATTTGCATTTCTATGAATGAAATACGTATTTGATCCCTTTGAAAAACGTGCTTTAGTACCTGGTGGCAAAACCTTTGTTGGCAATCACAGAGGTCAGGCGTTTGTTGAACTTGGCCACAAGGTTTGCACACAAAGGAATTTTGGCCCACTCCTCTTTGCAGATCCTCTCCAAGTCATTAATGTTTTGTGGCTGATGTTTGGCAACTCGAACCTTCAGCTTCCTCCACAGTTTTTCTATGGGATTAAGGTCTGGAGACTGACTAGGCCACTCCATGACCTTAATATACTTCTTCTTGAGCCAATCCTTTGTTGTCTTGGTCGTGTGTTTTGGATCATTGTCATGCTGGAGTACCCAAACACGACCCATTTTCAATGCCTTTTGACGATACAGGGCCCCATTCATCCTCCCTTTGATGCGGTGCAGTTGTCCTGTCCCCCAAAGCATAATGTTTCCAACTCCATATTTGACAGTAAGGATGGTGTTTTTGGAGTCATAGGCAGCGTTCCTCCTCCTACAAACACGGCAATTTGAGTTGATGCCAAAGAGCTTGATTTTGGTCTCATCTGAACACAACACTTTCACCCAGTCTTCCTCTGAATCAGTCAGATGTTCAGTGGCAAACTTCCAATGGGCTTTTAGATGGGCTTTCTTGAGCAGGGGGACCTTGCGGGCACAGTAGGATGTCAGTCCTTCACGGCGTAGCTGCCTTGAGATCATTGACAAGTTCCTCCTGAGTAGTTCTGGGCTGAGTCCTCACCGTTCTCATTATCATTGAAACTCCACTAGGTGAGGTCTTGCATGGAGCTCCAGACCGAGGGAGATTGGCAGTTAATTTATGTTTCTTCCATTTGCAAAAAATTGCACCAACTGTTGTCACCGTCTCACCCAGCTGCTTGGCAGTGGGCTTGTAGCCCATTCCAGCTTTGTGTAGGTCTACAATCTTGTCCTTGAGATCCTTGGAAAGCTCTTTGGTCTTGGCCTTGGTGAAGCGTTTGAAATTTGGATTGATTAATTGCTTCTGTGGACAGGTTTCTTTTATACAAGTAATGAGCTGAGAGGGCTGCCAATGTCAGCTCGTTACCTGTATAAGATCCACCTGGGAGCCAGAGATCTTGCTGACGGATAGGGGATCAAATACTTATTTCATTCATAGAAATGCAAATTAATAACTAACTTTTTTTGAAACACATTTTTCTGGATTTTTTTGTCCAGTCTCTGACTGTTCAAATAAACCTACCATTGAAATTATATACTGATCATTTCTTTGTTAGTGGGCAAACTTACAAAATCAGCTGGGATTCAAATAATTTTTTTCCTCACTATATATATTTTTTTATGTGTGTGAAAATTACTTAACTGATGCAATAACCTCACTTACTAGTTTTTTTAATGCAAATCCACACATTAGATTTAGAAATTCCATCAATGGACACTCTTTGAAATTAATTGTCCTAGCATTAAATCAGACAGCAAAACATTTACAATTAATACATGTTGGCAGCCAGTGAAATTGCATAAAACAATCAACGCATCACATGATATAAAATTACGTTTGCAGGAATAAAAAGCAACATAAAATATCTCATCATACTCCTTAATCAGTCAACTCTGCTGGCTTTGAAGTTAGAATTTGCTCGATATTCTGAAACAAAGAAAAAAATAATATTTAGAAAGATACCAAGTAAAATTAGACCTATTTGTTTATCAAAACAACAACATACTAAAACTCACCTGCACTGAGAAAATCCAAGAAACAAACTTCTTCTAGAATAATATATTTTTTCTTGCCTCCAAATTGCACTTTTATCAACATTGGGACCTGCAACGAAAGCGATAAATGTTATTTAACAGCTAATGTTAGTGTGATTAAAAATATAATGTATACATAACTGAAAACAGCCTACTCTCACTTTCATGACTAAATCATGTTACAATCCAGAGCATTCCATGAGCAATATTGCACGTATTAACCCTTACAGACATAAAGTATGTAAGTTGGCCTATTTGAAAACTGAACAGCAGGTTTCTTCATCTAATCAATTACCGCTTCTTTTTCACAGCAGAACACACATTTCCGAAAACACAGGGAAAGGAGAGATTATTCGCTAGCGTTAGCTTATTCACATCCACAATTTGTTTTAAATACTGCCCAAAACGGCCACAATGAAAAAGCTAACTTATGTTAGATGCTAAGTACGCCACATGCGGTCACTAGCATCACGGTACAAAACAAAACAGCTGCAGCAAAACTCATTTCTGTCACAAAATATCCAATATTTCGAAAAAGTTTTTAGAATTGTATAACAATGCACTTTTACCTCACAATGAAGACCATAACTCCAGTCCTCTTGTGCTGCAGGGTTGTGTAATGGCGGACTTTCTAAACATTTAACTCCAGATGTGGAGTTAAAGCACGTTCCTGAACACCAGTGATCCCATAACACAAAATTGTGTTAGAGTTTATAAATAAACTCAAAAAATTTAACTCTTTCACATTCCTAATTTTTCAACTCCAGAAATTTGCTGTGTAGGTGCCTTGTGTACCTACTGGTTGGCTCAGAAGGCTGTTATCATCCATCCACATAGTTAATCAGCTATACTAATAGAAGTCTCCAGGTCAAGATCTGTTTTTACATTATTGTGACAGTTGGGTTTAGGGTTGGGGTAGACGTTGGCACAGAAGGCCCCTACTAGCCCACATCTGTCACCTGATAACTAGTGGTGGGCAAAGAGAGGCTTCATGAAACACTGAAACAGTCGAAGCAAATGTGTTGAAGCTTCGAAACGTTTTAAAACCGGTCTCAACAGTGACATCGAGTGGTCATTTTCTATTTGTTGCACTTTGTAGAGTTTAACCTTCAAGTGATTTAGTGGATTGGTGAGAGTTCCTGACTAGCATGCAGGGATAGTGGGTTCGAATCCAGTCTGATACAGCTATGGATGTTAGATTTGAAATGCTCTGTATCGTTTTGTCTGACATACAAATGAACACTTTGTGAATAAATATGTCTTGTTTTGGTCGTAAAACATGGTTGTTGCTAGATTGTGGGCGGAAGTTAACAAGAATTATTTATATTATTAATTAAATTTCACATTTATTGTATTTTATTAACTTATTGTATTTTATTAACGTCTTTATTAACGTTACCCAAACCTTAAACCCAACCATCACAGTACTGTAAAAATATTAATTGTTTTTATACAGTGTTACAAAAATGATGCTATATTGATGGCGTATCCGCAGCTGTATCCTATCTTGACTACACATAAAACAGTAACATTATTAAAATAAATAAAATAATGATTTAGGATTATTTGTACAAGTCGGGATTTAAAGCCAAAATCAGAATCAGAATCAGTTTTATTGCCAAGTGTGCTTCACACACACAAGGAATTTGCTTTGGCTACAGAAGCTTCCAGTGTAGATACATAAAGTGACAACACAGAATAAATATATATATATAAAAAGACAATAAACCGCAGATCGGGCGGATGACGTGACGAAAAATGATATTTTAACAAAGTTTAGGACTGACTTAACAGAATGGGAGGAGGAATCGCATACACTAATTTTGGATGATGTACATAAGTATTCCTCTACAAACTTCCGTATAGACGGATCAGCAGAAAAATCTACTTTCCTTTTGGGAGAAACAAGGACAGTCATTCCGACGACTACAGCACCTTGCCAAGATAATTCTATGCATTCCAGCAACAAGTACTGCGAGCGAGCGCTCCTTCAGTGCAGCAGGGCGCGTCGTGCGCGCGCGCGATGCGGCGCGAGGCAAAAGTATAAATCCAGCTTTATAGAGGCCAGGCGCGGTCAGCTTCATATTGGTTTAGCCTATTCTATTCTAGACATGTTGTGTGTTAGTTATTTGGCCTCACTTTTACGTTCCGAGGCTTAAGGTTATTTTGCCAGAATTTCTTTGTCGCAACTGTGATGGCGTAGTATTTCATTATGCTTCAAGTTTGTGGGGATGATCCTAAGTCTATGGGTTATTGGGGCATAGACTTGTCATACAGGCGATTTAGCCTGGTCAGACTTTATGTTAGCTCAAAGAGGGATGGCATATTTATTTTTCTAATTTAATTTCTAATTGTGGGGGTGACTGAGCCTATAAGGCTTAGCTACGATATGACGTTTTTATTTATTTTTTTTTTTTCAACTGTTTGCCAAAGCATGTGACTATAGCCTATGCCTACATTAAGACATTTATTTTAATATTTTTTACTGCCTGTTGTTTCTTTTGGCATATAAAATAGGCATTGTCTTATAGAGATATCAATAAAGGTTCATCTGTGTCGCAGAATTGGTGTTGTTTCCGATTTCTACAAGCTCAATAACATCCACAGCAAAATAAATAAATAAATAAATAGTCGAAAAACTGTGCCCATTAATTAGATGTGCAAGGCAAGGTAAGTTTTTGGGGTTGCTATGGACAACTACAAATGTGAACATTATAAGGCTATAATGTAAATGACTTATTATTCTATCTATTTGCTAAAAAATAAAGTGAAATAGGCATTTAGTAGTAGGCTACATAGCAGCATGTTGAAATGATGTGTCAAAATGCGTTTTCTATTAGGCTACAATAAAAAAAAAAAATTGTAGTGTTTAATAGGCTATTTATTTATTTTTGTCCATGTGCGCCGACAGTTCACTGCTGATATTCTAAGAGCTTTATAGGGTGCTTCTCATTTCTTATCTGTGCATCCTCGTTTCCTTTCCTCGCTTTCTTTCCTCGTGTCTTAGCTCCACCCCTCCGGGATGCGAGGGAAGAACGCAAGGAAAAGACTCGAGGACTGAGGAATCAAATCAAGTGAAAAGACACGTCCTCGTATCGTTTAGCGTCACTTCAAAGCGTCGTCAATTAATGCTGGATTTGGCTTGCATGTTAGATTAACTACATGTCTACATTAAAGTCATTCTTTATTCCCTAATGATTAATAAAGGAAAGGAATAAGCCAATCAGCGGAAAGAGCCCAATCAGCGGATGGCGGGCGGGTGCAGTTTTAAAAATTGGTCAAAAATGTTGGTGCGGATGGATGGCGGGCAAATGATGAGTTTTGTGATGTGGTTGCGGATGAAATAAAAGCCCATCCGTGCATCTCTAATGTACAGATTTGTTATAAATATACAGGTTATAAGGTGCTGTGTACAAATCGGCTGTGTTGACATATTGCTAATTTGAGACAACTGAAATAAACTCCACCATTTTGCAACTAAAAAGTAGAGATGCCTGTGTGCTGCTGTGGATCCCTGTGCATGTAATAAGCAATGTGTACACATATGTATACAAGCACATATAATTAACACACTCCTTAAAAACCAAGACAACACATATAAAAAAACAGCCACTGACTTTAGACCAGCTTTTAGTTGGTCAATGGTGCCATTTTTGTCATTATTTTTTTGTTAGCATGTTAATGATATGCGCCTATATACTGTAAAGTGTAAATGTTTCTCATTACACAGACAGGGATGCACAGCAACACGCAAACATACTTAAATATTAAAAATTAAAGTATTAAAAAGTTTAAAAAAATATTTATTATTGTCTACATAAATATGAAAATCACTACCTCATGTCTACTTCACCTCAGGGGGCTTTGGTGGAACTCAGCTCATTCTGTAGATGATTCGTTGTCTGCTGGCTTTAACATCGTGCAAGAGCAGATCTGTTTCCTTTCTGGTGAAGTGTTCAGTTGTTTTTGCTTATAAAGTGCACCATGTAAACAACAAATTCACTTGGTGTGGCTGCAACCAGCCATTAAGGTGAATGGGACTCAGATTGATTTAATACACATTACACCCAAAACACACCCATAAGTCATTAAGAGAATGAGACAGACCGTTTTGCCCATCCTTGAAGTAGCAAAAGTGGATTCAGACAATACTCGAGTGCAACTGTTCTAAGATTTTAAAAAAAATCTTATTATTTTGAGGAATTCTGGATTGCATTAAACTGGAATGTCTTTATTGTCCTTAAGGGACGATTAGGTTTACAACAATAGCTGACACAGATTAAACAGATGAACAAATATAGAATTAACAGTAAACAATAAAATTAGTCATGATTAAAGATTGTTAAGTAACCCAATTATGTGCTGGGTGGACTGCCAAATTCTCTGAAACTCTTTTGGAGACAGCTTTTGGTGCAGAAATAAACTTTCAATTCATAGGCAACAGCTCTGGTGGACATTTTTGCAGTCAGCAAGCCAACTGCACTCTTCACTTGCAACATTTGTGGCAATGTGCTGTGTGATAAACTGTGGTAAAACTGCACATTATAGAGAGGCTTTTTCTTAGAATACCCAACCTTAGGCACCCCTGAGCAATAATCATGCTGCTTATTCAGCATCTTGACATGCCACACCTGCAAGGTCTGGGCAGGAGAAGTGGTCAATAACACAGATTTAGACAACTGTGTAAACAATATTTGAGGGCAGGGGCGCCGCTAAGGGGGGGAAAGTTAGGACGATTCTAAGGGCCCATGCACTCTAGGGGCCCCCAGAGATCTGCTCTATAATTAATATCAATCCTATAATGTAATATAAATTATTAATGTATCTCTAAATTACAAGTAAAACAATTTATTAGAAAAAAAACGGCTTATATCTGCCTCTCGTGTCTGTCACTGTCAAACTGCACCCCCCTCCTTTCACTGTATGGTTCAGTCCGTCAGTAGCGGGAAGAGAGTTGATGCTTTGAGAGCAATCGTCAGGTAAACTGTCAAAGCAGCGATGGTTAACACAGATTAATCCGGTCATCAAAAACGAAAAGAGAGGCTACAAAAAGCAGAGAGAGAGAAAAAGGGCAGCAGTTGCTATCACACTTGTTTGAAAAGAAAGGTAACGTTATGTCCATTCACAGAGCTTTCTTTTTGCGGTAATGACAGCTCCGCTAGTTTAATTTATTTTGCTAATGATGAGCTCTATATATATTCGCCCTCACCCGCTCTTCTCTACGAAGTTCTCCAAACTCATCTCCCAGTTGAAGAAGCAGGTAACTGAGATCCTGCCTTTAAAAATAGCATGTGCATTGCAGTCTGCGTTTAAGTATTAATTTCACAATGATATTAACATAATTGTTGACGTAGCCACTATTAAATGACTTCTATTTTTCCACAATGTTGATTATGTAGAATGATATTAGTTATAACAGCAAAGCAAACATAAAACTGAAAGACAAAACTTTAAATTTATCAAGTTAGGTTTCCTTGAAAGATAATGATCTATTTAATTTTTTTTTGCCCAGTGGACCATTTCTAGTAATATAACTGACTAGTCAAACTCATACCATATCAGCAGAATAGTGTAAAACAATATCTCAATATCCATACAGACAAGTTTTGAATTAATTATGTATGTTTTAAATATGTCATAGCCAGGATGCTCCTCAAGCCAGTCTTTTGAGCCTAGATTGTTAAAGTAAAGCCCACAGTGAATGGCGTAATTTAAATGTAATAAATCTGCAGAATTCTGTCTGTATTACTTTACTGCATTTACTCAGTTACACAAGCACGTGTGTAAACACACACACACGTACAGATATACACACATACACATATTAGCCCCCCTTTATTTCATTTTATTTTTTTAATATTTCCCAAAAGATGTTTAACAGAGAAAATTTTCACAGTATGTCTGATAATATTTTTTCTTCTGGAGAAAGTCTTATTTGTTGTATTTTGGCTTGAATAAAAGCAGTTTTTAATTTTTTAAAAAACATTTTAAGTTCAAAATTATAAGCCCCTTTAAGCAATTTTTTTTCTTGATAGTCTACAGAACAAACCACTGTTATACAATAACTTGCCTAATTACCCTAACCTGCCTAGTTAACCTAATTAACCTGGTTACGCCTTTAAATGTCACTTTAAGCTTTTTAGAAGTGTCTTGAAAAATATCTAGTAAAATATTATTTACTGTCATCATGACAAAGATAAAAAAAATCAGTGATTAGAGATGAGTTATAAAAACTATTATGTTTAGAAATGTGTTAAAAAAATCTTCACTCCGTTAAACAGAAATTGGGGAAAAAATAAACGGGGCTAATAATTCTGACTTCAACTGTGTGTATATATGCACATAAAAATGTAAAATTTTCAGTGAATATTTTATTACTGTTCCTTTGTTTGTACTACGTTTACATTTGAACAATAAATCATCTGCTAGCTACAGTCATGGTCGTTCTCTTACTAAATACTGATGAGTAGTGGACAAAATCAATAATAAAATGCATAGGTTAGTATAACTGCATCGCGGACAAAGAGTTTGGATAGCTAGCTTGGTAGTAGGGGGCCCATCCTCATATCTTTTCATGGGGCCCAAAATTGCTAGCGGCGCCCCTGTTTGAGGGAAACAAAAAGTTTAGGTTTGTGAGTTGAGCTCATGAACTAATCAGTGTAAAACAAGCATGTCTGGAAATATTACATTAATAGGGCGAATTAGATCAATATTAGTACGTATGGGTACATTTGTTGCACATTTAAAACACATTATAGTTATTAAAGCCAATGTAAATGTAAACAGTATTGACCTTAAAATAAATATATGCATGAGGTGTATATGTATATGTGTGTGTGTGTGTGTGTGTGTGTGTGTGTGTGTGTGTGTGTGTTTAGAGCCTAGTTAATGATGTTTAATTTGCAGTTGATATATTCCTGCTCTCTGTAAACTCAGCATGAGCACCTATGTTATGAATGAGGAAACCAGCGAGGTGAGCAATTGGTGTCCTGCTGTGCACATCTGGACCCAAGACTGGTGTTTCATGCACAGCTGACAGAAGAGGAACTCTGGATGTCATGACAGTGGCTCTGCATTCTTTTTTTTTCCTTTTTTTTACTTAAAGGTTTACTTAAAATCTACACAAGAAAGATGTAAATAAATGTAGGTTTTACTAATTAAGGATCTTATAAAAATTAAACAAACACTTATTGGAAATATCAATATATGTTATATTGATAATAATAATAATAATAATAATAATAATAATAATAATAATTATTATTATTATTATTATTATTATTATTATTATTATTATTATTAT
>CAIGQQ010004833.1:513439-534049 GCA_903798035.1 Danio albolineatus
GTTGTGAAAAGGTTGCTACTGTGAAATATGTGAATTAAACATAAATAAAGTTGTCACAATTATTGCACTATATGAAGAGTGATCTGAAAATTTCTTCTAATGTTAGTATTTTTCTGAGGCTCATATGTAATGATTCAGTGAGTTAAATTGTATGGCAAAGAATAGTTATTATAAAATTAAACAAGATTTGGTTAAATGGGGTGTTCCAATGCTTTTCCAAAAACAATGTAATTTACTTGCAATGTTACTTTCGGGTGGTAACAATTTTCATAACGGTGTTTTTCAATTTTATTTTGACAGTACATCTATCACCCCACAACAGTGCTTGGGAGAGAATGAGTTCCAAAAAGTGTCACATTACTTACAATGTTACTTCCAGGGGGTAACGAATTTCATGATTGTGTTTTTTGATTTTTTTCGACAGTGCACCTATCACCCCACAGCAGTGCTTGAATGAGAATGAGTCCCAAAAAGTGTCATGTTACTTACAATGTTATTTTCGAGTGGTAACGAATTTCGTGATTGTGTTTTTCAATTTTTTTGACAGTGCACCTATCACCCCACAACAGTGCTTGTTTGAGAATGAGTCCCAAAAAGTGTAATGTTACTATTTTTTTCAACAGTGCACCTATCACCCCACAACAGTGCTTGGGTGCGAATGAGTCCCAAAAAGTGTCATGTTATTTACAATGTTACTTCTGGGTGGTAACGAATTACTTGATTTTGTTTTTCGAATTTTTCGACAGGGCACCTATCACCCCACAACAGTGCTTGGGTGACAATGTGTGCCAAAAAGTGTAATGTTACTATTTTTTCGACAATGCACCTATCACCCCACTACAGTGCTTGGGTGAGAATGAATCCCAAAAAATGTTTTCATGAATTTCGTGATTGTGTTTTTTGATGTTTTTCGACAGCAAGTAAAATGTTATGACAAAGAATAGTTATTTTAATCACTTGACATGAAATAACTTAGCATAAACATGAGAGGCTAAGAAAAATGCTCATTGTAGAATAAAATTCTTCATATTATCTTCAGTTTAAGTCACAACTCATGATGTTACCAAACCAGTAACTTACACTACTAGCTCATTAAACTGCTAATTAGCTGCTTATTAATAGTAAGGTGCTGTAGTAGTTTGGTTTAGGTTTTGAGTGGGATGCAGAATAAGATCATATTTTCAGACTGTTAATAAGCAGTTAATATCTTAAAAATAGGCAGGTGATAAGCTAGTAGTTAATAGCATGACTTGTGACCTAAACTAAAGTGTTACTAAAAGTTGTATTATGAAGCTTGCCCGTCCAAAGACATGTGGTATAGGTGAATTGGGTTGGCTAAATTGTCCGTGGTGTATGAATATGAATGAGTGTGTAGGGATGTTTCCCAGAGATGGGTTGCAGCTGGAAGGGCATCCGCTGCCAAAGGAAAATGAATGTAACAACAGTAAACAATATAATCCAAATGCACAACCCTTGTTTCCCTTGCTCGAAACCTCTTAGACCTCTTGCGCATAGCTACGGTTGCTAAGCCATGATTGGTGTGTGGTGGTTTTCAGGTGTGGCATAGCGAAGGGTCAGCTGAATAAGCTAAATTGGTCGTAGTGTATGGGTGTTTCCCAATACTGGGTTGTGGCTGGAAGGGCATCCGCTGTGTAAAACATATGCTGGAATAGTTGGCGGTTCACTCCGCTGTGGCGACTCCTGACAGAGACTAAGCTGAAGGGAAATGAATGTAACATTAGTAAACAATATATTCCAAATGCACAACCCTTGTTTTCCGCGATCGAAAGCTTGATACACCTCTTGGGCATAGCTACGGTTGCTAAGCCAAAATTGGTGTGTGGCAGTTTCGGGGGTGGCATAGCGAAGGGTCAATTGAATAAGCTAAATTGGCCGTATACTGTATGGGTGTTTCTCAATACTGGGTTGTGGCTGGAAGGGCATCCCTAGTGTAAAATATATGCTGGAATAGTTGGCGGTTCATTCTGCTGTAGCGACCTCTGAAATACAGTCTAAGCTGAAGGAAAATGAATGTAACAATAGTAAACAATGTATTTCTGTATGCAGTGCTTTTATTTGAGCATATTCTCATGTCTCCTGTTGTTTTGTGCTTCTGTATGTCCGCAGGTTCGATTATCAGGAGCTGCTCCATAACTCCAGCTTCTGTCTCGTTCCTCGGGGCCGGAGACTCGGGTCCTTCCGCTTCCTCGAGGCCCTACAGGTTGGTGATTTTGAAGTTCGCCTGCCTAAAACTTCTGTCACGCCATGACTTCCTCTCATAACAGGTGTCTTTGATGGGCTTGAATGTTTTTTCGTTTGGAGCCCTGAGGTTCCTCCAAGCTGACGTAAGGATTATTGATATTGACATTCTGTCATCTTTTCAAAAACACCCACAGAAGCTTCTTATATTGTAGAGGAGAAGTGAAGAGAACTATTAATAACTCTCTCTTTCTCTCTCTCTCTCTCTGTTTCACTCACCCTCTCACTCTCTTTGGGTGTATGTGTGGTTATTCATTAGTTGTGAAAGTGGACCATACACTGTTTCCCATGCATTAAAAATGAAAGGCAACTGTCTCTTAGTGGCCATTCACAGAGAACAGTGAATGGTGTGTTTCTATTGTTTTTCATTGTAAACAAGAGCTTGACAAACCGGTGTGACCATTCCGCACATGTGTTTTGATGTGCCACTCATGAGTGCCACTTTTTTCAGATGCCATGTCAAGTTAAAAGCACCTAACCTTTTACAAGCAGTGCTGCTCATCACTGTTAGTTCCAAAGCAGTGGCCAGACAGTAGGAGTTGGGGGATGTGCTCTCATGTTCTCCCATGAGGTAAATGTTCTCACAAAATGTTCTCCCATGTCTCCAGGACATGTTTATGACAGATTTATGACAAGTTATGATGTCTTGATAATGTAAAGTTGTTATGACAAATATTTTATTACGATTAGATTTTAATGGCCAGATCTGATGTTGAGAAATCAATTGGGCCAATATGAGGCCGATTTAATACATTTACAGTAAAAAAATCAACATTTGTTAGGAATAATTAATTATTAAAACAAAAATTAAACACATTTTATTCTAATGATGTGTTCCAATTCTTTTCAAAATCAATGTAATTTACTTACAATTTTACTTCCGAGTGGTAACGATTTTCATGATAGTGTTTTTGGATTTTTTCAGCAGTGCACCAATCACCCCACAACAGTGCTTGGGTGAGAGTGAGTCCCAAAAAGTGTAATGCTACTTACAATGTTACTTCCAGGTGGTAATGATTTTCTTGATTGTCTTTTGGGATTTTTTCGGCAATGCACCTATCACCCCACAACGGTGCTTGGGTGACAATGAGTCCCAAAAAGTCTAGTGTAACTTATAATGTTATTTCTGGGGGTAACGAATTTCGTGAATATGTTTTTTGATTGTTTCGACAGTGCACCTATCACCCCACAGCAGTGCTTGGATGAGAATGAGTTCCAAAAAGTGTCATGTTACTTACAATGTTATTTCCAGCTGGTAACAAATTTCGTGATTGTGTTTTTCGATTTCGATTTTTTCGACAGTATCACCCCACAGCAGTGCTTGGGTGAGAATGAGTCCCAAAAAGTGTAATGTTACATACAATGTTACGTGCGGGTGGTGACAAATTTTGTGATTGTGTTTTTTGATATTTTCAACAGTGCGCCTATTACCTCACAACAGTGCTTGGGTGAGAATGAGTCCCAAAAAGTTTAATGTTACTTACAATGTTGCTTCTAGGTGTAAACAAATTTTGTGATTGTGTTTTTTTTATCTTATTTTTTTCGAGACTGTACCTATCACCCCACAACAGTGCTTGGGTGAGAATGAGTCCCTAAAAGTGTGCTTTTGAATATGAGGGAAAGCTGATCTTGTTCGGGCTCACTTAATTTAACCCTATTCACATGTAAATACTTCAGCTTATACCTTTTGTGAGTTATTTAGATCACATCACTTTACTAATTCCATGACGACACATTTGCGTTGTGACATACTGAAACCCCGTTTACTGCAGACATTAGAGATGAAGTTTACAACACATCAATTCATCAACTTCTCCTAAGCTAAATAAAGTAAGTGACAAAATCTTTTTCCCCCTTTGAACACAATATATTTTATTTTACAAAACGAACAAAAAAAAAATTTAAAACGACGAAAAAAAAAAAAAAAAAAATCTTACACATAGCTTAGGAACGGTATGACAGAAAATTTTGCCGGTATGAAAACCTTGACTTTTCCAAACTACGGTATACCTTAAAACCAGTTATCGTCCCATGCCTAGAACCAAATAGCGGTAACTTTGTCTTAAAAGTATTTAAAAACCTTCTTAAAAAAAGTTTTTATAAAAAAAAAAAAAAAGTCAAATGCGATACTACATTATATGCTTTGAGATTAATATGAAATTGAGAAAAAGTGAGATTGTCACATCCCCTTTAAAACAGTTACTGAATTTCAAGTCAAGTAAAAGTTAAGTTTTAAAGTGCCAAGCAATGCATATTACAAATAAAAAAAATTGAGTTTTGATATATTTATAGTAGGAAACTTGCAAAGAAACTTTTTGGAACATGATCTTTACTTGATATTATAATAACTATTTCCAAAAATATATTCGTGCAAAATACAGTCAGATAGTAATGCTGCGCTCACACCAGATGTGGAAGAAGCGTTAAGCACGAGTGATTTACATGTTAAGTCAATGCAAAGACGTAAAAAGACATCCTGCCAACACAGGCTCATTGTGAAAACGTAGTCCCACGTAGACCTGCACATTACGTGGTCAGAGATACATAAGGCTGCGTTTCAATTTTTTAAACGAATGCTACGGGGTGGTGTGACGCTGTTCATTTTCATGCCTACCAGCCGACCACTCGCGATAACTTTCCTGCTGCAACCAGTTTGTCCCG
Source organism: Danio albolineatus (assembly GCA_903798035.1). Lineage (NCBI taxonomy): Eukaryota > Metazoa > Chordata > Actinopteri > Cypriniformes > Danionidae > Danio > Danio albolineatus. Next base: position 518,360 of record CAIGQQ010004833.1, read on the forward strand.
TTAGCTCGCCTAACACGCAGACTTGAGACGAAGAGAGGAGTTGACCACGCACAGGGTTCGAGTAAGTTGAGGAGCGGTTCCAGAAGGCAGGTAGGACAAAAACAGAATCCAAAAAAAAAAAAAAATAACCAGCAAATAACAGGGTGAGAATGCTGTAGAGTCTGAAAACTAGGGCTTTTATTTTTTGTTCTGGATAGCTTTTTTGAAAGTTGTTGGTTAGGTTTAGGGAAGTGTGTGGGTTGGTCAAGCGCTAAAATTTTGGTTGGGTTTAGGGAAGGAGGAGGGTGGGTCAGTCAACTGGTCGCTCAGTCAGTCAGTCAGCTAAACAGTCAGTGGAACGGCGGCCTCTAGTGGGTTAACGCGAGAACAGCGGGCATGAACGGCACTCGCGAAAGACATCTGAGATCTTAAAAAGTGCACACAGTGGCCTCTCATGGTTTCGCAAAAACAAAAAGTGCAAAAAGACGTACCTCCCGGGACGTATTCCATGGCCTCCAGAAACGCACTCAGGACTACGTTCTCAGAATGAGCCTAGGTTGCATCAAGCGGTGTGATACACACAAATGAGGTGGTGCAAATGACGTGATTCGCGTGAATAAAGGGGCACGAGATGAGCGTTTTGCCGATTGGCGTGCTTAACACACGAATCACTCAAGTTTGAAAATTTGAACTTCAGCAGATATTCGCGTTGCGCCAACCAATCAGGACCTTGCTCTTGTGGGGGCATGATTATGACGTAGTGCCTGTTGTTGGTGTCCCGGGAGAAAATCCTGCTGCCGACACCGACAACAGTTCATCAAACTGGGCTTGGATCAGTCAGGACTGCTGAAAGCTTCCATTATGCTTGTTAAGTTTCTGGAGGAATTTATAAACTCATACAGCTGGGTGCACCTCTAAAAGAATCTAGAGAACTTTGCTTCAAACAAATCGACGCTGTTTTTTAGTCTTCCTAAAGCACATAAACACTGCTATTCTCTCAATAAAATCCATGATAGCCATTTAGCAATGAAGCTAAAGTCAGAAGCCCTGCTCATCACGCGAATCCACGTCTGTTGTGAAGTGAATTTGACATACGAATGAAGCAGATTTTACGCATGAGTGAAACTCAAAATGTTCACGCGTCTATTTACGCGCGATTTATCCATGCTTGCCGGGTCTGGTGTGAGCACAGCATTAGTTCACATTAGCATATATGTCATGTGCTAGTAAGTGTAGCTTTACATTTCAGTGCTTATAGCAGAATTTTTTTTTTTAAGTGCTAAAGATCAAACCATAGAACCGTTCCGATTCAGAAATCAAAAGCTGCGTGAAATCAGAATATATTTATTAAAAGAAAAATAAAAGTCCAATAGCTGCCAGCAATCTCACTCCCATCTTTAGCCTGCCAGAAGTGATATTTGTCAGTCAGATATGGAAGGTAAACACGGACTGTTTGAGTTTCCTCCGTATTTTCCGTGCGTCTCCAGTAGTTGTGTGGCTCTGATGGGAGCACTTTGAAAAGAGACATCAAAAGGCTTTTAGATGCCGCTGCTGCGTGTGGACTCTGTGGGCCAGTTCTTCTGTTGTCAACCATCTCCATTAAAAAAAGAAAAAAAAAATGTCTGTGTGCGGAAGGTCATGTGGGATTACCAAAGCTTTGGGCACAAACCACCTGAAGTCTTCCAAATGACTGTCACCTTTGAATGCAGGATGGTTGGATGAAGTCTAGAGTTTATAAACCATCTGCCTTCACGAAGACCAGCTGACCCTTCGCAAGACTTTGATATGTCTTTACCAGCCATGACTCTCCCACTGAGGAAAAACCCCAGAGGAGGCAGAGACAAATTCATGCAGTAGGCATTTGAATAGTACACTACCAGGAGGCCAGTACGATCAACACAGCTTTATAATCATGACTGTCATTAAGTGTCATTTGCTCAGTTGTGTTGTTTTATATGCAAAGATGACAGACAGTAGTTTGAGATGTCTTTGAGATGTCATTGCCATGATAACTTAACTTGTCATAAATCTGTCATAATCAAAATTGTCTCAACTGATATAACTGAGAACTGTCATAACTGATTGTGATTAATATTTTTCTTTACCTCAACTACAGTGTTACAAATTGTTTTTTCATAAAAATCATCAAATACCAGTGATGCTCTAAGAAGACTGATTTTAATGATAAATTTTAATAACAAATTCAGTTTATTCAACAGAAAAAAAGTGATCAGAAAAAAATATTATATATAATAATTCAATTCAGTTCAATTCACCTTAATTTCTATAGTGCTTTTACAATGTAGATTGAGTCAAAGCAGCTTCACATAGAAGGTGATAGTAAATTAAAACGGTGTCAGTCCAGTTTTCAGAGTTGAAGTTCAGTTCAGTGTGGTTTAATATTCACTACTGAGAGTCCAAACACTGAAGAGCAAATTCATCGATGCGCAGCTCTACAGGTCCCGAACCATGCACGCCAGTGGCGAGGAAAAAACATCACCAATTGGCGAAAGTGAGGAATTAAAAAAACCTAGAGAGAAACCAGGCTCAGTTGGGCATGACCATTTCTCCTATGGCTGGAGAACACTGGACGTCAGCGAGACTCATCTGTCCTTGGAGAATCAGTCTTATGCTGTCCCCTCCTCCATGCACCAAACAGCTGCTCAGGATACACCGTGGTCCAGGATTATGGAACCTTGGGATAGACTCGACGCGGGTCTTGGATCACATCAGTGGCGCTGCATAGTCTCTGGGGGCCTTGGGATGAGTATCCCCTGGTGAAAATAGAGAATAGAATAGGGAATAATGAAGAATAGAGAATAATGTTAATCACCATATGACAGTACATTATGTACTTTTTTTTAAATCATCATCATCAGGTTTAATCATGTTATTGTTAAATCATAACCTTGTGTCCAACAAAGAAAAAGTGGGAGCAATTAAAATAATTTCACAGCCCCACTCGCAAGCAGCTGTTCATTCAACAATGCTATTAGCTTATTAGTATCTGCATTAGAGCAGTGTACTATAAATGTTTGGCATATTAAAGCACAATAGCAATAAAAAACAAACAGCTTCTGCGTATCATCATAATGCTTTTGCTTTTCCTGTTACTTAGAAACAGTATTTTTGAGCTGGATCAAAGGCATGTTATTGCTCCAGAGGTGTCATTATGGCATTGCTGATGCTAGTGCTTAACATCAGAGAAAAAAATAAAGCTTCTCATCTTCTGTGCTGCATATTGACTTTTTTCAAAAGTGTTTTGTGCATTTCTTTTCCATGTTGAGCATTATGAATGATTTTCTGTTGCCAAAAATGTACAATAAACACAGATGTCCTTGTCCTTCATGAAATTTTTCCTTTTTTTCTTTTGAAAGTTTTGAAGGGAAGAACCTTATTTCAAATAAAGGATGTACCATAAAAAGTTCAGATGATAAAATAAGAAAAAAGTACAGTACATTAGAAGTGTGCACATCTGAAACTGATCACTAATGGCCCGTTTCCACTGAGTGGTACATTACGGTACGGTACGGGTCGGTACGGGTCACCTTTATCAGGCTTGCGTTTCCACTGCAAAAGGGTACTCTTTTGGTGGGCGTGGTGTACGACAGAAAGTTTGTCGACGTCATTTTTGCTCGAGGAAATGTTTACAGTAAAGCTTTATGGGTCGTTCACAAATCATACGAGAAGCACTTCTCACAAAACAGATGCTTTATTATACACATAAACACTGGTGTAAAAATGTCATTACTGACTGAACATCTGATCTGATTACAACTGCAGATCAATGATGCAAAATAGCCTACGGTCCGCGATTATATCAAATAAATAAATAAATGCAGCATATATGAACACATACAGCCCCACACAGTCTCCGATGTTACCAAATTACAGAAAAACTAGACACAGCAGACATTTATGCCTTACTTAGGTTCAAAAACAATACGAAATAGAGCCCTGTCTGTGCAAACCTCTCATCTGTATCTTTAATCTTCACCAGTACATGTAGCCTCTCCATCATTATTCTCTCGTTAGAGAGTAACTCCGTCATTCCCAGTTTATAATAGTCCAGGTTAAGAACTTTGTTATTAAACATGGAGGGTCTTTTGTTTTCATTCTGGCTTGTTGTGCAAGCAAATGACGTATCTCTGTAAGCCAATGGCATTCAGCTGCGCGTCTAGCTCTGCCTTACGGCACCCTTTGGTTCGCTTGGGACCCTTTGCAAAGGGTGACTAAAAAGTGGTACGGTACGGTTCGGTTCGGTATGCTTTTAGACAGTGGAAACAGCCTTAAAAGCTTACCGAACCATACCGTACCACTTAGTGGAATCGGGCCATTACAGATAATATACTGTCTTAGAATATACTGGGGGGCGCCACGGTGGCGTAGTGAATAGCACGTTCGCCTCACAGCGAGAAGGTTGCTGGTTCGAGCCTCGGCTGGGTCAGTTGGCATTTCTGTGTGGAGTTTGCATGTTCTCCCAGTGGTTGCGTGGGTTTCCTCCGGGTGCTCCGGTTTCCCCCACAAGTCCAAAGACATGTGGTATAGGTGAAATTGTCCCTAGTGTATGAGTGTAAATGAGTGTGTATGGATGTTTCCCAGTGATGGGTTGCAGCTGGAAGGGCATCCGCTGCGTGAAAAACATACTGGATAAGTTGGCGGTTCATTCCGCTGTGGCGACCCCAGATTAATAAAGGGACTAAGCCGACAAGAAAAAGACACAAATAAATGCTCCTCAATACACGTTTTATTAATTAATAAATCGATGAATTGACAAAACTTTATATTACTTTTGTAGGTTACAGAGTAATATAAAAATAAAAAGCTGCACGTAACGTTGTCATTTAACATCAGCATCATAAACTTCCTGTATATGCGAAGTTAATAAATACTGCATAAATAAAAAAAACTGAAATTGAAAATAAAATATTGTGATAACACTAAGGAAAAAAAAAGAAAAAAGCTGAAGGCTAATCATTGCGTTTTTATTATACATTTAATGTAGACTATAGAAAGTAAAAGTAACCATACCCGAAACCTAAAATGCGTCTTGAAACCTATATTCATAAAGCAGTCTTCATAAAACTAATTAAAATATTAATAAAATTATTCTGCGCTAGGATAAATCTCATTCAATCATTTAAGATCTGCTACGTTTCAACAGTCATTAAAGTAGCAAAATGAACGAATATATTACTTCAACCGCCCGAAGATTATGCAAACGACCATGTGCGCGCAAGTAATAGGCTGTTTTACAACAAGTAGTCTGATTTAAAAAAAAATAACTCTAATATTTAATTTTCCAGCAGTGATAACAGGAATGAAAATTATTTTGTTTCAGAAAAGAAATAGTTCAACAAGCGACAATAGCCTGGAAAGCAAAACAGAAAATAAATAATAAATAAACTATTTATATGTAAATTATTTAAATAAATAAAAAATATATATTAAAATTATAAATAAAATATGCGTAGACACAGTAAACAAACAAATGACTGCATGATGTTTTAACATGCAGACAATGTATGAGAAAATGTATATTAATATATGTCATAGAAAGAAAAAAAACAGCAACGCAACTATGAATAAAAAGCGCATCTTGCATATTTATCATTTTATATTTACCCTGTTTTCTACAGAAATAATAGAATCTTACTTCATCCAACTTTATACAGAACACAAGTAATCCCCGCTATCATCCTCTAGCTACAGACAGTCTTTGGTCAAGCTCGTGGATCACTGGTTTGCATTTAGAAATACAAGCGCATCCCATAAAAAGGGATGCAGGCTTGCTCTTTGCCTTTTTACAGTGTTGCCGGCAAAAGAAAAATTCTTTCACTTAATGAGCTGGTGGCAGGGAAAGCAAGAAATGATTTCGCAAGCTTGGATAGTAGAGGAAACTGATGTTCATTACACTTCCAGAGGATTCCCTGTGGTGTTAATGATGATAATGTAAATAATCTTGAATTTAATCCTCAGTTGTAGTTGAAAGCTTTAACCTTGGATCGTGGTGTTTATCGAATACGTTTGTCATTTTGATGTCATTTATAAATGCACGTTCGAGTAGTTGATTGTTTCTGAGATCGCCGACTAGTGGTTTAAGTAGTGGTGTTTGTTTCTGTCTGCATCGCGCTGTTTTATTCTCAGTGTCTTCACTGTCTAGTTGGTTCCGGTTTGGGATGGTGCTGAGATAAAGCATGCGCGCTGCATATGTGTGAGTGCACGGTAAGATGTTTTCATTTTATCGTGTGCTTGTGTCTCGCGTTCAGTCCTCTGTTTGTGTTTAGCACATGGTGTGTGTGTTTACATACGCCGAGTGCTTATGTCATGTGAGCACGCAGTTAATGAGTTCTCTCATTGGCTGCGTGTTCTAGTCTTTATGTGAGTACATGGCTTGTGTTGTCATGTGCTCTCCCGTCTATTGTCTAGCCCCACCCTCCTTGTTAACCCATTATTAGTCTATTATGTTCACCTGTTTGTTTGTTTGTTTGTTAATTATTTCTGCTTTAAATTCTCCTCATCTCTGCTGTCCTGTGCCAGTTCGTCGTCAATAATTGTCGATCAAACCTCCAGTCTAGTCATGTCCAGTCCTGCTCTTTCCCTGCCAGCCCAGCCCAGTCAAGTTTGTTTGTTTATTTGTTTTTTTTTTAATGTTTTCCCCCTCGGGGTTGTTTTGCTCTTTTGTTTTATTTTTTATGAATAAAAACCCTTATTTTGCTGCACCTCAGTCCTTGCTCTCCTTTTCCCTAACCCAACCGTGACATCTGTTCTATATATAACAGTTCTATAACTGTTATATTGCATTTTGCAAAGAAACTGGTGTGGCAGATATCGCGTTTTGCGAAAAATTTAATTTTGTAGTAGGCCTATATTTTATTAATGGCAGCAGTTCACACATAGATTAAGGAACATCTGAACAGTGATTTCCAATCATAAAATCTAAATGTCAAAAAATGGCGTTTATCGCGTTTTGCAACGAAACTCTTCATATATATATATATATATACATTAGATCAACACTTTATTTATTCTAATTCTTTGTTTTAAGCATGATGATGGTCAGCGTGGATCGTTCATTATTAACAGCAGATTCAGCTTGTACAGATACAGGAAAAAGATAACAAAAATGGTGCCACAAATGGTGCCACTTCAGCCTGAACGGCAGCAATGTTCTGTTTACTTGGCTTTTTTTTTTTGTTTCGCTGTGCAAAAACAGAATACTGTGCCTAGATTTGGGCAACTCCACCTCACCTCCAAAACACAGCCACTAAATAACAATTCACTCGCAACGCTTGCAGGAATGCACAAGATTCTCCTTGCAAGGCGCTGCAGTCGTGTAAAATGGTCGATAACAGAAATTTCTCTGATGATGACTCTAACTAAAAGTTTGAACAGTACTCTTGCACTTTATTATTTTGGGTGTCTCATTGTCCACTCTCTGCTTTTTTGTTGGTCCACTACTATGTCCCACTTCATCCACCGACTAATCATAATGTATTCTTTTATTACCTAACCGACCCGCAGATTATCCGCAGCGTCAGCAGATATAACCGATATCCGCGCATCACTAGTTGACAATTTGGCCAAAGTTTTGTCAAAAAAATAAATAATATTAATCATATGGCCTCTTAAAAATTCCCAAAACGTTAACAAATATTGTCATGACTGGCAAATGTAACAGAAAAAAAAGTCCACAGAGAAAATGACATTGTTTCAAGGTGTCAGTGTACATTTTGACAACAGTTCATCGATTGAAACGAACACTGCCAAAGTGTTGTACAGTTGTTGGTGGCAGTTGTGTAGAGGACTGAGGATTTGATATGGCTGTGTGTATGTGCGTGTGTGTGTGTGTTTTGCAGGCGGCCTGTATTCCTGTGCTGCTGAGTAATGGATGGGAGCTGCCCTTTTCAGAGGTCATTGACTGGAGTAAAGCTGCCATCATTGGAGATGAGCGATTATTGCTGCAGGTACACACACACACACACACACACACACAAACGTTGCACCATCAGTGCACAATCCCTTCGAGACCCTCAACAAATGCACGGCCATAGCCATCTGCATAATATTGTGATCATATAATGAGGCCACATTACTATACAACGTCAGATGTTTAAAACTCCCTCATATTTCCTCTTAAAAGCAGACTGAAAATCTTGCTTTGTTCAACATTTTTCTAAAGTGACCACTGGTGCTTTGGGAGGCTTAATTAAATGCTGCTGAAATTCTCTTGAGACAAATATAGAGTCATTAATCCCCGGATGTTTTAAGACTCTTAAGTGTTATTAAAAAAAAAAAAAAAAAACACTTTCCCTGAGCTCATAATTAATCAAGCCAATTCCCTTTTTCCACCAAATAAAGAAGAAATTATTATATCTTCACATTTTTTGCATGACACAATTAATTAGGTCTCTTCTGACTTTTAGGAATATCTGACTTTTAAATGTTTGCCTCTAGCACAACGATGCAGTAATGAATGTCATTTTGCAGACTTGCACACATACACACAATTTGCCAACTACTGTACTGTTTTATTATCAAGTTGAAGGGATAGTTAACCATAAAATTGTAAATTTCTAGATGCATCTAGATCTACCACAAAGATACAAGCAAACATGGTGCAGATGTATCTACAATTATCTAGATCTACCATAAAGAGTCGAGCAGAGCAGGTACAGATGTATCTAGATGTATCTAGAGCTGTTACAGATGTATCTAAATGTATCTAGATCTACCTCAAAGAGTCGGGCAGAGCAGGTAAAGATGTATCTGGATCTAACAGAAAGAGTTGAGCAAAGCTGGCACAGATGTATCAAGATCTACAACAACAGATGTATCAGATCTACCACAACGAGTTGAGCAGAGCTACTACAGATGTATCTAAATCTATCTAGATCTATCTCAAAGAGTCGGGCAGAGCAGGTACAGATGTATCTAGGTTTACCACAAAGAGTCGGGCAGAGCAGGTACAGATGTATCTAGATCTACCACAAAGAGTTGAGCAGAGCTGGTGCCGTTGTATCTAGATCTACTACAGCATATGTATCAGATCTACCATAACAAGTTAAGCAGAGCTACTAAAGATGTATCTAAATGTATTTAGATCTACCTCAAAGAGTCGGGCAGAGCAAGTACAGATGTATCTAGGTTCACCACAATGAGTCGAGCAGAGCTGCTACAGATGTATCTAGATCTACCACAAGTCAAGCAGAGCTGGTAAAGATGTATCTAGATCTACCACACAGACTCAAGCAGAGCTGGTACAGATGTATCTAAATGTATCTAGATCTACCACACAGAGTTGAGCAGAGCTGGTACAGATGTATCTAAATGTATCTAGATCTACCACAAAGAGTCGGGCAAAGCAGGTACAGATATATCCAGGTTTACCAAAAAGAGTTGAGCAGAGCAGGTACAGGTGTATCTAAATCTACCACAAAGAGTCGACAGAACAGGGACATATGTTTCTAGATCTACCACAAAGAAATGAGCAGAGCTGGTGCAGATATATCTAGATGTATCTAGATCTACCACAAAGAGTCAATCACAGCCCTTTATGTTGATCGCGTGACCAATCAGAGGGATGTATTTATGTTTGTTTAAATGCTATAAATGCTCATGTTGTCCTATGCATGTACTTGAGTTTTTAAGAGTACAGTTCTGACTGTTTGGATGAAAGGACAAAATTGTATTACAAATAATAAATACTGTAAATATAAATATATCTATTCATTTTAATACAAGAATTGTTGTGCTGTGAAGTAAAATATAAAATTGTGTATGGAAAGCATCGCCAATGCACTAAGATACCGAATTGAACCATATTGATGGCGTGATGACAATAACCGAACCGTGAGACTTGTGTAGATTCACACCTCTAGTATCTAGATCAGGGCTGTCCAAACTCGATCCTAGAAGGCCGGTGTCCTGCATAGTTTAGCTCCAACTCTAATCAAGCACACCTGAACATGCTAATCAGTGTCTTCAAGACCTCTAGAAATCTATAAGCAGGTGTGTTTGATTAGAGTTGGAGTTATCACAAAATGTTGAACAGAGCAGGTACAGATGTATCTAGATCTACCACAAAGAGTCAAGCAGAGCTGGTTTAGGTGTGGGTTAAGGGGTAAGGGATGGTAAACAGTGTAATTACAAATGTAATTACTGAAATTAATGACATATGTAATTACATGCATATTTAATCAAGGATGATTTACACAATAAGTACATTGTAATAAATTAGTAGTTCTGGTGTAAGTACTAATTAGTTAAGGCCACCTGATATAAAGTGGGAATATAAAGTAATCACGTGGTCTTTTTTTTACATCTTTGGTTCCAAAACCCAATGGTCCATGTGTGTTTCTCGTAAGTTCCCAAAACAGTCACATCCAATTTTGTTTCATTTGTCAAGATCATATGTAAGAGTGTGGGAATTCAGAACCACTAAAGCACGCTTGACTATGCAAATACACAGTACAGTACTTCTGAAAGAAGATCTTACTCTGCTTCTCTTTCAGGTTCCATCTATCACCAGGTCTGTGGGCTCTGACAGGATCCTGGCACTGCGGCAGCAGACACAGTTCCTGTGGGACGCCTACTTCTCCTCCGTCACCAAGATAGTCTTAACCACATTAGAGGTTAGTCCTCCGTTCCAGCAAAATGAGATGTGCTGCGTCCAAATGAGTCAGACTGGGGGGAAATGTGCGAACTAGGGACTGCCAGCTGGTTGATGGCACTTGAGCAATGTTTTTCACTTAAAAGACAAAAATAACAATTCTGTCATCATTTACTCACTCTAATGTCTAGGGGCTCTGTGAATTATGTGGAAAATGTGGACAGAATCAATGCTGAATAGGAATTTATTGTATACTGTATAATGTTAAGACATGTGGCTTTCGTTTATAATTGATAAATTAATATCAATTGTTAAATAAAAAGAGTATTTAATGACATAGTCTTCACACTGTAAAAAATGCTGGCTTTCACACTATCCCTTCATGTCTTACAATTTCAGTTCATCAATAATTCACTTTTTGATTAATAAAGGACAGTTTTGCAATTAACTTACCAAACCAAACCCCCCGAAAAAATAAAATAATAATAATAATAATAAAATGAAGGAAAAGTAAAACTGATATATGTGTTTCTGGACTTGATTTACAGAATATACTTTGATGACAGAATATTTATTTTTGTGTGAATAAAAAATTCTGAAAACATAGTCCTATATACATTTCTGGAGATCACAAATTATGTAGCCAGAAGTACGTACGGCAGCATTTCGTCTTTAAAATGAACACTACGGGGCGGTATGACGGCGTTCCTTATTGTGCTAGCAGCTGACAGCTTACCTCTGTATGAATTGCTTTCCCGCTGTTCGTCCAGTGGCTTGCAGCATACATCGGCGGCTTTGAGACGCAAATAGGAGTTGACCGTGATGACGGGATTCAATTTCAAGGAAGAACGGTTCCAGAAAGCAGGTAACACACACAAAAAAAAATAATAAATAAAAATAAATAAATAAATAACGGTGAGAATGGGGTAAATTCTGAAAATGTGGTAAAAATTAGGGGGCTTTTCATTTTCTGCATTGCTTTAAAACAATATCAGTTGGATTTAGGGAAGAGGGTTGGTGGGGGTATCGGTTGGTTGGTCAGTCAGTCGACAGCGGGCTCTGGTGGATGTACACAGAAAGAGCAGGTGCAAATGCTGGGACGGATTTGGCGCTCTCCAGAAATGTATATAGGGATACGTTTTAGTTGAAAATGTTACATGTGTGTTAAGCAGGGGTGTCCAAACTCAGATCTGGAGAGCGGGTGTCCTGCATAGATTAGTTCCAACTTCCTTCAACACACCTGCCTGGAAGTTTCTAGTATACCTACAAAGAGCTTGATTAGCTGGTTCAGGTGTGTCTAATTGGGGTTGGAATTAAACTTTGCAGGACACCGGCCATCCAGGACTGAGTTTGGACACCCCTGGTGTAAAGTAAATTGCAGGTACATAGCTTTAAAATATTTAATTTAAGTAATATACAATTAACTAAGCACACTTCTTTTGTAAAGATTTAGCTTTTTCAGAAAAGCATGGGTCACTAGAATTTATCCAAAAAAAAAAAACATAATATATTTATTTACAAAACACTCACAGTTCAGGAACAGGACCACACAAAGGAACAGAATGACTGTATAATACTGGACAATGGACTGAACTGAACTCAGGGGTCTAAATACACAAGACATGGGTTGCGTCCAAAACCGCATACTTCCATACTATACAGTAAGCTAAAAATATCTGACTCCAATTTATAATTTATATTACTTTATTAATTTAGTAGTTTTGAGACATTTTGGTGTATATTTGAATAATCTTATAACTCTTACCGAATTTTTTCCATGTACAACTTAATTAATTCTCAAACAATAATCAGGGGTTAGACTAATAACTTATAGTTCTGGTTTTCCATGATTGAAATAATCACGTACAACTTAATTAATGCCTTAGCAATAACCAGGGGTTAGACCAGTATCCTATAGCTCCAGTTTTCCATGATTGAAATAATCACGTACAACTTAATTATGATTGAAATGTTAATCAGCGGTTAGTTCGCTAGTACCAGTTTAAAGAACCTTATAGTCATTCTTTAATGAAATTAATCTAGCTCCATTAGTACTTTTTACTCTTATTTACTCATTTGTTGTGAATCTATGCTACCCTACGCCGGCAGTAATGCATCATAGATTCACTAGCCTGATTAATAATTAGCGGTTGGTGATTAATACTATTTAATAGACAGACAGACGATATCATTATTTAAATAGTAATCATTTGATTCCTGCAATCATCTATGTACACTTAGTTAAAACTCAAATGATAATCAGGGGTTAAATCAGTAGCCTATAGCCCTAATTTTCCATGATTAAAAAAATCACGTACAACTTAATTATGATTGAAATATTTAACCAGAGGTAAAAATCAGTACCATCTAAGATTTAATAGTTCGTTAGTACCTTTTTTAAAGAAAACTTTGTAGTTATTCTTTAATGAAATTATTCTAACTCTATTACATTTCATCTCAGTGAAATTACTCTGACTCACCATAGTGATTTGCAACAAATAACATAATTAAAGTCAGACGATAAATTGGAATTTCCTGGATCTCCATCTAACATGTGTTATGTTTTAGTCCATCATGAAGTCTAGCACATTTTTAACTTATATGAGTAAATAATTTCAGAGTAAGAAGAATACGTTCAAATATAACAATTTATTAGTCAGGTAAATGTGGATTACGCCAATTCATTCAGTCAATCCATAAACGATCAATACAAAACATCAAATTCTCAAAGATAATTCCAAGATCAGAAGATGCATACCTGACTTCCAAATTCTAACCCCCCGGTTACACCCTTAGCAGTGGTGTAAAAGATACCTGAAGTCATCAATTTATTTTTTGGTTATGGCTATTTCTGAGGGAATGAAACCATTGTACTAGTCGCACTGAGACATTTCAAATGATATCAAACATGATAGATAAAGTCACTTGCATTGATATAGAACAGTTCATACTTTGAGGTGACCATTTTGTGTGAGAAGAGGGTGCATAAAACAGAGGGGGTTTTGGGATATACTTCAGATGTAAATGAAGGGAAGAGCCGATTTGTCTGTGTTTTCAGCTCATGTCTTTGAATTGCCAAAGACATCAAGGGATTTTGAAAACTCAGTCTTACACCATGATCCCCGCGAGCGAATTCATGAATGGGAGTGAAGCGACGCAACTGACGCAGGTAGGTCACGTGACCATGACAAAATGGCGGATGTAGTATGTCTGAATTTCATTCATACTTCTCACATTCATACTGTATAGAACGTACTTTTCTAATGGCTGAGCAGTATGTTTAAATTCAATTTTAATACCTACTTTCGGACGCAGCCATGATGACTAAACTGAATACATACAGGGTTGTGACACAGGTGGAACTAATGACACTAACGAATAGTGGGAAAACTGAAGAAAGGAATCACGACAACACATGGAACACAACACATTGGAAATGACACAAGGAAAACAACACACAGGATGCGTCTGAAATCACCTACTAAGTAGGTATTGGAATTGAATTTAAATGTACTATTTGACCACTTAAAAAGTACATTCTAGACAGTATTAATGTGAGTAGTATGAACTCAGGACGTACTACATTCGCCCTTTTGTCATCATCGCGTGACCAACTTACGTCAGTTGCATCAATTCACTCCCATTCATGAATTCTCTCGCAGTACATCATGGGATAGCATAGCATGCATCACATGCACACTTCAGAATTACGTAGTAGGTCATTCGGGTACTTCTAGCATACCGTTTTTTGAATTCTATGAATTCAGACGTACTACCTGGCTCACATACTGTTGTATCGTACTGTATAGCATGGAAGTATGACATTTCAGATGTATCCATAGACACACCAGAACCATGAAAATGTTTTCATGCATAGTTTTTATTATTCTTTTAATGTTGTGTGTCTGTGTGTGTGTGCTTAAATTAATGAAGTAAATAATGTCCAATAGCTCTTTTTTAAAACAAAACTTTTTTTCTGCTTTTTTTCCACTCAGTACTGTCTACGTAGCTCATACCGTTATTGCGGATTGTGTTTTTCTTTGTTTCCATCTTTTCCCTTTATCACTCTCACTGATTTCTTCTTCTCTCTATCTCTCTCCATCTCTGACATCTTCTATTTTCTTCAAAAGCTTTCATCAAGAGTTGCTGTCACACATAAGGAGATGATACCTGCCATGATCAAATGCACTCAGACCTCTCCAACACACATACACACACACACACACACACACAAAATGCAGACAGATTTATACAAACACTCACGCGCACGTCTCTTTGAGAAGTTTCTCCAGGGTACAGGCCTTTCTTGGTCAGCTAGATGGAGCGGAAAGTTTGTGCCTTGTTTCTGAATCTCTTCATCTCGGGAAGGTGTTGGACAAGTCTTTTAATAACAGACTCAGGCTGAGGCGTCACCGGCAGAAATATGACTGACTATAAATGCGTTCAGAAAGCAGACAGAGGAGAACAGTATTTCTGCCAGCTTCACCAACATCGCCACAGTGATCAGAAACAGAGATATAGCGTAAATGTAATTCCTTCCCAGAAGGGAACCTTGATGTCAAAGCAAAAAAATGTCTAAAATACTAATGGATTTGATGTCAATTTATTACCTTGATTGACGTCAAATTGACATCTAACATTGGCGTCCAAAAAACACATCAATTACAGGACAAGTTTTGACCAAGTTCTTTTTTTTTACGTCAATGTTAGATGTCAATTTGATGATCAAGGGAATTTACATGTGTTGTAAGGAGACAAAATCCTGTATGAATTGGTAACTTGGAATTGTTTCTGTTGTTTCAGATGAATGCAACGTGTCTTATATTATAATACTTATTGTGTCATTATTATAGTGGTCAAAAGGGCATCGATGTGTGGATGTCAAAAGCATGTCAAGGTCTTGACATCATTCATTCATTCATTTTTTTTGTCGGCTTAGTCCCTTTAATAATCCGGGGTCGCCACAGCGGAATCAACCGCCAACTTATCCAGCATATTTTTACGCAGCGGATGCCCTTCCAGCCGCAACCCATCCCTGGGAAACATCCACAAACACATTCACACTCATACACTATACGGACAATTTAGCCTACCCAATT
>CAIGQQ010004833.1:539049-562050 GCA_903798035.1 Danio albolineatus
TATATATATATATATTACTACCACTACTACTACCACCATCACTACTAATACCACCACCACTACTACTATTCAATTCATATTTATTTGTATAGTGCTACAATGTAGATTGTGTCAAAGCAGCTTCACATGTATTAACCTGAAACAGTGTCAGTCCAGTTTTCAGTGTTGAAGTTCAGTTTAGTTCGGTTTAATATTCACTACTGAGAATTCAAACACTGAAGAGCAAATCCATCGATGCGCAGCAAGTCCTGAACCATGCAAGGATTTCAGGATTTGGATTTCAATTTGCATTTGTGTTTTATGTGTATGCTAATGCAAAGAGATGTGTCTTTAATCTAGTTTTAAACTGACAGAGTGTGTCTGCATCCCGAACTGTGCTAGGAAGGCTGTTCCAGAGTTTAGGTGCCAGATATGAGAAAGATATTCCCCCTACAGTTGATTGTAATATTCTGGGACTAATCAATTGTCCAGAATAATTAAGCATAGAGGACGTGATGGGCTATAATACACCAGGACTACTACTACCACTTCTACCACCACCACTACTACCACCACTACCACTACCACCACCAGTACCGTCATAGTGGTAATGTAGCACTGAATTATAGGATATCCTTTTAATATCTAAGCTAAATCAATTAACATATAATTTAACACTATAGCTAATAGTCATAGATTCTAACCGTTTACATAAGACTGTACTGGGTTGCATTTATGTTAACATTCTTATTTTGTTAAGGTCATTACCCTAAAATGCAATCTCTTTTGTAATTTAGCCTATAATTGTGTACTTTATGAGATACTTGACCACCCCTGAAGGACTGTGCCTAATTTTTCCGGCAAGCCAGGAGATCAATTCTTTTTTCGCAGTGAAAATGTCGCTTTTAAAAGTTTGAACAGACATGTCTGAAGAAGTGCTAGGCAACAGAGGTATTCATATTCAAAGACATGGTCAAATTTGACCGTTGTGGCCATTTAAGGTAAAAATACTCAGAGCTATTTTTCTTTCTTTTTTTTTTTTGTAAAATAGCAACATAGAATTAAATATAAGCACATTTAGGAGAAATCAGACAGAAAATGAAGAGCACACAGATGAGCCTCACACCTGCTCTCTAAAATAAAATCTGACAAGTGTCTTTCACATATATTCGGAATAAGCATGTGTAAGTAATATAAAACATTCTTATATCTTTTGCGAGTTTGTTATTTGAGTCCACACAGAGAGACGCTGCAGCACTGCTGTAGATTGTGGCTGCTCACAGCGGCTTAACTGATGAATATGAATTTGTAGCTAAATTGTTAGTGGCGAATAAATCCTTATTTACATCCTTGCTGCAACATACCGTTAACACTACATACTGTGCACGTGACAAATAATTTTTAACAAATAAATATACTTACAGGTTGTGGCTCACAATCCACAGCTTCGTCGGTTGGAGGGGTTTTTAGCCGAATCCAGCACTGAGTGAGATTCTGGAAGTTCTCCTTTGTCAAATGCTAGCTATATCTTTTTATAATTATCTGGAACATAATTAAAATCAAACTGTAAGCACTTTGGAAGTCCAAATATAGAAACAGAAGAAGCTCTGTGGAAGTGCTCAACCCTGCTCCTGGAGATCAACCTTCATGCTGAGTTCAGCTTCTACCCTGAACAAACACACCTGAACCAATTAATTAGGACCTGAACAGCTCTAGATAATTACAGGCAGGTGTGTTTGATATGGGTTGCAACTTAAATCTACAGGACAGTCGATATCCAGGAGCAAGGTCGGTCACCCCTGCTGTAGGCTTTGCTAAGCTAACTCTGCAAAAGCCAACGTCTCCATTTGCATTGAACTTAGAGCATATTACATACAGACATGTTGTTTATGGTCACACAGCTACATTACACATCAACCAAAGTTTAAAATATGAGATCGTAGTAGACCAGTCCTTTAATAAATGGATCATGAGTGGAAAATAAATTTTGTATGTAAGAAAACAGCAATTTATTACACCTAACAGCAAAATTAACAATAAAAAAGTGTAAATACAACTGAAAAATAGTAAAAGAAATACTTGATTAGGAACATCGACATGATAAAGTTGAGTATAAGATGCGTTTTATTTAAAAATATGCTCTCTGAAGTGTGCCCAAAAAGCGTAGACCCACGTGAATAACAAACAATTATTGTATAAGAATGACAATTACAGTTCTGAAAGGTGGCAATATAATGGTGAAATAAGTCCCAATAGTTTCAGAGAATAAGTCCACCTTATAAACAGGAGGTGCAGTGATCACTTCAGCAGTGATGTCATCAGACAGTATGCATATTTGTGTGTGTGTTAAAGGGCACCATTGATGAAAAATCTACTTTTTAAGCTGTTTGGACAGTCATATGTGTAGTTATAGTGTATAGACGGTCATTTTGGGCTGATATAAACACACCCAGTCCTTTTTTTTTTTCAATTTAACAGCATAAAAACGGTGGACCAATTGGAGCGGTTTTGAGATTGACCGCAACTTGACGTAGGAGTGCGGTCCCCCCGCCCACCGAATTGATTGACAGCTGCGTATTAACATGTCTCCGTAGTAACGTGTATAATCATATCAACAAGACAGGATGTGCGCAAAACAACCGGGAATAAAAGGTCTGTTCATTTCGCGGAGGTCATTAATCATCATCAAATGTGATCAAGAGTGAGTTTAAGTTTAACACGTGTTTAAAACAGTGCATGTTAATGAGTTACAGCGATTTACTTCAGCTTTGCTTCATCACCACAGCCGTGTGTCAGCAAAAATACGCTTCAATCTCTGTTTGTGGACATTAAATCAGGTTTATTTTGTACATTAACATAACAGATATCCATACAGCAGTGGATATTAACCTGTATCCTTTCACATTTGCTTGCCAAAGCAGTGCAAAGCTCAAACGCGTGCGCTGTCTGTGTGTGTGTGTGTGTGTGCACGTGTACGTGCGTGAATGAACTCTGTATATGCATTGTGTGTGACTCATCGTTGCAACTCCTTAACAAACACATTAAACAGTCTTTGGTAAAGTTCTTACTGTTGTATTCTCAAACGTAGTGAGATCTGCTTCCTGCTACATCTGTTCCTGTTAAGTCTTTCTGTCTGACGCAGCCGAGGGTGGAGATTGAGGCACACTGACGGGAACGGTGGGCGGGGAGGACTATTCTTAAAGGGCCAGCACCAAAAACAGCAAAAAGTTGTAATGGAAGGACTTTAGAGAGCTATAATTAATAATCTGATGGGTATTTTGAGCTGAAACTTTACAGACAAATTCTGCTGACACAAAAGACTTATATTAAATATAAAAAAGGGGTCATGCAAGTGATCAGATGAAGTTAAATGTTTCTGTATATGCAGATGTGGTTGCGGGTGATTGTGTAGGTATGTGTGGTTGTTCTGCAATGACGCACACCATAAAGTTCTGTTGAACTCTGAAGCAAATCATACCACATCGGCATCTCATCTGACAATATTCAGTCAAACTGCTTGCTCTGAGAATGTTGTAGTTGCAATCCTAACAGTTTGTTGGCTTTAATGCTCTACATTGGCGACTGAGCATCACGATGTGCACCTACCTTTCCCTCTGCCCCTTCCATCCTCTGTGTCTAATAATCTTACATTATTTATTGAACTCGCAAGCGGACCTATTAACCATGCCCACATAATAACGTAACGGGTAAAGTATGAATATACAGTTAGAAACAGGATAATTAAACAATCTTTTGAACATACACACACTCAAAAAAAAAATGTTTAAAGAAGGTACTACTTAAATATGGCCATTACTGCCACGCCTTCTACCGCCGCCGAGGAAGAACGTGTTTTTAGGTATGACAGCAGTTTGCGACTTTGCCACCAGGGGGTACAAAGGGATGGGATGCAAAAGGACAGAAATATACAGTGACTGTAAATACCCTGCTGCTTATGAATGAAGATGAAATAATACAACAAAACATTATAATTGCTTTATTAATCATTAAAAACAGCTTTATTATTATTGTAAACGTGTTAAATGAAATGAAGATTCATTTTGGAAAATGTAAAAGAAATAAAAGGCTACTAAAATAAATGACAACTAAAATGAAAGTAGGTACAAGCATGCATACAAACAGGCCTAAATAATTAAATATATAAAGCAGTGTTTTAGCCTTAAAATAGAGAGATGTACAGCGTTTGTTATTTTAAAGTGACTAAAGGCCCGTGCACACTTAGACATTTTTTGCTCACGTTTTCGGTTGACGTTTAACGCCTCATGACTAAATAAAGGGCGCCAATGTGATCGTGCACATCAATGCGCAAAACAGCTGGCGCAAAAGAGTCATTTTTTTTTTTTAAAACACCTCATGCTTGTGTTTTTGTTTTCATGCGCCACGTCAAAACCTTCTCCACCAATCAGATTGGCACTTTTGTTCACGTCTACAAAGCCGCTGAAGTTACAGTAAACACCTCTTGGCTGCGCTCAAGCGCAAAACTGTCAGTGCGAGCGCACATTGAAGAAGATGGCCAGAGGTGATATGAACGTGAAGCTGCTTGCACTGGTATCCGAACGAAAAGTTCTGTATGATAAATGAGCCATCGACATTGCCAGTGACTTCAACAAAGACCATAGAATCAGTATTGATTGGTGATTCTAAGCTGTTTGACAACAAGCGTGTTAACTTTCTCTCTTCTTCTACTGTGTTTTCAAGTGGGTGTCAGAAGCTTAGGCTGCGTTCGAAACCACATACTCAATTTCAATGAGTACTTACATAACGAGGACTAGAAGAGTAGGCACTCAACATCCAAATCTCATTACGTATGAATGGGATCGTACGTCATCCGCCATTTTTACGTTATCACGTGACTGACAAGTGCAACAACTTTGAAGAAGTTGCAGGTTTAATGAATCGTAATTTAAATTAATATTTGTATTTACAAAAGTTAACATGAACTTATTTTCTGTATTGTTTGTATAACATTTTTTATCCACAAGTAACCTGCTTAAATCTCGCTTGTTTTCCTGTCTTGTTTGATTATTCAATGCAAATATTCTCATTTTGCATTTTTGTGCATATAATCTCATATAATACAAGAACCCCATTACATTAATTTCCTTTTTGTTAATTGTAAAAGATGTTGTAAAACCATGTTTTTCAGAGCCTGTTTAAATTGTAAGTTCTTCTTTAATTAATACTAATTATAACAATCTCATAATAATATAAATAAGATGACAGGGACAGATGCACCTCGCATCATTAACGTACAACTCTACCGAATCGTTTTTTTTCCTCATATTTTTGTTGTTGTGTCACTTTAAAGGCAATGCAAAGAACCTATTTTTTATGCCATAAACGTGAATTTACTGATATAAACTGTCACGTGTGAATAACGGGTTTGGATCCAAAATGCGAGTGAAGAGTGATTTAATGACAAAGTCAAAATGATATATACACAGGACGGCTCCGACTGGAACAAGGCACCAGACAGGATGGTTGGATAGACACAGACAAAACCCAGCGGAACTGCAGCAGACCTGAACATAGACTGGTAAGTGAAAACACGTAACGAACTGACAAAGAAACATAGAACCGGTGTCCATATAAAGACATAGTAATGACCCTCAGCTGGTGAGTAATCAGAATAGCTGAGTGACATCATAACACGTGACCAACCCAGAACACCAAAACAATAACACGTGAACGATCAAAACAAGACAACCCCACGTGAAAACAGACAATCCAGAGAGTGCACAAAACTGCAACCGTGACAGTACCCCCTCTCCTAGGAGCACCTCCTGGTGCTCCCAGAAGAGCTTACCTGGCGATTGTAATCATCGATAAGAGAGTGATCCAGTATGTCTCTAGCAGGAACCCAACTTCTCTCCTCTGGACCGTAACCTTCCCAGTCCACCAAGTACTGAAATCCTCGCCCCCTCCGTCTCGAGTCCAGAATGTGCTTAACCGAATAAACGGTCTCTCCATCTACGAGACGCGGCGGGGGAGGGACCGACGAAGGCGGATTAATGGCCGTATGAAAAACGGGCTTTAATTTGGAAACATGAAAAACGGGATGAATCCTCCTGTACGCTGGAGGAAGTTTAAGGCGGACTGCCACCGGACTAATGATCGTGATGACAGTAAATGGGCCAATAAATTTAGGTGCAAGTTTATTACATACGGATCGCAAAGGAATATTTTTGGTTGAAAGCCACACTTTTTGACCGACGACGTAGACGGGAGGCTTCGACCGGTGGCGATCGGCTTTAGCCTTGGTGCGCGCACCCACTTGGAGGAGGGTCTGTCTGGCCCTGTTCCAAGTGCGTCGGCACCTCTGGACAAAGGCGTGAGCGGAGGGGACCGCGATTTCGGATTCCAGACTGGGAAAAACAGGTGGCTGGTAACCTAAGCTACACTGAAACGGAGACAGGCCCGTGGCTGACACTGGTAATGAATTGTGTGCGTACTCCACCCATGGGAGCTGCTGACTCCAAGTAGCGGGATTCTGGGAAACCAAACAACGCAACATACGCTCGAGATCTTGGTTGGCCCTTTCTGTTTGTCCATTACTCTGAGGGTGGAAACCAGAAGAAAGACTTACAGTCGCCCCCAATAACCGACAAAACTCTCTCCAAAATTTAGAGACGAACTGAGGCCCCCTGTCAGAAACCACGTCCGTCGGGAGGCCATGAATGCGAAAGACGTGATTTATGACAGCATCCGCTGTCTCTCTGGCTGAAGGTAATTTGGGCAGAGGAATGAAATGAGTAGCCTTTGAGAACCGGTCCACCACGGTCAAAACTGCCGTATTGCCATCAGATGGCGGGAGACCTGTGACAAAATCTAGCGAAATGTGCGACCAGGGTCTCGAAGGTACTGACAGCAGCTGAAGAAGCCCAGCGGGCGGGCGATTAGAAGTCTTAGAAACAGCGCAAACAGAACAGGCCAAAACAAACTCACGTATGTCCCGTGCCATGGCTGGCCACCAGAATCGTTGTTTAACTAGAAATAAGGTTCGACTCACCCCTGGATGACAAGCCACTTTGGAAGAGTGTCCCCATCGAATGACGTCAGACCGAGTATCCTCCGGCACAAACAAACGACTGGGTGGGCATCCGGGCAGGGGCGTTACCCCTTCCAAGGCTGTGCGAACCTTGCTCTCGATCTCCCATGTCACAGCAGAAACACAAATTCTCTGAGGGATGATGGGCTCAAGAGACGTTTTGCGCTCGGAAAAATCAAAAAGACGAGATAACGCGTCGGGTTTGATGTTTTTGGAACCCGGTCGATAAGAGATGGTGAAATCGAAGCGTCCGAAAAATAATGCCCACCTAGCTTGCCTGGAGCTGAGTCGTTTAGCGGCCTTGATAAACTCAAGGTTCTTATGGTCGGTCCAAACTATAAAGGGAACCCCCGAACCCTCCAACCAATGACGCCACTCCTCCAAAGCGAGTTTGACAGCCAACAACTCCCTATTACCAATGTCGTAATTACGTTCTGCGGGAGATAATCGGTGTGAAAAAAACGCGCAGGGATGAATTCTGTCGTCCGAGGATGCGCGCTGGGACAGGATAGCGCCCACCCCCACCTCCGACGCATCAACCTCCACCACAAACTGCCGGGACGGATCAGGAGTCACCAGAATGGGGGCTGAAACGAAGCAGTCCTTTAATTTTATGAATGCTGCTTGTGCCGCACTCGACCACCTGAAGGGAGTTTTGGAGGAGGTTAAGGAAGTCAGAGGGGCGGCGAGCTGGCTGAAATTGCGGATAAAACGCCGGTAAAAATTAGCAAAACACAAAAATCTCTGCAGGGCCTTACGAGACTCCGGGATTGGCCATTTTACCACAGCCTGAATCTTCTCTGGATCCATGCGCACGCCCTCGACTGACACAATGTGTCCCAGAAAAGGAACAGACTGTGCGTGGAATACGCATTTCTCCGCCTTGACAAAAAGCCCATTCTCTAGCAGCCTCTGAAGCACTCGCCTGACGTGTTGCACATGTTCCTGGAGAGAACGGGAAAAAATCAGAATGTCATCCAGGTAGACATAAATGAACTGGTCTATCATATCTCGCAACACGTCATTTACGAGTGCTTGGAAAACTGCGGGGGCATTAGAAAGACCAAAAGGAAGAACACAATATTCAAAATGCCCCCTGGGGGTATTAAATGCAGTTTTCCACTCGTCCCCCGCTCTTATGCGAACCAAATGATAGGCATTGCGGAGATCTAATTTCGTGAAAAAGGACGCCCCCTGCAGACGCTCGAACGCTGAAGACATCAACGGCAAGGGATAAGTATTCCTCACCGTGATGTTATTCAGCCCTCGATAGTCTATACAAGGTCGAAGAGACCCGTCTTTCTTTTTCACGAAAAAAAACCCCGCCCCCGCCGGTGAAGAAGAGGGGCGGATTGTCTTAGCTGCCAGAGAATCAGAAATATATTTTTCCATGGCCTCCCTCTCAGGAACAGAAAGAGTGTATAACTTGCCTTTAGGCGGAGAAGTCCCTGGCAATAAGTCTATAGCCCAGTCGTAGGGACGATGAGGAGGAAGAGAAGCAGCTCGAGACTTACTGAATACTCTCTTCAGATCGAGGTACTCACTGGGCACGTTTGACAGGTCCATACTCTCCTCCTGAAACACAGAACAAGACACAACAGAACGAGCAGACGAAAGACAGGACTCATGACAGCTCTCACTCCATGAAAATATAGTATTGAGACCCCAATTAATATGTGGTTTGTGGAGGACTAGCCAAGGATGACCTAAAACCACTGGTGTATTAGAACAGTCAGTTAACAAAAATGATATGTGTTCCACATGGTTGCCGGAAGTAATCAGTTTAATGGGCTTGGTGGAGTGAGTGATGGTGGGTAAGGGAAGTCCGCTGAGCGAACGTACAGAAATCGGCTGAGCGAGAGCGACAACCGGAAGTTTAAAAGTGAAAGCGAAACTAGCGTCAATGAATTCTGACCCGGAATCAACAAGGGCCTGGGTGTTCTGTGTTTCGCTTCCCCACAAAAGCGTGACCGGAAGTACGGTTGCCGTCACCGAGGATTTATTCAGAGTGATCTCACCCATCAGTAAACTCTTGTTTCTCCTACGGCGCTTTTCCTGAGCGGACAGGCGGAAACTTCCCACCAGCATAGGTTCCGGGTCAACAGTGACCGCTTCCGTTGCCACAGCAGGGATCGGAAAACCCGGAACAGGATCCAAGAAATTCCTCTGCTGTCTATGAGTCTCCCGGCGGCGCAGACGGGAATCCACTCGAATGGCTAGTTCCACAAGCTCATCCAGCGACTTGGGCAGGTCCAAGGCATAAATTTCATCTTGCATGCGGTCGGACAACCCGTGCAAGAACATGTCCCACTGCGCCTCCATGTTCCAGCCGCACAAAGTTCGGAAGTCGATAGAGTAATCCGCCACAGACTGATCTCCCTGACGGAGCTCTGCCAGGACTCTAGCGGCCTCCCTCCCGGAAGCGGATCTGTCGAAGATCTTTCTTAATTCTTTGGAGAACAGATCAAATGTAGCACAGCAAGGCAGCCTCCGTTCCCAGACTGTCGTTCCCCACAGGGCTGCTTTACCGGTGAGAAGGGTGATGACGAATGCAACCTTGGAAAGTTCTGTGGGGAATAGTGATGGTTGCAGGGAGATGTGAAGGGAGCACTTAGACAAGAAGGACCGACATGATTGAGGATCCCCCGAATAACATGTCGGAGGCGGCAGATGCGGTTCCACAGCGCGACCAACGACTCCCGGAGCTGACGATACCTCGGACGCCGGTACAGCCTCTCCCCGTGTCGCTCCAGTGACCAGCTGCCGTACCTGGGTGGTCAACAGGGAGACCTGATCAACCAGGGTCTGAATGGCTTGAGCTGTGGTAGCCAACGCCTCATCTTGGTGTTTGATCCTCGCATTAATGTGCGAGACAAACTCAGAAATCTGAGAAGCACTCGCTGGATCCATGAAGGTTGGTCAGTTCGTTCTGTCACGTGTGAATAACGGGTTTGGATCCAAAATGCGAGTGAAGAGTGATTTAATGACAAAGTCAAAATGATATATACACAGGACGGCTCCGACTGGAACAAGGCACCAGACAGGATGGTCGGATAGACACAGACAAAACCCAGCGGAACTGCAGCAGACCTGAACATAGACTGGTAAGTGAAAACACGTAACGAACTGACAAAGAAACATAGAACCGGTGTCCATATAAAGACATAGTAATGACCCTCAGCTGGTGAGTAATCAGAATAGCTGAGTGACATCATAACACGTGACCAACCCAGAACACCAAAACAATAACACGTGAACGATCAAAACAAGACAACCCCACGTGAAAACAGACAATCCAGAGAGAGCACAAAACTGCAACCGTGACATAAACACCGGAGCTTGCTAAATTTTTGAACAGATGACATTTAAAGGTTTTCTACATCTGAACTCATCATATTTATACCAGAAGATATGGAGAATTATTGTAATATTTTATTATATTGACATCAGTGTGTTGTGCTACTTACTGTATGCCATCCAAGAGTGATTTTCATCTTTGTTTACAGTAGTGCTTTAGCCTGCTTATTTTATATGAAACATTAAAAGAATGAATAGAAGTAACCATAACAAATAAATCAACAACCCATGAAACAAAGCTTTATTCAAACTTGTTAACAATCATGTATTAGAGAAAGAACCACATGTTCTGCTGCATCTCCACACAGCGGGGCCGGTTCTGCAGATGATCAGCGGCTCTTCATCTATATTTGCCATCATCATCAGCACTATCATCATCGTCATCATCATTGTCACTGCTGCAGTGAAACTAAAACGGGGTTGGGACATGAGGCTGTCCTAAGAAACCAATTTTGAAGATGAAGAGACTACAGCAACATCTGTCAGTGTCTCGTCCACAGCATTACAGCATCTTCAACATCATCTCCAGTACACCGCTGCGCTTCTTCATCCTCAATGCACATGGCACCAGTCTGAGGACATTTCAGATCACACACATAATAAAGAAGTCATGTTAACAGCACAATGTCATTTTGTGTTCAAAAATAAATAAACAAAAATAAACTCCTCATTTTATCACCTATACAAATGAACAGATAAAACAAATGAATGATGGTTTTGTTTAGATTTATGAATGTTACATGTAACATTAGCTAGCGTAAACAGTATCGAAAACAGTATAATCTACATCAGCACAAACACATCACTCGCTCAGGTGTCTGTTTAATGTTGTATTTTGCTGATCTCCAACACTTCTCATATATTTATGTCAGACATTTAATAATCGTTTATTGTTTATATAAATTCACCTTTAAAGCGTAACGTTACATGCTCACTGAAGTTCCCACATGATGATGTTTTAGCGCAGAATAAAACAAACAGTGCTTTTATAAAACATCTTTACACTATCAGCAACTCTACAGTTCACTGTGCACTACCGTTAGCTGAGCAAATACCATTTAACCAAGGGAAGCGTCTTTATACTTTCCAATAACTTACATTTCAAAACATCTGCGTCCCGTTTATCCTCAATATTATGACGTATCCTCGTCTCTCCCTTCTTCTTCTTCGTGCTGATATGTTTTCCCATGGCCTCCTGGGATAGATAAGTAACCATCTGAGAATACTCCAGAATCTGGGCAGAAGCAGTAGGACATCCGGGGATTTCTTGCCTACACTTTTATGATTACTGAAGTTTCAAACGTACTTCTTTCTTGGTGTACTGCTTTCTCCTATTATGTTGTGGGTGAGTATGCACATATCAAGGCAAATTAAGTATATGTATGGCCGAATCTCGCGTGGGTTGAGGTAATTTTCGTCTACTCTTTTTTTGAACATTTGGGATTCAAACATACTCAATCGCAGTATGCAGAATGCAGCCTGTCAACAGTTGTGTAGCGCCACCCTGTTCACCGGGGTCTTCTGTATTCATTAAGCGCCATCTAATGGCAAGAAGTGATTTGGTATACTCTTCTGCTTGACGCCAGTGAAGATCGTTTGGGTTTGAATGCAGAAAAACGTCTCGTAAAGCGCTGACGATAAACGCAAACGAAAAGCGTCCCGGTGTGTACGAGCCTTAAGACAGTTACTAAATACGTTTTTTCATTTACGTATTCATTTACATTTTTGTGGTATTTTACTACCTAATTACATGTTTCAATTATTGTCCATAAATATTAAATCAATAATTAAATAGGCTGAAATAATTATTTACTTAAAGACATGAAGAAACGTCCGGCGCATGGTCTAAAGAGCTCTAAAGTTGAATGCTACTTTATCAAAAGCGTAAAAATTAACTGACCTACTATACCTTAAGCAGATCACTAAAATTATAATAAAAGTAATTTTGCAGCAGGATGTAAATAAGGTCAAGTCCAGCAAGTTTATTTTTAATAAATTTGTTTCAGTTCAGTTTCCAGCCTTACAAATCAGATTTATCAGAATCAGAAAGAGCTATATTGCCAGGTATGTTCACACGTACAAGGAATTTGTTCTCATGGCAGAGTTTACAGAGACAGGACAAAAACAAAACAAAACAGATAATAAATGTATTTTAAAAATATGCAAATATACAAATTGACAAGTGTATGTACACTTATATTACAATGTTATATGTGCAGCTGCTATATGCAAATTGGCATGTAAAGTATGTTTTTATATGTGTAAAAAAATTGTATAGCAAGTAGCGATGTTTGTTTTACAATTATGTATTGTGATTGCATATGACTTTTCATTTAATTGAACTAATAAACATTATGCGATTTGATATTTTGTTAGTTAAACATAAATGAAACAAATAAGAACAAGATTTATGTAATAATATTAATAAATCCAATACGTTTTAAATGCTTATTAATTAATCTCTTGTTGTAGAAGTAGCTGTGTTAATGTCACGGAAGGACACACTGAAAGCAGAGTTGAGGATCTGAATGCAGAATTTATTACACAGAGAATGGTCGTGCAGGCAGTGGCCACATTCCGGGACATTGTGTGTGACTCATTGTTGCAGAAAGGCTTGAATTAAATTAACAACAAATACATCAAATAATCATTGGGAAAGTTCTTACTGTAGTATTTCTCACAAACGTTACGTGAGATCTGCTTCCTTCATGCCTGTCACTGTGTTGTTTATGTGACACAGCAGGAGATGGAGACGGTGGGCGGGGAGAACTAGGTTAAAGGCACAGGCAACAAAAACAGCTACTTTGTGTTTAGAGCAGAAAATTTGAATGTTCGGAACGATATAATAAATAATCTGACGGATGTTTTGAGCTGAAACTTTACAGACACATTCTGGAGAGACAAAAGTCTTATCCTAAATGTTGAAAAGGGGGGAAATAGCCCTATAAAATTATAGCAAAATGTTCATTTTGGGGTGTACTATGCCTTTTTACAGCATATTTAAGCAGAAATATTTGTGTTGCCTCCAAAATAGACAATGGGATCCCACTTTACTCCATAGACAGATAATTAATACTTCAATGAGAAGTTCCCAATGTTGACAAACTATGTAATAAGCCCTCGGATACCCCTTGCATGAATGCTGTGTGTTTGGACGCATCTACAAATGCACCCTAATTAACCACATAGATCAAATAGCCTCTCCATTGACAAGAACATGTGCCATGTTGAGTTCATTTCCCCGCTCCACAGCAGATCCACGCGATGTGTGGATCTGACAAAACCACTACACTTCCAGTACCACACATTAAAACACCAGCATGTAAAGGCGCAGAGATACACAAACACACACACATAAACACACACAAGCACACACATGCTGCTTGATACCAGGAATCTTTAATTAGAATGTAGTTGATCCTAATTGGCTTGTGCGTTTGTAGACTCTCTGGAGAGACAGAACCGGTGGAGCTCAATGGAGAAGCACTCAAGAACACACGTGCTGTAGTGTATGTGTGTGTAGTTATTTTTGGTTTAAAGATCGTACGCACCCTGTTGTGATGGGGGTGAGGCAGATTGTGATTAATTAGTCTTGTGATAAAATGAGATTAATGTGTTTAATTTGAATAATTAGGCCTGTGTGTGCGTACTGTTGAAAAGGTTGTCTTGGGGCCTCATCTGAAGACTGTTAGGGACGGTTGACCAGGCTGATTTGTATTTTTGAAGATTATTAGCCAAATTAAACCTGCTTTCTACCAGATTTAGGTGAACGAATTGAAAATGTATTCATTTATACCTTTGAGATTTCAAACAAATTGAGAAAAAGTTGGAGTAGGAGGTTATATAAGTGAAGGACACTGACCTTTCGTTAGAAAGGTTTATTTGGGATCTTGCTTCTTAGGGCGTACTCACACTATGCTATCCGAACTGTGCCCAGGCCCAAACGGGCCTGGGCACGATTGTGCCTCCTCCTCTCTCTCCCCCGACGGCCCGCACTCACACTGCGTTTAAAGCATCCGTACCCAAGCCCGCTTACGTCATTATAGTGCGACGTACTCAAGATAAACAGGAAGAGCTACGCTGAGCATGCTGAGCACAATGGAGTCCACAGCTTTAAGTTTGTTGGTGATTTTTTTGAGTCGTTTGCTCAGCAGTGGTGCACAACCCAGTCACAGCATAATGTTGAACAGGTCTATCGCCTTTGTGGCTCGGAAATTTTCACGAAATCGTGCTGCTCGTGCGTCGCAGCGAGTGACGTTGCGTCCTCAGTTTTGGGCTCAGGCGCGCTTGGCACTCACACTATAGCGTACCGCGCCTGAGCCCAAGTGAACTGGGCTCAAGCACACCTCTTCCAACCGGGCCAGGGCCGGCCAAACGAACCGTGCCTGAGCCCGATTCAGAGCGCTCACACTTCTCAAACGATCCGGGAAACGGGCCTGAGCACGGTTCGGATAGCATAGTGTGAGTACGGCCTTAAAGTCCAAGTGAAATCCGTATTGATATTCTTTAGGTGAACGATTACTCTGCAATTTAATCCACTAAATAAAAGATTTCTATCTTCAATCAAAATCTGAGCATTTACATGGCAGCTTGATGGCTTCAGTCACAATATTCTTAAAAGTATATGAAGTGCTTTTTATTTGATGTATACAGTAATCTCAACCGAAACACGAACACATTGTGGGGCATAGTGTAGCCCCTTCCCCTATGAAGTGCCTATTTGATTTTTTTGAAGTAGCCTCAACTAAAACATGAAGAGAGGGTTGGACATAGTGGAGCTCCTCCCTCATGAAGTGCTTTAAAATGAACATTTTTTCAATATTTGAAGTAATCTCAATGGAAACACAAAGAGAGGGCGGGGCATAGTGTAACTCCTCCCCCATAAAGTGCTTTGAAATGCAAATTTTATTCGATATTTAAAGTAATCTCAACCGAAACACGAAGAGGGGATAGGACATAGTGTAGCTCCTCCCCATGAAGTGCTTTGAAATGCGCATTTAATTCGATGTTTGAACTAATCTAAATCGAAACATGAAGAGAGGGTGGGACAAAGTGTGGCTCCTCCCCAATGGAGTGCTTTGAAACGCAAATTTTATTCTATGTTTGAAGTAATCTCCACCAAAACACGAACACAGGGTGGGACATAATGTAGCTCCTCCCCCATGGAGTACTTTGAAATGTGCATTTTATTCAATATTTGAAGTATTCTCAACCAAAAGATGATAAGAAGGTGGGACAAAGTGTAGCGCCTCCCCCATGAAGTGCTTTAAAAATGCGCATTTCATTCGATGTTTGAAATAATCTCAACCAAAACACGAAGAGAGGGTGGGACATAGTGTAGCCCCTCCCTCATGAATTGCTTCGAAATGCGCAATTTATTCGATGTTTGAAGTAATCTCAACCAAAAGACAAAAAGAGGGTGGGACGTAGTGTAGCCCCACCGGCATGAATTGCTTTGAAATGCGCAATTTATTCAATGTTTAAAGTAATCTCAACAGAAACTCAAAGAAAGGGTTGGATGTAGTGTAGCCCTTCCCCCATGAAGTGCTTTAAAATGCGCATTTTATTTGATGTTCGAAGTAATCTCAACAGAAACACGAAGAGAGGGTGGGACGTAGTGTAGCTCCTCCCCCATTGAGTGCTTAATTGATATTTAAAGTAATCTCAACCGAAACACAAAGAGGGGGTGGGACGTAGTGTAGCTCCTCTCCATGAAGTGCTTTGATATGCGCATTTTATTCGATGTTTCAAGTAATCTTAACCAAAACACGAAGAGAGGGTCCTTTGCTTTCACTGCACAGGCACACTACGAAAAAGAGAAATGTACCAAAACGCACCAGCTATAAAAGTTACTTTCTAGCATGTGGGACTGAAGATAGCTTGAGTGCTTAGCATAAAACCAAACTAATAAACCAGCTTCTTTAGATTATGCAAGTTTTTTTCTTTTTTTCATCTATTGAACGCTAGGGAAAAATAGTTGTTTGTATGTAAAATGAACCCCTGTAAAGATATGATAGGCCTATATATAGTAATATATACTGTATTTTAATAGGACAAAAAAGAGTTCACTGGTGGGTTTGCGAAAACAAAAACTGCAAGAAAACGTAGCTCCTGGGATGTATTCGGCACTCTCCTGGAATGTATATCGGGGTACATTTTCAGAATGAGCCTGGGTTGGACATTGCAAATATCAATTATGTGTTTGAACATTTTTCAGATTATCCATGACCGGATACGAACGCACGTGTCCAGGAGCAGACAGATGTGGAACTCTCTGCCTGGAGGACTCTACGCACTTCCAGAGTTTTCCAGCGATCTCTCCCTCTTTCCCTTCTACTACTCCACACTCGGTGAGTCTCCGCACCACCTTCAGCTCGATGCCGTAAAACTTTGTTGCAATGAAAATTAAATCATAACTCAGAAAAATGCAGGTTTCCCTCCAAGCGGTGTGTGTATTTGTGTGTCCACCCAGCGTGTGTCCTGTATATTCCTTCCTCAGCCTGGGCCGTGTGTGTTTTCATGCACATATAGGTGTCCGTAACAGATTTGTCCCTGGGCCTCACATGTCAGCAGTAAATCTGTATTGCGGGAGTGATAGATGGTCTATACTTTGCTGTCACAGGCGTTGTTAGTCTCACTTTCCATAATTTTGATGACAGGGCAGTTTAGACTCCCTGTCTGCGGCCATAACTTGAGAGAACTTCACTGTGCTGTGATATACAGCGTGATTCACTCAGCTGGGGCAACACCATAAATCCAGCTACCTGCGATACATGCTGTTTATTAGGCAATGAGAAATCATCCAGCATGGCTCGTGGATCGCGTCAAGGGTTTGCCATATCCCTGTCTTCCTTGAAGCTGCATGTATAATTGGTGCCATTTTTGAATGTTTTTCTTTTAATCAATGGTTTTTTTTAGATTTTTTGATGCATCATGCTACACTGTAGCAAAAAAAAAACTGTTAACGTGTTTTACGATTTACTGGTGTTTATTTATGGTTATGAGTTGCTTCATGTGACTGATCTCTGCTCTGTCAACTTTTGAATTGATAATTCAAATATATTGTATAAGAAACTATGCAACTATCTTTAAAATAACAGGAAATGTATCAGCAGTTTATTATCAGGTTTTGCACCATAATTTACAACAACCTAGACAAATAACACTAATCATCCACTTTATTATGTAGACCTGTCCAAACTTCCAGTTAGCACACTGGTTCGAGCTAATAGAGAGGCAACAATAACTCAAATAAACACTTGTTACAACCGAGGTATGCAGAAGAGCACCTCAACACACAACACATCAAACGTTGAGACAGATGGGCTACAGCAGCAGAAGACCACACCCGGTGCAACTTCTGTTAGCTAAGAACAGAAAACTGCTACAGGCTCAGCAAATTAGACACTATAATGCTGTAATCACAGCAGACGCGGCACGCGCGGCAAAATCGCGCTATTCTTGCGTAAATAGACGCGTGAACATTTGAGTTTACTCACTTCATTCACGCGTCAAATCCGCTTCAATCGCAGGTCAAATTGACTTGAGAAAAGACGCGGATTCGCGTGATGGGCAGGGCTTCTGTCTATGGGTAACTGTAGCTTTATTGCTAAATGACTAACAGGGGGTTTAAAAAGAGAATAACTGTGTTAATGTGCTTTCTGAAGGTTGAAAAACAGTGTTGATTTCGGAGCTGTGTCTGAGTTCACTAGATTATTTCAGAGGTGCATGGAGCTCTGTGAGCTCATAAACTTCTTCAGACAATAAACCTGGATGATGGAGGCTTTCAGCGGCGCTTCTGACTGAGCAGAGCCCAGTATGATGAACTGTTGTCGGTGTCGGCAAGAGAATTTTTCCCTGAGACACCCTCAACAGGCGCTACGTCACAATCACACCCCCACAAGAGCAAGCTCCTGATTGGTCAACGCGGCGCGTCTGCTGAAGTTCAGATTTTGCAAGCGGAAGCGATTCGCGTGTTAAACACATCAAATGCTCAATTCGCGCAACGCCATTTGCACGTATCGCGCCATTCGTGCCGCGACATTCGCGCAATTCACGTAATTCGCGCGTATCGCGCCGCAGGACAACATGAAAGCATGCATCCATACTGCCTTATATCAACACTTCAGGCTGCTAGTGGTGGTGTGATGGTATGAGGGATATTTTCTTGCCACACTTTGGGTCCATTAGTACCAATTGAGCATCGTGTCAACACCACAGCCTACCTGAGTATTGTTGCTGACCATGTCCATTCCTTTATGACCACAGTGTACCATCTTCTGATGGCTACTTCCAGCAGGATAACTTACCATGTCATTAAGCGCGAATCATCTCAGACTGGATTCTTGAACATGACAATGAGTTCACAGTACTCAAATGGCCTCCTCAGTCACCAGAACTCAATCCAATAGAGCACCTTTGGGATGTGGTGGAACAGGAGATTCGTGTGGATGTGCAGCCGACAAATCATGTCAAATCATGTCAATATGGACCAAAATCTCTGAGGAATATTTAAAATACCTTGTTGAATCTATGCCACATACAATTATTTAAGAATTTAAGTGCAGCTTATTACAATTATTTTTAAAAAATGTAAAAAGGTGGCAGACAATTGGCAAAACAAAGACCACAAAATGCAAAATATGCATCAAGCAAAAATACAAACCAGACAACCCATAGCTGAGGCACAGAAAACAGGAAAGGTAACATAATGGAATAAAGCAAAACTAAACCCACAACACAAGAACAATTTTGCATGTTCTCCAGTGTTGGCATGAGTTTCCACCGGGCGCTCCAGTTTCCTCCACAGTCCAAAGACATGTGCTATAGGTGAATTGGAAGAGCTAAATTGGCCATAGTGTATGAGTGTGTGTATGTGTGAATGTGATATCCCAGTTCTGGGTTGCAGCTTGAGGGGCATCCACTGCTTAAAACGTGCAGGAATAGTTTGGCGGTTCCCAATTCACTTATAGCACATGTCTTCGGACTTGTGGGGGAAACCGAAGCACCCAGATTAAACCCATGCAAACACAGGGAGAACATGCAAACTCTACACAGAAATGTCAACTGGCCCAGCCGAGGCTCGAACTAGCGACCTTCTTGCTGTGAGGTGACAGCGCTTCCCACTGTGCCACCACGCTGCCTGAATTAAAGTTTTCAATAAACAAATTAACAAAGCAAATGACACCTTGTGTCACTTCAAACCACATGTGTCCCTCAGTTTTGGAATATTAAATACAGGGATTAAATGAAGCCCATTAGCACCTCAGTCCCCTCAGAGACAATGACAATGTCAGTTACGTTGGCATACACCACTCCTCTAGTAATGCCCGATACAATAATCTTTGTAACATGACTGGTGAAGCTGTCTTTAATCATGTCTCTGCTGACATCTGTCAAATACACAAATAAAGCAAAGTGATTACATGTTGTCTTTAATTTCATCTGATAACAGTAACATGCGGCGCCACGGTGGCCGAGTGGTTAGCACGTTCGCCTCACAGCAAGAAGGTCGCTGGTTCGATCCGGGCCAGTTGGCATTTCTGTGTGGAGTTTGCATGTTCTCCCCGTGGTTGCGTGGGTTTCCTCCGGGTGCTCCGGTTTCCCCCACAGTCCAAAGACATGCGGTACAGGTGAATTGGGTAGGCTAAATTGTCCGTAGTGTATGTGTGTGAATGAGAATGAATGGATGTGTTTCCCAGAGATGGGTTGTGGCTGGAAGGGCATCCGCTGCGTAAAACAAATGCTGGATAAGTTGGCGGTTCATTCCGCTGTGGCGACCCCGGATTAATAAAGGGACTAAGCCTTTGTCTAAGCATAATTAACGAAAGAGAAAGGAGATAAAGGAAGAACTATGTATTAAAAACAACATGCAATACTATAGTACTGTTAAACATTCCAAAAACTTGTGAAACAATTCTGTAAAATGAGAATGGCAGTGTATTGCTAAAAAAAATGTTGAGCAAATTGAATCTTTATCAAACTCACTCTGTCAAATAACAGTTAACGTGTTTTGGGAAAGTCCCCAAATTGCATTGTTCTCATCCAGGGTACAAAACCTACAAGACTCAGATCCAATGTGACCCATTACTTTTCCCTGCTGGACGATCCATCACTCTCTTTATCTAACAACCAAAGCAAAGGGATTCTCTCCCTCGTTCTGACCAAAAAAAAAAAAAACTATCCTGAAACTTTGGATTGATCTTTCTTGGAATCTTTACTTACCTGGACATTAAATGATCCCGAGGCATCCCCAGGCCAGTCGAGAGACATAGTCCCTCCAGCGTGTCCTGGTTCTTCCCCGAGGCCTCCTCCCAGTGGGACATACCTGGAACACCTCCCTAGGAGGTATCCGAAACTGATGCTCGAGCCACCCCAGCTGACTTCTTGTGATGTGGAGGAGCAGCGGCTCTACTCTGAGCTCCTCCCGGGTGACAGAGCTCCTCACCCGATTTATAAGGGTGCGACCTGCCACCCTGTGAAGGAAACTCATTTCTTGTATCCAAGATCTTGCCCTTTTAGTCATGACCCAAAACTCATGACCATAGGTGAGAGTAGGAACGTAGATTGACCTGTAAATCGAGAGCTTTGCTTTTCAGCTCAGCTCCATCAGTACCACAACAGAACGATACATTGACCGCATTACTGCTGCTGCACCAATCTCACGCTCGACTCATGAACAAAACCCAAGATACTTGAACTCCTCCACCTGGGGTAAGGACTTTCCTCCAACCAAGATATGGCTAACCTCCAACCTGAAGATGGCTTTTTCCGGGAGGAGCACCATGGCCTCAGACTTGGAGGTGCGGATCCTCATCCCAGCCACGTCAGACTCAGCAGCGAACCACCCCAGTGCATGCTGAAGGTCCATGCTCGATGAAGCCAACAGAACAACATCGTGTGAGAATAACAGAGATGAAATCATGTTCACTGAACTAAACCCCCTACAGTCCAAGGCTGCACTTTGAAATTCTGTCCATAAAAATTATGAACCGAATTGATGACAAAGGGCACGAAGAACATCATGCACTGGAAACAAGTCTGACTTATTGCCCACAATGCAAACCAAACGGGACGAGACAGCCCTTAACAGAGCAGAAAATCTAAAATGTTCTGTTAAAAGATTAAGCTAAATGTATTAATCTGCTAGAATGTATTCTAATGCTAGAATGTATTCTAAGGTTAATCCTAGAGATCTATACGTTAGTTTTGTTGTCAATGCTACACGAAATGAATGTGTTTTATAGTCACTCCGTGCTCTTGGCTATTTACATATATTTTCCATTTATTAGAATTAAAAATAAGTATGTTTAATCTTATTAGCAATCATTTTATATATGTTCATATATATATACAGTGAGGGAAAAAATTATTTGAACCAAAGCTGATTTTGTAAGTTTGCCCACTAACAAAGAAATGATCAGTCTATAATTTCAATGGTAGGTTTACTTTAATAGTGAGAGACACAACAATAACAAAAAAAAATCCAGAAAAATGTTTTAAAAAAATAGCATTTCTATGAATGAAATAAGTGTTTGATCCCCTATCCGTCAGCAAGATCTCTGGCTCCCAGGTGGCTCTTATACAGGTAACGAGCTGACATTGGCATAAAAGAGACCTGTCCATAGAAGCAATCAATCAATCCAGATTCCAAACGCTTCACCATGGCCAAAACCAAAGAGCTTTCCAAGGATCTCAGGGACAAGATTGTGGACCTACACAAGGCTGGAATGGGCTACAAGACCATCGCCAAGCAGCTGGGTGAGAAGGTGAGAAGGGACCATAGTGACCAAAAATAACTGTTGGTAACACGCTACGCCGTGAAGGACTGAAATCCTGCTGTGCCCGTAAGGTCCCCCTGCTCAAGAAAGCCCATCTAAAAGCCCGTTTTAAATTGGCCACTGAACATCTGACTGATTCAGAGGAGGAGTGGGTGAAAGTGTTGTGGTCAGATGAGACCAAAATCGAGCTCTTTGGCATCAACTCAACTCGCCGTGTTTGGAGGAGGAGGAACGCTGCCAAGGGCACAGGACAACTGCACCGCATCAAAGGGAGGATGGATGGGGCCATGTTGGGTGAGAACCTCCTTCCCTCAGTCAGGGCATTGAAAATGGGTCGTGTTTGGGTACTCCAGCATGACAATGATCCACAACATACGGCCAAGGCAACAAAGGATTGGCTCAAGAAGAAGCATATTAAGGTCATGGTGTGGCCTAGTCAGTCTCCAGACCTTAATCCCATAGAAAATCTGTGGAGGGAGCTGAAGGTTAAACATCAGCCACAAAACATTAATGACTTGGAGAGGATCTGCAAAGAGGAGTGGGCCAAAATCCCCCCTGAGATGTGTGCAAACCTTGTGGCGGAGTACAACAAACAGCTAACCTCTGTGATTGCCAACAAAGGTTTTGCCACTAAGTACTAAAGCAAATACTTATTTCATTCATAGAAATTCAAATTAATTTCTAATTTTTAAGCGTATTTTTCTGGATTTTTTTGTTATTGTTGTGTCTCTCACTGTTAAAATAAACCTCCCATTGAAATTATAGACTGATAATGTCATCGTTAGTGAGGTTCAAATGATTTTTTCCCTCACTGTG
>CAIGQQ010004833.1:565581-579918 GCA_903798035.1 Danio albolineatus
TATATATATATATAGACCCTCAACATAAAAAATATGATAGAAAACTGTTATTTATCATTTATAGGCATAATTGATAGTTGTTTAATAGGGGCCTCAAAAAGCCTGGGGACCTAAGTGAAAAAACTGAAATATGCATGATCCTAAGTATTCAGACCCTTTGCTCAGTATTTAGTAGAAGCACCCTTTTGATCTAATACAGTTTATTGGGGGAAAGTTTTTCACACATGGATTTGGTGATCCTCTCCAATTCTGTCAGGTTGGATGGTAAACGTTGGTGGACAGCCATTTTTAAGTCTCTCCAAAGATGCTCAATTGGGACTCTGGCTAGGTCATTCAAGAATATCCTCAGAGTTGTTGTGTAGCCACTCCATTATTTTATTTGTGTGCTTATTTTATTTGTGTGCTCACTCTTATTATTTTAAGAGTGAGTGTCATATGTGAATGTGTTCCGACATATTAAAACCACTGTATGTATCAAGTGATTTGACTGCTGGACTGCTCCATGATTGGGGTGGAGAACACATTTGCACATATGTTGTTGTATCTTAATATATATATACCTCATTATACTAAATATAATAGAGATGCTCAATTGGGTTTAAGTGAGGGCTCTGGCTGGGTCATTCAAGAACAGCCTCAGAGTTGTTGTGAAGCCACTACGTTATTTTATTTGTGTGCTTAGCGTCATTTTGTTGGAAGGTAAACCTTCGACCCAGTCTGAGGTCCTGAGCACTCTGTAGAACAACCTGGAGATCCTGGTGATCGACCTTCCTGCTGAGTTCAGCTTCTACCCTGACCAAACACACCTGAACCAATTATTTGACCTGAACAGCACTAGATAACTACAGGCAGGTGTGTTTCATATGGGTTGCAACTGAAATCTGCCGGACGGTCTCCAGGAGCAGGCTTGGTCACCCCTGCTGTAGAAGGTTTTCGTCCAGGATTTCCCTGTACATGGCTGTATTCATCTTTCCCTCAATTGCAACCAGTCATCCTGTTCCTGCAGCTGAGAAAACACCCCATACAGCATGACACTGCCACCACCATGCTTCACTGTTGGGACTGCATTGGATAGATGATGAGCAGTGCCTGGTTTTCTCCACACATACCGCTCAGAATTAAGGTAGAACCAGAGAATCGTATTTCTCACCATGTTGGAGTCTCAGACAGGCTTTCAAGTGTTTTGCACAGAGGAGAGGCTTCTTTTCTGCCATAACGCCCCGACTGGTGGATGGCTGCAGTGATGGTTGACTTTCTCCCATCTCCCAACTGCATCTCTGGAGCTCAGTTATAGTGATCTTTGGATTCTCTTCTCCCCGGATAGCCAAGTTTGGCCAGACGGCCAGCTCTAGGAAGGGTTCTGATCGTCCCAAATGTCTTCAACTTAAGGATTATGGAGGCCACTGTGCTCTTAGGAACCTTAAGTGCAGCAGAATTTTGTAACCTTGGTCAGATCTGTGCCTTGCCACACTTCTGTCTCTGAGCTCTTCAGACAGGTCCTTTGACCTCTTGATTCTCATTTGCTCTGACATGCACTGTAAGCTGTAAGACAGGAATAGACAGGTATGTGGCTTTCCTAATCAAGTCCAATCAGTATAATCAAACACAGCTGGACTCAAATAAAGGTGTAGAACCATCTCAAGGGCTGTTTCTCAATTCCAAGAAAGCAGAGAACTGACTCATGTTCTTGTGGAGAGCGGTCTTGCCAAGTCACATCAGAAGAACGAACTCGGGAGACCGCGAGGACAGAGAACGCATCCTGTGAGAAATGAGATGCTGCGTTCTTCCTGATGGTCACATGACCCTCGCGCGTCTTTAACCGAAAATTATTTAAACATTACAGCGATTTATTGTTTCCTCCCGTTTCACAATATATGTTATGCATAAAGACTTCAGAAATATACTCTGCACATCACAAATAAAACAGATTTTAATATGAATTTCAACAAATAAACACCCTTAATGTATGCATGCCTTTATTAACATTTTTATGGTGATGTTTCACCATCTCATTTAGGGAAACTCCTGAGGTAAATAAGTATATCTCTGAACTTTAATAATAAATCTATACAAAATGCTGCGCTTCCCACCTCCAGTCGCAATGACTTCTGGGACTTCTAGAGCGAGTTCAGTGCGTCCTCGATATCAAGAACACATCCGGGAACTTTCACGCGTCCTCCGATCTTGCGGTATTGAGTATTGGAACTGAACTTCGGCAGATGATAATGACATTACACGAGAACACGAGGACACAAGACTGCTGAAAAACGCATATTGAGAAACAGCCAACGATGATCAGAAAAAATATCTTAAAGGTTTTTAGTAAATGGCTGGAATATAACAAAGAGAGAAACATTTAGAGGGGGTCTGAATACTTTTCATATCCAATGTATTGGTTAATTCCGTCAAATTAAATACTTTCTCTGCAGCTGCACATCTAGAAACAACCATACTTGTGTCTGGAAAATGTTGATCTCAAGCTAGAAGCTTTCCTCTTGATAAGAACTAGCAGCAGACAGTGGTTTGAGTGGGAATATGCCAGAAATGTCTCTTTGTTAGTGTCAAGTCTGTGTTCAGCATTACACTTAGCATCTGCCAAATGACTAAATGTACTGTAAATGACAGATGTTCTGCCTATGGAACTCTTAGATCATTTCTGCTTTGATTGGAGTCTCTCGCGTCTATTTTTGGGGTTAAAAAATGACTATCCAATTTGCTTATACATTTTGATAACTTAGGTAACTTAGGAAAGTAGGTAATAATAATTCAGAGCCACAGGATGCAATCTAACAGCGAAAACCTGTTGTGGTTGTGTATGAAAAGTGCAGTGCAGCTCATGTGTTTTAATGTGGTTTCAGATCTTAGTGCTGTGGAACTGTGAGAAGCCTCCACCGCCCAGAAACAAGTGGCCCTCCATCACGACGCCCTTCTCCATCATTGAGGGCAAGAGAAAGGTGAGACAGATGAGAGAAAACGAGAAAGATGATGAAATAAAAACAAAGGGATT
The DNA here is from genome assembly GCA_903798035.1 of Danio albolineatus. NCBI lineage: Eukaryota > Metazoa > Chordata > Actinopteri > Cypriniformes > Danionidae > Danio > Danio albolineatus. The sequence continues at coordinate 568,589 of CAIGQQ010004833.1, forward strand.
GCATTGGATTTATGCCTTGGCTTGCAGTTGCACAGATTTACACACACACACACACACACACACACACACACACACACACACACACACGATAGCTCAGACTGTCCATGTAGATAAAGACTTTTATTTTGAATTGCATATTTTATGTCCGAGGACTTCGAGGACAACACAGAATCTTAAGCAGTACACAAAGACAGTAGACGTCAACTTTTCTTTGCACAGGACACTATATACTATATGATTGCAGGTTAACTATAGCCCCTTTCAAACATACAGACCTTTCCGGAAAATTACCAGCATTGAAAATATTTGAAAATACCGGTAAATTCGTTCTGGCAATTTTTCAGAAAGAGAAGTAATGCTGTGCTGTGTGAACGCACAAGGAAAATTTCCAGAAAGAGCGTGTTCACACTTAGAACGTGCTGACGTGAGACGTCTACTCCAGTCAATCAGAACATTCAGATGCATTCACATCCGTGCTGTTTATGAAGATAAAAGCCTTTGAATATTTTTCCAGACACACTTAGTTGCTAGATGTTAGTCAGAGAACATTCCTATGTTCATTATTAATGCCAACTATGGAAAAAATTATCAATAAAATGCTTATTATCAACTGCTGCTTGTTTACCTTCAAGCTCTGCTTCAGTTGCTTGACGCGTGTGTAGGTGAAGGAGCCGGTGAGCGCCAGCACACACACATACAGTGTACATCCCAACACGCGAAAGTGTTCCTCCATATGTTTTCATCAAAGCTGTTCACAATACTTATCCATGCACGGAATTTGTATTGTAGTCAAATGTGTAAACATTTAGCTCCGGTTCGCACTTCTGCCATTGGGTGTCTCTGGGAAAAAGCAGCTGCATGAATGCTAAAGCTTTAAATAAAAGTGAAATCATCAACAAAAGCCCGACCCCTTCTATGCTTGCAAATACAAGCGCAGCTATTTAGAGCTCATATTATGGAATGGATAATACTAAAATACAAAATAATATTTTGGAATGGATGTTTGAATGGTCGTTTCTGCAAAGAATTCCAGAACGTTCTTGTCTGTGTGAACAGCTTTTTCAATTTACCAGTGAATTTGTTCCGGAAATTTTCCGGATATTTACCTGTATCACTGTGTGAAAGGGGCTTATGTTTATGTTTATATACTGTTTTTGATTTGCACTAGTGTAATAATGTGCACCTTTTGTAAAGCTGCTTTTAAAATAATAGTTATTGATATATACAACCCCGAATCAGAAAAGGTTGGGACAGTAAAAAAAACGCAAATAAAAAAAAAAATCTAAATTTACTTTGAATTGTATTTCATTGCAGACAGTGCAACAGCACGTTATTTAATGTGATCCCTTATGATTTTTTAATAAACATATTTTAATTTTGGTTCTAGCAACACCTTTCAAAAAAAATTTAAACACGTATTGGGACACCAAGTGATGAAGTGTTTCAGGTGTAATTTTGCCCCATTCTTTCTGCAAAATAGTCTTAAGGTGAGCAACAGTATGGGGTCTTTGTTATTGCATTTTGCGCATCAAAATGCTCCATAGATCGGTCGGGACTGCAGACAGACTAGTCAAGTACCTGTATTCTCTTCGTCCGCAGCTAGGACTTTGAAATGTGTGCAGAATGTGGTTTTGCATTGTCTTGGTGGAATTATGCATGGGCTTCCCTGGCAAAGAAGCATATTGTGCTCCAAAATACTTTCAGCATTAATGGTGCCATCACAGAAGAGCAAGTTACCTTCGCCAAGGGCCCTGATACCATAACAGACCCTGGCTTTTAGACTTGTTGCTGGAAACAATCTGGAGGATCATTTTCCTCTTTGGTCATAACTACATATAATTACATACTGTCTTGTGTTAATCTTTGACAAAACATTTGCCAAAGTAGTCTTGAACCCATGTGGTAATATAGCTTATAGATTAATTAAAATTCTTGATGCAGTGCCACCTGAGAGAGGGATTATGGTAGTTCAGCTTATGCTGTGTTCACACCAGATGCGGCAAGCGGGGATAAATCGTGCTATTCCTGCATAGACGCGTAAACATTTTGAGTTTACTCACTTTATTCGCACATCAAATTCTCTTCACAATAGACATGGATTCGCATGATGGCCAGGGCTTCTTTCTGTCTGGTGACTCTAGCTTCGTTGCTAAATGGCTAGAATGGATTTATGTGCTTTATGAAGGCTGAAAATCAGTGTCCGTTTGTTTGGAGCCGTGTCCACTAGATCCTTTTAGAGGTGCACCCAGCTCTGTGAGTTCATAAACTCCTCTAGAAACTTAACATGGATGATGGAAGCTTTCGGCGGTGCTTCTGACTGAGCTGAGCCCAGTTTGATGAACTGTTGTTGGTGTCGGCAGGAGGATTTTCCCCCAGGACACCAACAACAGGCGCTTTGCATAATCACGCCCCCTCAAGAGCAAGCTCCTGATTGGTTGTGTCAATCACGCAAGACTTTCAACTCGCGCCGCTTCATTTGCACAAATCGTGTCATTGGCGCCGCCTTATTCGCTCGTATCGCGCCATAGGATGTGTATTCGCGTCTTTGCATTGACTTAACATGGAAATCACTTGCGCTTGATGCTTCTTCAGCGTCTGATGTGAATGCAGCATTAAGGTCTGTGCACACCGAGATGTTTTTTGCTCTCGTTTTTGGTCGACGTTTAACGCCTCATGACTAGATAAAGGGCGTCAATGTGATTGTGCATACCAACGTGCAAAAAGCCAGGCATAAAAGCGACAAAACCTTCTCCACCAATCAGATCGGCACTTTTGTTCATGTGTACGGAGCCGCTGAGGTTACAGTAAACACTCCTTGGAGGGTTTCAAGCGCAAAACTGTCAATGCGAGCGCACATTGAAGATGCCCAGAGGCGATATGAACGTGGAGCTGCTTATTGCACTGGTGAACAATAATAATTTCTTCATCACTAGTGCTGCTACTTGAACCATCCATGCTTTGCCGATCGCCAACAACAAGTGTCAACTTTCTCTTTTCTTCTTCTGTGTAACAAGGGGTTGTCAGAAGCTTGGCGCCAAACTGTGTGCCATCTAACATCATTTTGCATACTCTTCTGCTCGACGCCAGAGAAAAATTGCTTGAGCTTGAATGCGGAAAAACGTCTCGAAAAACGCTAATGACAAAACGCAACTGAAAAGCATCCCGGTGTGTACGAGCTTTTAGGCTTGTGCCCTTGTTCTTTACAAACTAAAACTTCTCCAGATTCCTTGAATCTTTTAATGATGTTATATACTGTGAAGGTGAAATATCCAAACGTCTTCCTATCTTTCTTTGAGGAACATTGTTTTTAAACATGGTGATAACCATTTTTAAACAGTAATTTTCTGTTGTTTATGTTGGCAAACTGGTGATCCTCAGACCATCTTTGCTCCTAAAGGACGAGACCTTTCTTGGATACGTTTTTTGTATCAAATCATAGTTAAAACCATCTGTTGACATCGCCAGTTTCAGTGCAATGAAATACAAGTCAAAGTGAATTTGGAATTTGTGCGTTCACTTGTGCGTTTGCACTTTCTTTTTTTTTAATGTTTTCCATACTATCCCACCTTTACTGACTTGGGTTTCTTGTGGATGATTTTATCAAGTGGTTGCAATATAACAAAGAGTAAAAAATTTAAGGGGGTCTGAATACTTTCTGTACCCACTGTATATAAACACAGTTAACCTGCAGTTATAAAGCAGTTATATAGGTGATGTATGTATTTAATGTAGTGTATTTGTGCATTAAGTCTATGTGTTGTGCTCGAAGTCTTCATATGTAGACAAGCTGTGTTCGTCTGACAGTAAACAAAAAGTCATATACACTGTGGATGGCTCGAGGGTAAGTCATTTATGGGGTAATTTTCATTTTTGGGTGAACTATTTCTTCTACCTTCTAGTGGCAAACTAGGTGACAGGAACTTTGTGATGGCAATGAAACAGAACAGCGCATGACTGTACAGATGTCACCATTTAAATGTCTGGAACGAAGAAGCTGTGCGTGTTCATGTGTGATTTCTGCACAGCTGTGCGTGGGTGGTTATGTGAGTCTTCTGAATGTATCTTATCATTAGCACCTTTCAGACTTTATCTGCTCACCCTCATCCCTCTTTGCACATCTTTTACTCATTTACATCTTGTCATGTGTTATTTACAGAGACAGTTAGCCCGGGCAACTTAATGTGATGGATTGTGTGCTTGTAGTTGTCTTGAAAATGTAGCCTTTAGAGTCCATGGAAAATGTGAGGGATGGAGATCTTTAAGGAGCTTAATTATATGTTTAACTTAATAATTGTAGATGACTAATTTCTAGTTTGTAGATAATTGCAGTTCTTGTATTTGTATGTTTTTGAACACATTTAAATTCGTGGATGTTTTTTGATTGTCATTGTATTGTATTTTATTTTTTAGAAACAAGCTTACTTAAAACAATCCAATAAGGTGCAATATAGACATTACTGAATTCCTTTCCTTTCCTTTCCATGAGCAATATACACTGGTAAGCCACTTTATTATGTAGACTTGTCCAACTGCTTGTTAATGCAAATTTCTAATCTGCCATTCACATGGCAGCAACTTAAGCATCTACATTTAAGCATGTAGACATGGTCAAGATGATCTGCTGCAGTTCAAACCAAGCATCAGAATGGGGAAGAAAGACTTAAGTGACTTTGAATGTGGCATGGTTGTTGGTGCTCGACGGGCTGGTGTATTTCAGAAACTGCTGATCTACTGGGATTTTCATGCACAACCATCTCTAGGGTTTAGAGAAAATGGTCAGAAAAAGAGAAAATATCCAGTGAGCGGCAGTTCTGTGTGCGCAAATGCCTTATTGATGCCAAAGGTCAGAGGAGAATGGCTAGACTGGCTAGACCAAATGATAGAAAGGCAGCATGAGCTCAACTCCAAATCCACTTATTACAACCGAGGTATGTAGAAGAGCATCTCTGAATGCACAACACTTTGAACCTTGAGGTAGATGGGCTACAGCAGCAGAAAACCACACCGTGTGCCACTCCTGTAAGCTAAGAACAGGAAACGTTGAAATGTTGCCTGGACTGATGAGTCTCCACTTCTGCTGTGACATTCGGATGGTAGGGTCAGAGTTTAGTGTCAACAACATGAAAACATGGATCCATCCTGCCTTGTATCAACGGTTCAGGCTGCTGGTGGTGGTGTAATGGTGTGGGGGATATTTTCTTGGCACACTTTAAGCCCATTAGTATCAATTGAGCATTGTGTCAACACCAAAGCCTACCTGAGTATTGCTGCTGACCATGTCCATCCCTTCATGAGCACAGTGTACCATCTTCTGATGGCTACCTCCAGCAGGATAACTCGCCATGTCATAAAGTCATCTCAGACTGGTTTCTTGAACATGACAATAAGTTCACTGTACTCAAATGGCCTCCACAGTCACCAGAACTCAACCCAATAGAGCACCTTTGGGATGTGGTGGAACGGGAGATTCACATCATGGATGTGCAGCCGACAAATCTGCAGCTGCTGCATGATGCTGTCGTGTCAATATGGACTGGTACATCCGTTGGATGTATTTGTTATTATTGTTATTGTTTATTTATTGTGTTTGTTGCCCATTGGGAGTGGTTGTGTGTGCTTGTTTCTTTCCCACTCTTCCAATGTCTCTCTCTCTTTCGCTCTCTGCCTGCTTGTTAGGTAGAGCTGATTAGGCTCAGGTGGGGCTCATCATCACTGTGAGTGTATTGCAGTGACATGCTACTATAAAAGATCAGTGTGCCTCAACCCAAAGAGAGGTTCACTTCTCCACTGCTATAGACTTGTGGTGGTTGCATATTTTGTGGGTGTGTTGTGTAGTGAGAAGTTAAGTGAGCTATTGGGTATAATTTAACTTCTGTTGTTTTGTTTTTTTTCCAAGAAACTCAGTGTCTTTGTTGTGGAACTTACAGGCAGTGTGTCTGCTTTATTAGTTAATATTTTTTACTCTCTGTTTGGTATTTAAAGGGTAATTGTATTTGTTTCTTTACTGACTTTTTGATTTACGAAAGGAAGCTGTAGGGAGAGGGTGCCATTTTTGTACATGTTTGACTGTATTTATTTATAGTAAGGGAGTTGAGGAAAGCCTTTGTTGTTTGACATTTTACCTGAACTAGGGTATTTAGTACTCCTTCTCCTAAGTTAGTCCTGTTTTGTTTGTTGTTTTGGTTAATGCTTCTGAAGATTTATCCTTCCTTTTGTTGTTGATTTTTAATAAGAAGAAAAGATTTAAGTTTACCTTTTGGTTGTTTCACATTTCTTAGGCTGAAGTGTTCCTTCAATTTTATTTAACCTTTTAGATATTTCATTAATTTGGTGTTCTTTCTTAAATTTATAAATTTGTTTACTTTTCTTATTTTCCCTCCCCAAAAGACAAAAAGGGCAAGGAATGTAACAGGACCAAAATCTCTGAGGAATATTTCCAGTACCTTGTTGATTCTATGCCACAAAGGATTACGAAGAAGACAGTTCTGAAGGCAAAAGAGTGTCCAACTCGGTTCTAGTAAGGTGTACCTAATAATGTGGCCAATGAGGGTATGTCCAATTAAACAGTACTAAGTTACTAGTGTTTTTTTTTTATTATTATTTTTTATTATTATTTATTTATTTTTTTTGGTCAGTATGCCTAACTTTTCTGAGAAGTACCTAAAATATTTTTTAGAGAAGTACTTTAAAAACACTAAAAGTACACTTTCCTATTGTTTAGTTTTTTTTTCCCCGCAAATTCTGCCTCCTTTTTAAATGCACCAATCTTTAACATAATTTTCTGTGAAAATATATAGAACATTGCATTCAATTTTATAACTTGTTAACGCAAATATCTAAGCAGCCAATCACATGCCAGCAGCTGCTGAAGACATGCTGATCTGGTCAAACTAAGCATCAGAACGATGAGGAAGAAAGCTGATTTAAGCGACTCTGCAATGATTGTTGGTGCCAGACGGGCTCATCTGAGTATTTCAGAAACTGCTGATCTACTTTGATTTTCAAACACATCATTAGCTGTACACCTAATTTGACACCACTAAACTTTTTTTGTATGCAGATTTGTCATAAATCAGTGTGTCAGGTTTCCACACTGACAAAGGTGTACAGCGCTGTACCTGTAAAGACTGTAAAGTAAGTTTATGGTTATGTGGCATATGATTGAATTTGCATTGAAAATGCTGGGGTAACATTTAATATCCATATTTTAAAGACATGGCATGGTAAAAATGGAATTTAATGCAGTGCTTCTTGTTTGGTCTGATGCCCACTTTATTTTCGTATTCCAGCCAGGCAGTGAAGATCGCTGTGTTTTTTTTTTTTTTTTTTTTTTTTTTTTTTTTTTTTTTTTTTTTTTTCTTTTCTCTCAATGGGATAATTAACCAGAAGCCCTGAGGCTGGCTGAAATTTAAATGTACGTATGCGTAGACTCCATTGATATCTTCGGAATAGTTTCACAATCAAACAATGCATCATACAAGAGAGCAGGACGAAAGTAACTTGAGACAAAGGTAACAAAGTTATGGAGTGCAATAACACATCCTTAAGTTTTCCAGTTTAAAAGTAAATCAGGTTTAAATGGCAAGAGTTCCTGTGGGGACGAAAGTAACATTTATTTATGTCCCACTGATAATAGACATACCTTATTTTTTCACTTCCACATTAGAGTTTTCAGTGTTTTGATTCAGATGTTTTCTAAAATGGATGCATATTGCCAATAATAATGATTAAAAAAAATAATTAAAAATTGTATAAAATGTTAACATTTTGCAATGTTGGATTGCTTATGAAACATTTGATGGAGCTGAAAATGAAAATGCAGTTTAACATTTTTTTTTTGGCAAAAATAAAGGACAAATATTTTTGAAGTCAACATTAACCACGTTATAGCCAGATATATTCAAAATAAACCAGATTAAGCCAGTAAATCTAGCAAATATTGTTGTTACTTTTAACCCATTTGTGTATTACTTTTGTCCCTACTGACTGGGTCAAAAGTAACAGAAAATGTGCAATTTTAAAGTCATTTAAAGTTGTTCTATATTTGTTCAAAATACCATCCGATTCCCACACGTAATCTGTGTGCGCAGAATTCTGCAAATTTCCGCAGAGTTTTAGCCCATCATTGATTCTGTTTATTTACTGGTGTAAAATGTGTGTAAATATTTATTTATTCAGTTTTCAAATTAATTTCAGTTATAATATTGACTAATATGAAAATATTAATGTGATTTATTTACAATACAGTTTGTAAAGTATTATTTTCTGTTTTATTTATCTTCTATTTTATTTCTGTTCTATTTTCAGATTTTATATGAGAGACCTGCTTTGTTTAGCAAATAAAGTGGATCTAATTGGATTTGCAGTGTAAACATTAAATAAAAGTTAAAAAGGTATTACTTTTTTATTTCATATATTAAGGTTTTAGTTACGATAGTCCCAAAATCATTCCACATAAATCCGCTAGGGATGGGCAGATCGATCCTGAAGTTTCGAAATTTTTGATACTGGGAATGTATCAAAAGGATCGATCCTCGAGTAAAGGTATCGGATCTTTTCTGGGGGGTTTTCTTACTGAGTGATCAGAGATTTTGAAATATCTAAATAATTATAGCGCATATTATATAATTGTTTACTTAAATAGGAACACGAATGGGAACTATAATATTCTTTCCGCTGATTGGTCAGTGTTATCTCAGGGCACAGTGGTACATACACCACACACACACCCAGCGGAGCTGTCAACATCATCACTGAACATAAATGAAGTATAATGTGGAGTTATCATAAAAGTAATTAGCTAAAGGGTGAAAAATGTCAACATTCTGTTGTTCCTTTACAAAAACCTGGAAACTATTCAAATCAGAAAGCAAAGATGAATATTGCAACTTAACTTTAAGATTCAATCTGAAGTTCTGCTGCTTTGTCCTTCAAATAAGCTGAAAGAATTCAGTTGTTCAGTGTATTATTTTTTGTTATATATGGTGCTGTTTAGCCAATTTTCTGTAAATCTGTAATTTTAATAATTGTAAAAAAGAATCATGTGTTTTATTTAATAATATTAAATAATAGTAATATAATAATAATAATAATAATAATAATAATAATAAGGGTGCCACGGTAGCCTAGTGGGTAACACGTTCGCCTCACAGCAAGAAGGTCGCTGTTTCAATCCCCGGCTGGGCCAGTTGGCATTTCTGTGTGGAGTTTGCATGTTCTCCCCGTGGTTGCGTGGGTTTCCTCCGGGTGCTCCGGTTTCCCCCACAGTCCAAAGACATGCGGTACAGGTGAATTGGGTAAGCTAAATTGTCCATAGTGTATGTGTGTGAATGATAATGTATGGATGTGTTTCCCAGAGATGGGTTGTGGCTGGAAGGGCTTCCGCTGCGTAAAAAACAAATGCTGGATAAGTTGGCGGTTCATTCCGCTTTGGCGACGCCGGATTAATAAAGGGACTAAGCCGAAAAGAAAATGAATGAATGAATAATAATAATAATAATAATAATAATAAAGGTGATAAACATTTTTTTTTAAATCACTATAAAATATTTCATTTTAAGTATTGATAAGTATCGATTTAACTGTCGATATTGATGATATTTGTCTTGAAATACTTGGTATCGGATCGGAAACAAAAATATTGGTATCGCCCATCACTAAAATCTGCCTATTTTTTACAAAATACTTCACAGAAATAGCAAAAAAGGTCAGCATATTTAATCTGGCCCAACTTATGAGTTTGTAACCACAGCAAAAATATATATTTGTGTAAAACATTACTTTTTAAAATATGTTTTTTATGAAAAATGGTACTTTTATCCCCGCACCCCCCTATGGTAGTTCAGCAGTGACTTGAATCAGGGATTCTCAACCGGTGGACCATGGCCCACTAATGGGGCTCAGCGATCCAGCAGGTGGGCTGCGAGAATTACCTTTCAATATTATAATATAATTTTTGAGTTTCATTATTAATATGCTATATTAAAATGATCAAAGTAATGCACTTTCTCCAGTTCTCTGATTGGTTGCTTCAAACTTGGCACTTGTTCCTTCACAAACTATATGTGAAGTGAAAGTCTCTCTTTGTGTATTTTTGTGTGAATTATTTAATAAATTTGCATAGTTGTCAAAATTAATATCCTGTGAGTGTTTTATAACAAACGCATGCCCATACAGAAAAATCTAGCGAGGCTCAATGGTGTTTCTGCCATAGAATGTAAAATAAACTTGTTCACTGCTCTTGTCCATGATCTCCCAATAATCTACAGCTGCAAACTGTCGCATTTCAACAGATTTGGGTTTGTTTTACTGTATTTTACATTTGTCTATATATTTTTGAATAGTAGATATTTAATAGTAAATATTCAGACAGTCCACCTTAAAGCAGATGCTGGTCTTTTGCAATCTCCCTGTTGACCTGTGGTTCTCCTTGAATCTGTGTTTGTGTATAAAAAAAAAAATTATATACTAATATATCTGACTTAAATCATTGTTTGGGAAATGCTCAAAAAAATAATGATTGAGAAACAAATAATAAACATAATTTAACATCATAATTCTGCAGAATAGGCTGCAAAATAACGGTCAAAAGTCTGGCTATGAGAAACTGGTCTCTGGTCAGACAGAAGGGATGTCAAAGGGGGAAGTTCAAGGGTCGTCTAAACCACTTAAAAGCGCTTTTCCATTAGGGTACTGTAATAAAGTGATGCCCACACGCTGATGACCATACAAAACAATTCATCATCTCAAGAGATTCATTATGAGACTGACATTTCAATTATCATCATCGTGGCAGGCAGATCTGAGTATCATTCATCAAGTTGTTAACAGCTTTTTGATTTTATATTAATGGATTTTACTCAACTTGGTTTACATATATTTGCTTTTGAAAAATGTGTATGTGGGGGGTGGCTGGGGGTTAGATTATATAAATCTAGCGGACGGATGGATTGGGACGGATGGATTTGATTGAACTGCATGAATGGACGGACGGTCGGACGGATGGATGGATTTGATTGAACTGGACAACGGACAGATTTGTTTGAACTGGATGTATGGATGGATTTGATTGGGATGTATAGATGGATTTGATTGGAATGGATGGATTCGATTAGGATGAATGAATGGATTGATGGATTTGAGTGGGATGGATGGATTCAATTGCGATGGATGAATGGATTTGATTGGGATGGATGGATGGATTCGATTGGGATGGATTGATGGATTTGATTGGGATGGATGGATCAATTGCGATGGATGGATGGATTTGATTGGGATGGATTAATTTGATTGGGATGGATGGATTTGATACAGATAGATGAACTCGATTG
>CAIGQQ010004833.1:601872-619409 GCA_903798035.1 Danio albolineatus
ACTTTAAAAAAGTTTGTAATTACAACTTTATTAAAAAGTAAACTTTAATACCATTGACTCAAAATAATTAGTTGTGTTAACTTCTTATGTGTTTACATTACTAGGAAAATCAAGTAAGCTGAACTAAAACATTTAAGTATAGAACGGTGATGAGGGAACTGAGGAAACAGGTGAAGAATTAAAACTTAAGCATAATCAGACAAACAATAAATTTGTGAGCTTTTTCAATTCTTTGTTTTTCAAAATTAATGCATTCATAAATATATTAATATATTATAGTATATCAATATATAAATATTAACTAAATTATATTTATTTGATTACATAATAAATTATATTATAAAATATTTGTATAATAACTGCATGTTTAAAGATGTGTATAGAATGTTTAAGATGATTGATGTCATGCCTGATTGATGTCTGTTTGATTATTGACACTGTACAATATTTAGACAATAAAAATGTTTTAGAAGTTTTTGTCTTTCACTGTAAAAAATGTCTGTGATTTTAACAGTACAAGTCTGTATAATCTACAGTGAAAATCTGTTGAATGATTAACAGCTCATTTCTGTAGAAAATACGGAAAATAACTGTAATAGATCAAACCTTTGTTTTTCGAGAAAGTAATCAGTCTCTGAAATCTCATCATACACCCTCATTCACTAGTCCCTAAATAAGTCAATTAGTTTAGTCCACTATAGAGAGTGAATGAACAAAAATGACTGAATGTAGACACTGATAAACAGCTGCTGTTAACAAGCACAATCACTGAAGGAATGAGAAATTGAAGGAAGAAATAAAACTACACACACAGCCTCACACCAAACCATATGAATTAAAACAGAGGATTAAACAACTCCATTAAATAACAGCATTGCCAGCTTCACTGATTACAGTTTGACTTCATTTCTGTCATATCTGCAAGAATATTTGATAATTAACAGAGGTTTATATTTTTTTATTGAAAATATTTTTTTTGACCCAACCATCGTGGAGATCAGAAGCTGCTTTAGTTGGGCTCTTGAACCTTTTCAATTTTAGCTTAATGTTTCCTTGGCTGTTATAACTGTCTGTCTGAAATTCATCGGTTATAGCAAAAATAAACAAGCCATGAGAAAACATACTAAATGTTAATAATTGTCACAGATGTAGTGCCATGTATTTAATAAGTTAGTTCATAAAAAATATTGAAAAATATATTAACATTGTTTGGGCTGATACTGCAGCTTTACATGGAGGGTCAACAAACAATTAGAAAGGAAATAATAGAAATTAATAATCACGAGTGTCATACACAAAACCTTGAAAACCCCTGCAACACGTTAAGACACACATACATCAAGTATCAGGATATGAACCTCAACCATGGTTGCTAAAAAGAAAAATCTGCATGATTCATTCATGCCGCAATGCATGCTGGGTGCCAGCATAGTGCAAAACTCCCAGCATGCATTACAGCATGAATAAATTAGGCAGCTTTATGTTCTTAAAATTACTTTCTTTGCCTTTATTTTATTTTGTTTTAGTGGTGTGATGTTGTTTTTTATTTTATTTTTATTTGTCACCATTATTGAGATTCAAAGATTAATTGTTGATGTCTGTGTGTTTTGAAGTTCTGCCATAGTTCAAACTTTCTAATTATGAGTGGTGTATTTAGACCTGTTAAACAATCATTGATTTCTGGAACTCCAGTGGTTTCTTTAATGTATGTTATTAATTTCTCACACATAACGAACAAGATACTGAACGAGATAACAAGCAGGTGAGGGTGGCTTTGATGTCGTAGTTAATCTTATTAGGCTTAGTCTTACAGTTTTTATTCTGGCTTTTCATGCTATAAAAGAGAGTGATCAACACAAGTAATTATAGCAACCAATTACAAATTTGTGTTATAATAAGAAGTTGAAGAGCCCAACTAAAGCAGACACTGACCTCCGTCATGGTGATTTCAAATTAACAAAAACATTTTTTTGTGTCACCATTGTGGAGGATAGTAGCGTCTGTGTGCAAGTCCAAGATGAACTCAGAGTATCTGATGTTATGCTGCATCTTCTTTTGCTTAAATATAAATGTGGAGTTACTAATGCAGCAAAAATGTGTTTGCTAGTTGCAGTCACACATGAACACATTAATGTATTTAATGACTTTTGTGAAATGAACATTGTATCAGTTCATGAAATACGGTTATTTTCCGTTAATTTAAACAGTTCTATAAAACTTCCGTATCTTTTACGGAAAAATCCTGGCAAGCACAGCTGCCGGTATTTTTCCGTAAATTTTACTGATTTTTTTTTACAGTGTACTTAAATGTTTTAGTTCAGCTTACTTGATTTTCCTAGTAATGTGAACACATAAGAAGTTAACACAACTAATTATTTTGAGTCAATGGTACTGAAGTTTACTTTTTAATAAAGTTGTAATTACAAACTTTTTTAAAGTTATGCTCACTTAAAATTAATACACTACTTTACTTAGAAATTTTAAGGCAATCGGTTACCTCAATTTTTCTAAGTAAGGTTAACTTATTACATTTTACAGTGTACTTAAATGTTTTAGTTCAGCTTACTTGATTTTCCTAGTAATGTGAACAATATTAAGAAGTTAACACAACTAATTATTTTGAGTCAATGGTACTGAAGTTTACTTTTTAATAAAGTTGTAATTACAAACATTTTAAAAGTTATGCTGACTTAAAATTAATACACTACTTTACTTAGAAATTTTAAGGCAATCGGTTACCTCAATTTTTCTAAGTTAGGTCAACTTATTACATTTTACAGTGTAGTGAGATGTTCCAGGCATGTGCCACCGGGAGTAGGCCTTGGGAAAAACCCAGGACATGCTGGAGGGACTATGTCTCTCGGCTGGTCTGGGAACGCCTCAGGATCCCCCCGGAGGAGCTGGAGGAAGTGTCTGGGGAGATGGAAGTCTGGGGTTCTCTCCTAAAACTGCTGCCCCCACGAGCTGGCCCCGGAAAAGCAATAGAAAATGAATGAATGAATGAACATCTAATGTGACAGCAGTTATAAACATCTGTTTCACTTAACAGTGATAATTAGATAACTGAGGATGTGTTTTACTCCTGATAAGAGTTTCAAAGTCAGGGGTGATGGTAGACAGTGCTACCCAAAGATCGTGCTCTATGTCTAACCTGTTCCTTTGCTTTGACTTAAGTTGCACCAAGGAAGAGAAGTTGTAGTAGTGCTGAATGGTGGGATGCATTTGATCGCACTCCCTGATCGCGAAAACTGGCAGAGGCTTACTTTTTTTTTTTTCAGCGTTTTATCCACCAGCTGATTCTCTTTGTTGCTCAGCAACCTGATGCTTTTCACGTTGATTCCAAAAGGATCGGTTGTCGCGCACACATTTCAAAATAAAAGTTCGATATGAGCAAATGTAAGTTTTATTGTTTTTTTGAACACACACTCCGAAACCCACTGAAAATGTTCCTACGACCCACTTTTGGGTCGTGACCCACCATTTGAAAAACACTGTCCAAGAGTGTGTTCTAATTCTACTGGTTGCGCTAACTATACTGCATGCAATACTGCCTTCAAATGGCGATCATTTGTATTGCATCATTCATTCATTTTCTTTTCGGCTTAGTCCCTTTATTAATCTGGGGTCGCCACAGCGGAATGAACCACCAACTTATCCAGCATTTGTTTTACACAGCGGAGGCCCTTCCAGCTGCAACCCATCTCTGGGAAACATCCATACACACTCATACACTTCAGACAATTTAGCCTTACCCAATTCACCTGTACCACATGTCTTTGGACTTGTGAGGGAAACAGGAGCACCGGGAGAAAACCCACGCGACCACGGGGAGAACATGCAAATTCCACACAGAAATGCCAACTGACCCAGCCGAGGCTTGAACCAGCGACCTTCTTGCTGTGAGGTGATCGTGCTACTCACTACGCCACCGTGGCACTATTGCATGGTTAATTTACTAATTCTGAAACCAAACCGTTGCTCAGAAGCGGGCCAGATGAATGTGTTCAGCGGACCGCAAATGGCCTGCAGGCTGTAGTTTGCCCACCTCTGTTATAGACATTTCAGTGAGGCATTTGTCAAATGAAAAGGATAAATATGAAATGTACAGTGAATTTACAAGTCCTGTTGAGTCCATCATACAACAAACAATATATAAGGCTTAAAAGAGAAAGAAAGAAATAATATTATGCAGACACGTAAAATCTAATTATATTAGATAAGGAAATATAAATTAATCTAATTTCTTTAATTCATTGCATATGTTTGATTCATAATTCAGCACGCTGATGTTTTATTAACCGCACCCAGTACATCTTTACGTCTGCCCGTCCAGAATATCCACTTAACTTTTATAGCTGTACAAGATTACAGAACCCGTGTTACAAAAAGTTTAACGAGTCTCAGATTCGGCGAGAGAGCTCTTGCGGCTTTAGATGAATCCAGCAACATTTGGAGAGATGCCTCTGCTCGTTCTGCGCAGTAATCTGCCCCAGTGATTGCCCTTTAAGCGTTTGAGAGGGTTTTAATTGAAAAGTGCTGAGAATGTGAGAATATGCCATATTTAGCAGTAGTTTCATTTTTTAAGACTGTGGCTCCACAGAATTGATAATTGCATTGCTTCGACTCATTAACCGGCTTATTAAAATGGGAAATGTAATGTTGAGGCGTTTTTTCTCCTTTTTTCTGTGAGCCAAGCATCATTAGACCGCAGGCACATGTGTAGCATAACAGTGGTACGGCAGAGCCCATGGGTTATGATGCCTGCGCTGCAGTTAATGGACTGAAGAATTGACCAGAAAGGGTAATAATTGTTATTGTACAATGACAGAGTAATATAAATTACAGCATCGATCTAGTGCTTGCATGCGCAGGTAAATCTGTGTCTTCATTCTGTTGTACAGTTGTGTTCTCATTGGCCTTTTTTGCTGATTATATACACTGAAAAGCATGATGGCTTCAAAACAAGTGTGCCACACACCTCCTTTTGAGTGATGGTCCCGGCCGTTAGGTCGCCCCCTGGGGGCTGGCTGCAGTACAAGTCATAAAGCCCACCTACCTCATATTACCCAACAAGCCCAAAGCCCAAATAAAAAAATAATTAATTGCACTTGCAACAAAATGTCCTGAAAGATGGTTTTGGTCAGTTAAGGCACTGGTTATCAAGCTGATACAGGTTCAGATCTACATTCTTGTAAACAGAATGTTTTTAGCCAGTGATTTAATGCTATAAACTGGGGTGTGTCATCGTCATTGACAGTTGTGATTGACAGCTTCTCTAAGCAGACAGTCAGAGCTTCGAGAGGAAACTGAAGTACCAATGTTGGATTTATGTGTTATTTTACCACGATAAAATGAGTCCATGCAAGCCAGTGGCAACAGCAGAGAGGAAAAAACTTCCTTAACTGGCGAAAGTGAAGGATTAATAAACCTCTAGAGAAACCAGGCTCAGTTGGGCACGACCATTTCTCCTATGGCTAAATGTGTTGTGCAGAGCTATAGTGTAGGCGCCGGAGGCTGGAGAATTCTGGACGTCCATCGTGGAGAAGCCACAGACGGGGAAGTTCACCGGCTGGTGAACAGGCTGGTCCTTCAGGAACAGTCCGAGGACTTGTCTGTCACTGAGGTCTTACAGGGTCTCATGCTCTCCACTCCTCCATGACCCCCACAGCAGCTGCTCAGGATACGGCCTGGTCCAGGATTATGGAAACCTTGGGAATAATTAAAAAAAAACAAGAAAATCAAATAAAAATCTAATTTTGGCTCAACATTATGTTTAATGTTTATACTTTTTCCATTTCATTACAAAACTGAAGGCATTTGATTCAAGGCTCCCATCACCTATACCACAGTCAACCACATGGATTGATAGATGTTGCCTAAACTCAGTTAGGCTAAGTCAACGGGGGGAAATGTAACTTTAGCCATTGATTAAGCATTTTGAGCAGCCCGTTTTAGCATTGTGATTTGAATTAAAGCCCACTTAACGTTTCATTTGATGTGCAAACATTATTTGTGACCTGTTTTGTTCTGGTACCAGGTTATTTATTTACCATCCTATTTTAAGTTGTGCCAGATTGTTTTTCCTCATATTTTTAGTCCTGAGGCAGACATCCCAAGTCTCCCTGAGGTTCTGTGAGTCTTCCACAAATGCATAGATGCCGGATGCCCACAAGTGAATGATAATTTTCCAGAAATTGCGCGTCTCTCTCCTGCTCCTCAAAAAGGTCACGGATCCCTCTCCATCGCATCCCTCCTTGCTCTTCACCACACACGTCGCGCACACTCCGCCTACACCCCTCCCGATCTTCACTTACGCTAAAACCTGTTTGAAACAATAAAATGCTTAACGCCACAGAGTCTGTCCTCATTTCGAAGTGTAGACTAAATGTAGTCATAAATGGTGGTTATTCTGACAAGAGACTCAGTTGTTGTTATTTTTAGTTGCTTTAATAGTGTAGACCACTATTTCCATTTTGATCCTCACACTTTTGGAATCAAGTCCCACTGAGCCGTTCAATCCGGCCCGCAGGTCGCCAGTTAATCAGTGCTATATGAGATATGGTTCAAACTGGTCAACATAAATCTAAAAAGGAAGAAAAACATTGGAAATGTTTCATTTGTCGATGTACAGAACTGTTACCGTCTGGCCGGCGCTACAGAGCACCGAGCACAAAAACTGCCAGACACAGGAAAAGTTTCTTTCCTCAGGCCATCTACCTCATGAACAGTTAATATTTCCCCTATTGTGCAATAAATGTGCAATACTTTCTCACACGCACTTGTACACAGCACCTTATAATAATATACAATGCAATACTTCTCCTTACGCATTTGTACACAGCACCTTATAACAATATATAATGCAATACTTCTTACACATCTGTACACAGCATCTTATAACAACATACAATGCAATACTTACGCTTTTGCACACAGCACCTTATAACCTGTATATTTATAACAATCTGCACATACATTTCAACATCCAGATCGTTGGACTAACTGCATCTCTGTTAAATGTCTATCGTCTTCTTTTATTATATTTATTCTGTGTTGTCACTTGTCACTTTATGTACACTGGAAGCTTCTGTAGCCAAAGCAAATTCCTTGTGTGTGGGAAGCACACTTGGCAATAAAACTGATTCTGATTCTGATTCTGATGTATTATGTTCAGATGACCTACAACAGTGGAAAAAATGTAGGAGTTAGACATAAGTCGTGGAAGTTAATCTGTTAACTGTATTGCTACGTCACGTGTGGAGCACTTTATAAATCTGCACAGTTTGAAATGCCTTAAATCTGTAGACACTCGCTTTGACATACAGCCTTCGGGGTTGTTCTAAATGATTGCAAGGCAATTAGTTAAACTCATTTGTGAGCCTTGATCATAAAGCGCTGTTCTCCTCGGACCAAGCAGCCGTGACTCCACATGCCATTCATCTTTCTTTCTCACTCCGATTCATAATCAAGGTCTGGTAGGCATAATGAATGGAGCGAATTTCAGTGTGTCGCCTGCGATGCATTGCTGGAACGATGCACGTAATTCCTTAAGGCCACATTATTTGCATTATGTCATAAATCTGGCTCCGAGTCTGTGACTAATGCGGCGATTAATCTATTATAACATTAAGAGGGGACATTTGCAACCTTTTCCTCAGATTTGAGGGTTCATTTTTTTGTAATATGTGTGCATGTTGACTTTGACAAAGAGCGAGGACTGTTCTCCTCCCCGACTAGTCACATGTGTTGACACCGAAGCAAGTCTGAATGCGAAATTCCAAGGCTAAATAAAGAGCTGAGTTAGAAAAGGCTTGTTAGCTCTCATTGGCTCTTTTGATCGTTTATCTTACTGGAAGGAAATCCATGTCAGTTTTTTAAGAGTATCAAGCAAGCTAATGTCACTTTTTTGTTAATTCTACTACTTTTATCATGTGATGAGCTTAAGCAATGTGTTGACAGTGGTTTTACCAACAAAATCCAGCTGCAGGCCCGCAGAACCACACGTTTCAAGCACACACAATCTAGGCCAGAGATGCCCAAAGTAGGGCCTGCGGGCCAAAATTGGCCCATTGTAACCTTTGATTTGGCCCACCATCCCATCCGAGAGGAGAGTGAGAATGATGGAGAGGGTTGTGGCGAATGCCTTTAACATAGAGATCGCCATTTCTAATTCGATGTAACCTTTTTTGTTTGTTTTATTGCTGAGCTGCAAAAAAACAAACTGAAATTAAATGTTTCAATTAAATGTAAATGCAAATGATGTAAATCATTTTTTAAAGTGTAAATACTGTCACTCAATGGATAGAGGAATGCAGAAGACATCGGCAAGCAAATCAAGGCAGTATCTAGTGTAATTATGTTAGAAATTAGATTCTACAATGAACTTATTACAGTAAAACCAATGTAAAAAGATACTGTATCAGTTAATATAAAACAATTTTTTCTGGTTATTTTTAAACATTATTAAATAAATTAGGAAATTACCCATGGTAAATTACCCCACCTATATTTACCTTTAGCCCACTAGCCTCAATCAAGTTTGGTCTTTGGCCCTTCATAATAAATAGTTTGGGCACCCCTGGTCTAGGCAAACCATACATGGTAACTAACTAACTCTCAAGGAGCATTATCGCCACCTACTGTATTTCACAAATATGGCGATCAAGTTCGCCCATGCTACGATGGCCATTCATTAGACTGTGAACAGTTTAGGGTTTCCCATTTCAGTCATTATTTAATTATCATTTTAAAAGCTGTGCAGTTTCTCAACTCAAATTATTAATTCATTCATTTTCTTTTCGGCTTAGTCCCTCTATCAATTTGGGGTCGCCACAGCGGAATGAACCGCCAACTTATCCAGCATGTGTTTTACGCAGTGGATGCCCTTCCAGCCGCAACCCATCTCTGGGAAACATCCATACATTCTCATTCCCACACATACACTACAGACAATTTAGCCTACCCGATTCACCTGTACTGCATATATTTGGACTCTGGGGGAAACCAGAGCGCCTGGAGGAAACCCACGTGAACACGGGGAGAACATGCAAACTCCACACAGAAATGTCAACTGACCCAGCCGAGGCTCGAACCAGCGACCTTCTTGCTGTAAGGCGACAGCACTACTTACTGTGCCACCGTGTCGCCCCTTCAACTCAAATTATGTAAATAAAAATAATTGGTTAAAGACGTTATTTACGTGTCCATATGCACAAAGAAAACACAATAGACCTTCTAAATGTAGGATTAAGTGTAATAAACCAATTCAGGATCTGTCGGCAGCTACAGTAGCTCTCTGCAACTCTCACATGGTCATCCACCATGCAGTGCTGCACCCGGTCAGTACCTGGATGGGAAACCACATGGGAAAGCTCAGTTGCTGCCAGAAGTGGTGTTAGTGAGGCCAACAGAGGGTGCTCAACCTGTGTGGGTCCTAAAGCCCCAGTATAGTGAAGGGGACTCTATACTGCTCAGTGAGCACCGTCTTTCGGACTCTCAGGTCCTGACTCTCTGTGGTCATTGAAAATCCCAGGATGTTCTTCGAAAAAGAGTAAAGGTTTAACCCTGGCGTCCTGGCCAGATCTGCCCACTGGCCTGTCCATCATTGCCTCCTAACCATCCCCATATTATAATTGGCTTAATCACACTGTCTCTTCTCCACCCATCAGCTGGTGTGTGGTCTGGCGTAATATGGCTGCCATCGCATCATCCAGGTGAATGCTGCACACTAGTGGTGGATAAGGATATATATATATATATATATAAATTTAAATTAAACAATAAAAGTTCATTTGTTTGTATTGCTAAATTTGTTGCAACTATTATTACCAAAGATTACAGTACTTTATGGTTTAAAAAGAATGTATTACTTACTATAAACTACTATAGTATTTAATGTGGGAAATCATTAATAAAAAAGCTGTTAGAAAATAAAGCAAATAAATACCATTAAATTGCTTGAGTAAAATATAGTGTTTTGCATTTATTAAATGTAGAAAGATTTTTATTACATATAAAGATGTATTCCTGCCTACACATATTAATTGCTATTTCTTCATTATAAATGAATCCATTATATAAATTAAAACTGTCCAACTTAGATTGTTCAGCAAGGCCAGCAAACAAGTATCTGCTATAGTGACTCTTCAATATTTATTAACACTATATATAAAAATATATGGATGACGAAGTCTGAGAAGACGTTAACAACATTAACATCCGTCTTAACCATACTGTATATGGTTTGCCTAGATCTGTATGCTGGATTGTGTGTGCCTGAATTGTGTGTGGTTCTGCGGGCCTGCAGCTGGATATATCTCGGTTTTATCTGAAGATGAATGAAAATGAACGCTGTGGCTTTGTACTTAAAGGAACATTTCGAGCGTGTTCTCTGTTTGTTTTATTTCAGAAGCGGTTCATTCATTCATTCATTTTCTTTTCGGCTTAGTCCCTTTATTATTTATCTGGGGTCGCTACAGTGGAATGAACTACCAACTTATCCAGCATATGTTTTACGCAGTGGATGCCCTTACAACCGCAACCCATCACTGGGAATTTCAGAAGCGTTAATGCAATCTAAATCGTGTGTTTCTGGATCCTCTGTGTTTTGCAGGTGGATTTCGCCTTCATCGTTTGGCAAAGTTTTCCAGATAGGATTGTGGGCTACCCAGCACGCAGCCACTACTGGGACAGCGGGAAAGGGCGATGGGGTTACACCTCCAAATGGACCAATGAGTATTCAATGGTTCTCACGGGAGCTGCGTTCTACCACAGGTAATCTCTAGAAAACAAAATAGGACATAAATGGTGTAATGTGACTTACTGATTGGTAACATTTTATTTTGATTGCCCCCTTTAAAGAGAAACTTGTGTATTAAAGGGGACCTATTATGTAAAAATCACTTTTATAAGTGGTATGCCATTTTGGATCCAACTTTTGTTTTTTTCAAAAAGAGTTTTCTCAAACAGTTACTGTAAAACCAAGCACACCATTGTTTTTATTGTGGAATTCCCAACAAGTTTGATGTGTCACATGACTCTCTTCCTATTGAAAAACAAACAAAGTTGGATCCAAGATGGCCGACGTCAAAATGGCCACCATGGTCACCACCCATTGTTAAAAGTTTGCCCTCTCACATATGCTAATGTGCCACAAACAGGACGTTAATATCACCAACCATTCCCAATTTATTTGGGTGTAACCATATAAATGGCCCACCCTGTAGAATTACCACAACAGATTAATTTGGTGTACTGTAGTAGGGTTTAAAAACACTATAGTATCTACTATAAATGTGGGTTTATCACACAAACATATGTTAAAATTCTCACATCGAATGTTATGAATCCACTTTTTACGTGTTTCTTGGCCTACTGGAAAAGTGTGGAAGCTCAGTGAAGAGTCAAATCTTGAGGAGGTCTGACATAACGGGACACAGCAATGTTCAGCCGAACTACTATCCTCCCGCCGTTGATTTTTAAACTTTCTGAAAGCAATTTAAATAATGCCAACGTATATTTGTTTTTATAATACAGTATGTAATACCTAACTAATAAAATCAAATTCAAACAGCTGTGTCAAAAGGGTTTTGCCGCTAGTGCTCTTGGTGTAGAATGTAACAGAAGTAAACACACGGACTAATATTTTACCGGAAATACGTTAGCAGAGTTCGTGCATAGAGTCAATTGAACAAAGGGAGCCATTTACATTGCATTACCAAGGTAACTACTGATGCGTTTTGTGTAATGTTTCAAAGAGCTCTGTTGCAGCACGATAGTGGAAAATGAAACCGCATCCGTGCTGTCTGGCCCCGGTTTGGCACAAAATGGTACGGTTCAGCATAAAGAAAGGTTCAGCACAATAGTGGAAAAGTGGCTATTGATTCTATAAATTAAGTTGTATGAATAAGTGCTCTGTTCATTAGTGCGTGGCATACGCACACGAGTGCATACGAGATACAACATAAGGGTGAGAAAATGGTCGTAAATAGTGTTTCAAGAAAACTGATTTCAGTGCATAAAGAATAACTCTCATGCTCAACTCAAATAAAGCTCGAACTGGTTAGGAAATTGGATTGTGATCTGTTGTTTGATGGAGTTGTTTTCGTAAAAATAAAAAAATATAGTTGAAATAAAACTGCAAAATGATATATTTATCACTGTTTGGTTCAAGTATTTCATACAAGCTGCAAGGAGGAAATGAATGTTAGAAGAAAATAAATTTTTTTCCCTTCTTCTTCTCAATTGTTTCTAAGACTCAAGCTCGGCTGTGGATTAAAGTGTGTGACATCTGAAAATATCCGTAGTCAGTTTGCCATAGCTAATACAAGCTAATACAGCTGCGTTTACTAATCCTTTACAAAAATAAAAAAATAAAAATAAATAAAATCCTTTGCTTATTTTAATCTGCTTACTTTCTTATCTGCTTCACAGGGCATTACATACACAACCATAATAGAAAAACAACAGTAACTTCTGCATGTTCGTCTAATACTGAAGATCCAATCTGAAAGAAACACTAATAATACATGTCCTGTAATAACCTATTGAATATGCAGGCTTGGAAATGACATTTGTGAGACTTGCTCTAAACAGGAATTATTAACCGTATATGTTTGACTAAACAAAAGACTTGTTCAGTATAATTCTGGTCCAATTCTGTTAGATTGTACCAGTCTAACAGGCTACCTGACCAGTTTCAGACACCACTAAATAGTCTAAATCTAAATAGCGATGGATAAACTTAAGAAAACTAATATTCTTAATTTAATACAATGAGTATTTTGGACTATTATTAGTATATGTTGAGAGTCATACATTATTTTGACGGTCCATTTGTTGAATTTAAGTTACATTGTATCTACATGCCAACTAATTCCTCATTATATTATAAGTATTGTTAGGTTGGAAGTAGGTTTAGTGTAAGTTGACATGTACTTGCAAAGTTTCTTATAGTCTGTTAAATGTCTGTTCAAAGTCTGTATCAACAGATACATACAGACAGCAGACAGTCTCAAATGGACCATCAAAATAAAGTGTTATCAAGTTGAGTTTTAGCTGTTGACTTTTAGTTTCAGAAGTTGAGCTGCAATGCACATTGAGCTGATTACATTTCCGCTTATTTGCTATCTCTTTTACCAACACTAAATAGAGCTCTTGATGTGCTGACCACAATTCATTTTGTGGTTCCAAAATACTAAGACATTCCACAATAAATATCTTGCCTTCTATTGGGAGGTGTTTAAATAATGCAGTGGATGGTAGGGGTGCTTTGAGTCAAAGGGTTGGGAATCACTGTTTTATTTAAGTAATCTCGTGGCCCCTTAGAAGATATCTGAGCCACCCTAAAGGGCCCTTGCTCTTTATTGGGAAGCACTGCACAATATTCCATACGTTGTTTTGTGTGTGAAAAATATGTGTTTCCAATATATCTACCATACAGTGTGAAACTACATGTAACAATCGTGTTAATAAATAGAATGCCTAGCTGATACCTTACGTTTGCAAAATAGTATTTATTAAAAACATCAAAAAATTAACAATCACACTTTTCTTATACGTTATTAAATGACAAAATAAATTTTAAACATATCTCAAGAAATGAGATTGACGTTAGTTTTAAAAGCTTCTCATATTTTCAAGTATTTTCTAGGTTACCAGAATATTACAGAGACTTGGCAGTGCTCATTTGCCAGTAAGCAACCACACAGAACATCCCTATAACCAGATGGTAACCTTTTGGAAAGCCTAAGCAACCACAGAGCAATACACTGGCAGCATTCCTGAACACCCTAGAAACTGCATGGCAACTCTCTGAAAACCATAGCAAAGCCCTGGCATCCACCCAGAATGCCATAGCATCTGTATATCTAGACTATACTACTCAAAATACCTTTTTGTAATTTTTCCAAAGTTGTGGTTTTGTAGATAACGATAAATGGAGCCTACTGTTGAGCAACCAAAAGTCATAAAACAATCAGACAGATTTTAACATAGCAGGTATTTACTTTTTTCTCAACATAGCAACACTTTCAAAACACTCAAAACACTTTAGCAACCAAAGAGAAACAGCAACTTAGCACATATAAATAAAATTAGAATCATTAAAAAAAAACTTAGTAACCCATGAAACAGCACCTTACCAACTAGAAACAGCTTAGCAAACCACACCAGGGGCGGACTCGCCATAGGGTCACTGGGACATTTCATAGAAGACATAACAAAAAAACACTGCAGCAACCATGTACAGCACCAGAGCAACAACTTAATAACACTTTAAAAACAATGTAAACACCTTGGTAACCACTGAAACAGCCCCTTAGCAGCAATAATCAACTTAGCAACAACACAGAAACACCATAGCAGCAATGATGCTCTAAAACATTAGGATCACCTTGCAACAGCATAAAACAATACAGCAGCCATCCACAACACCATGACAACACTTTAAAAACCTTCAAAACACCATAGTAACCACTGAAACAACACCTGGACAACAATAATGAGCTTAGCAACCATACAGAACAATAAAAGAACAATGTGTTAAGAACGATCAATCACCTTGCAACAACATAGAAACACTAAAGCAACCATCCACAACACCATAGCAATAACATAACACTTTAAAAACATTCCAAACACCTTAGTAACCACAGATACAGTCCCTTAGCAACAACAATCAGCTTAGCAACTACACAGAAAAACCCTAGTAGCAATGATGCTCTTAAAACAGTAGGATCACATCAACATCAACAACAAAAAAACACTTTAAAAATATTACAAACACCTTAGTAACCACAAAAACACCCCCTTAGCAACAACAATCAGCTTAGCAACCACACAGAAAAACCCTAGCAGCAATTATGCTCTAAAAAACTCAAGCACCTTGCAACAGCATTTAACAATTCAGCAGCCATCCACAACACCATGGCAACACTTTAAAAACCTTGAAAACACCTTAGTAACCACTGAAACAAAACTTTAACAACAATAATCAACTAAGCAACCATACAGGACAATAAAACAACATGTTAAGAATGATCAATCACTTTGCAACAACATAGAAACACTGAAGCATCCATCCACAACACCATAGCAACAACATAACACTTTAAAAACATTCCAAACACCTAACTGCCGATACAGCCCCGTAGCAACAACAATCAGCTTAGCAACCACACAGACAACTCTCGCAGCAATTATGCTCTAAAAAACTAAGATCACCTTGCAACAGCATAAAACAATTCAGCAGCCAACCACAACACCTTGGCAACACTTTAAAAACCTTCAAAACACCGTAGTAACCACTGAAACAACACCTTAACAACAATAATCAGCTTAGCAACCACACATAAACACCCTAGCAGCAATTATACTCTAAAAAACTAAGATCACCTTGCAGCAACATAGAAAGACTGCAGCAACCAACCACAACTACTTAGCAACACCATTAAAAACACCCAAAACACCTAGTTACCACTGAAACAGCCCCTTAACAACATTCAGCTTAGCAACCTCACAGAAATGTAAATAAAACATTAATGCGGTAAAAACAGATCAGCTCACCTTGCAACAATATAGAAACACTGCAGCAACCATCTACAACACCATAGCAACAAAATAACACTTAAAAACATTACAAACACCTTAGTAACCACCAAAACAGCCCCTTAGCTACAACAATCAGCTTAGCAACCACACACCGACAACCCTTGCAGCAATTATGCTCGAAAAAACTATGATCACCTTGCAACAGCATAAAACAATCCAGCAGCTGTCCACAACACCATGGCAACACTTTAAAAACCTTCAAAACACCTAAGTAACCTCTGAAACAACACCTGGACAACAATGATCAGCTTAGCAACCACAAAGAAACACCCTAGCAGCAATTATACTCTAAAACATAAGATCACCTTGCAGCAACTAACCACAACTACTTAGCAACACCATTAAAAAATGGCCATCACCTTACAAACAACTGAAACATCCCCTTAGCAACAGTAATCAACTTAGCAACCACACAGAAACACCCAAACTGCAATTATGCTTCAAAAACACTCAGATTATCTTGCGACAACATAGAAACACTCCTGCACCCATCCACAACAGCATAGCAACACTCTAAAAACATCCAAAACACCTTAGTTACCACTGAAACAGCCCCTTCACAACAATATTCAGCTTAGCAACCTCACAGAAATCTAAATAAAACATTAATGTGGTAAAAACAGATCAGATCACCTTGCAACAACATAGAAACACTGCAGCAACCGTCCACAACACTCTAGCAGCAGCAAAGTGGGGATTCACAGCTTGTTGAATGCTGAATCATTTATGCGATCTCTGGCAAAATTTGGACAAGAAGCCGGTCCGAGGTCAGCGTGAGGAGCTTGTAAAACAGCGAATGCGGAACCTGCCGCGATAGAGATCGCTCAGAGACAGGCCGATATTAAAGCGGGTAATAAATGTTCTGTCTGACAGCTTCACTGGCCATATTTTAACGATAAATGGCACAGGTGAGATGGAGTTCACAGTTTGTTTTAGCTGAAGGTCTCTGAACTCATCACTCACCACACAGCCACGCACACACGGAGACCTTCAGTCTGTCACATCACACACCCAACACACAGATTAACCGCTTTGCCACTGGTCAGCGAGCTGACAAACCACCTGCAAAGTGACCCCAGCTTAAAGTGTGCAGGAGAAAAAGACATAAATAAACGTGTGAAGCGAGATAAGCCACCTGCAGGGCTGAGGGGAACGCTCTGACGCCTGTCCCTCAAAGAGAGAGAGAGAAAAGAGAGGGAACGAAAGAGAATGACAGAAAAGGTGTCTGCAGGCAGGAAAGGAGATTTGGTTTAATAAGGACGAGGGAGAGGGAGAAGGTGTCACTCACAGAAATTAAAACATCTGTCTTTTTGAGCTCCTCACAGTAGGGGGGCCTCTGCCTGTCTCTGTCTGTGCAGGATCTCAGCGCTGACTGTATTCTCAAACCCAGGAAATTTCATTGCTCGTGAATTGTTCTTTAAGTGAAGTTCATTTATAAACTAATTTCGAGATGATCACGTGCTTATGATTGCTTCCGCCATTATCTAATTTATGATTCACCAATCAGACGATTCCTAAGCCACTATAAATACCCTAAGTTCCATATCACAGCCATCTTCGTTTTGAAGAATTCCCCCGTTCCACCCCTGCTCCTCCTCCTTTCCTAGATGGGTGGAACTGTGGCCCAGTGGTTAGCACTGTTGCCTCACAGCAAGAATGTCACTGGTTCTAGTTCCTACCAATCCAGCCGACGTTTCTGTGCGGAGTTTATACATGCTCACGTGGGTTCCCTTTGTTCCCCAGTTTCCTTCCACTGTCCAAAAACAAGCAACTTAAGTTAATTGACTAACCCACATCAGCACCATAGACATGCTCCTAAGTAGTAATCTCTTAAGAGCAATCACTATCTGTTCATTAGCTACTACAGCAGAGGATATTTTTCAAGACACTTCTATAAAGCTTTAAGTGACTTTTAAAGGCTTAACTTG
>CAIGQQ010004833.1:619809-632439 GCA_903798035.1 Danio albolineatus
CAGTAGGTAGTGCTGTTGCCTCAAAGCAAGAAGGTCGCTGGTTCGAGCCTCGGCTGGGTCAGTTGGCATTTCTGTGTGGAGTTTACATGACCCAGCCGCAACCATCTCTGGGAAAGAAGTTGGAACAAAGAAATAAAATAATCCTCTGTAACATCGCAACATCTCAGCACACTAAATACACTTAGTGTTTCTATTGCCCAACACACTAATAAAAGTCTTTTCTAACAAATTAAATCAAAATAAACTCAAAATTATGACATTATTTGGCAAATTTAAATTAAGATAAAGGCTCTGCGGTATTTGTTTAGCCAATTCTGAAGCTGAATATTAAAAGAATAATGCCAACATTAGCCTATATACTTTGACTACATTATGCAGTTTTGATTTAATTAATATTTAGTTATGATTTGAAAATGCTTTACTCACCAAGATTAGTGTTTTTTTGTGAAGGAACATTATTGAATGCACTGTATGCTACTGGCCGGGATGCACTGATCTGGTTAATTTTGCAAATTTTGGGTAGGATTGTTTGTTCATGTTCCACCAGCCAAGAACATCCATTTTATTTTCCATGACAGTGGTTTCAATGTAGCGAGTGACCTCGTAATTTTCCATCAGCTTGCTGTACATTTTCCCACTCCACAAAATTCCGTCATCATTTGTTTCACCTGTGTACGAATGGGTTTTAATGTTGTAACAAACAATTTGATTACTTTCTCATGCTAATCGAAATGCATCACATGACTGTTCATTTACCGCACAAACCGGAGCGCAAGCTCGAGCCCAGCCTGACTCCATCTGAAAGGATAAAAATTAAGCCCCAACCTGTCGGGTCCCATCGGGTTTGGCCAAAGATCTTCAGTTGTAGCCTCTTTTAATATCTTTAATACTAATTATCAATTCACTCATTTCTTTCGGACAGGTACTATCATCATCTGTACACACACTACCTGCCAATGTCTCTGCTGTCAATGGTAGATCAGCTGGCCAACTGTGAGGACATCCTCATCAATTTCCTCATCTCAGCAGTCACCAAACTCCCGCCAATCAAAGTCACGCAGAAGAAGCAGTACAAGGAGACCATGATGCAGCAGGTACGAGTCTGGCTTGTAAATAGATGGGTGTATGTATGTGTGTGTCAGGGCGATTCCCAGTTGAGGTCAGAAGCGTCTGTGTAAGTGCGTGATGGATGGAGAGCCGGAGGGCTGAGAGGGTGTGTGGATCTGATTCAGCAGTATTGGCCTGTTTGATAAATGTCTTCATGGAAAGGCGAGATTAATGATTGACAGCAAGGTTGCAGTACTATCTTTCTCTCTGTCTGCCTGACTCACCCATTTTCCCCTGCTCTCCGCATCAACACTTTTCTCCATTCTTGCCATTTTTTTGTTATCTCTATGTATCTTCTCAAAACAATACTCTTCATTAATGATTACCCAGAGCAAGGTGACCAACAGATGTAAAATATAAAGTACATCCAAGAGGTTATTACAGAAATAAACACAACAGGCTAATGTCTTATTTAAGGCTGATTTATTCTGCAAAACAACCGCCTGGATGTACTTTATCTGACCTGTAATAGTTCATTAATTCTTTAATTAAAGCCAAAGCTGTCCGAAACAGAAAGGCTGAATGGAGCATACACTAACCTACATATTATTCACGCACAAAATAACAGCACCAAACAGTTAAAATTAGCGGCGTGACAAACAATATGATATATATATGGATGTGAACGAAAGATGATTTGAGGTACCCAGATGAGCATGTGTTATTCAGCGATTGTTATCTTGGAAAAAACATACCTCGGAATGTTCAGAATCAATGTAATTAATGTGTATTTATGTAGCGCATTAATCGTGTATGGCCATATACACCCAAAGCGCTTCACATTCATGAAGAGAGGGTCCCTTCACACCACCACCAGTGTGAGGCATCCAGTTAGATGATGCGACGATAGCCACATTTTTAATGACCAGAGTCAGGACCTCGGTTAAACATTTCATTTGAAAAGACAAGGCTTACTGACAGTATAGCGCCCTATTCACTCTACTGGGGCTTTAGGACTCACACAGAGCACGAGCTGAGTGCTGTCCTCTCTAACAGCTACATAGTTTTCCCATGCAGTCTCCCATTCCAGGTATTGACCAGGCTCAGCACTGCCTAGCTTCAGTGAGTAACCAGTCTTGGGCTGCAGGGTGATATGGCTGTGGCTATCAAGTATTCCTAACATGGAAAAATAAACCAAACCCTTGGCCACACAAAAAGGAAATAGAATAAATAATTAAATACAACACAAATAATGTTTTTGGGGCACAGATGTTAAGTGGTTTCCAACCAAAAATAACTAAAACCTAGCTCTTAAATTAACAGCACAGCGCCACTTTGTAAATAACAGAGGGGTCATTCACACACAAATACAAGCAATTCATTAAACAGAAGTTTACAAACTGTTTTGCACAGCCAAAGAGATGACAAACTATCTAACTTAGAGTATGTTTAAAGAGTTCATGAACATTTGTACAGTACATGGACACTGAGCTGATTGTTCTTGTACAGTAAAGCTAAACAGGCTTATCAGCAACTAGTTGGGTGTAGTTTTTGCATGATAACGAATTGGCATGTACACTTTGACACAAAACATTACTCTGGGGTGCATCTGTTTATATTTTGTTACAAATATAGTACAATTCTGTGTTTTCCGAATCCATCATTCCAATAAACAATTGAGAAGAACATTACAATCTTGTGTGGTTGGCACTAATAAAAAAATGCATGTGTCCTGTATACAGTTGAAGTCAGAATTATTATTATTATTATTATTATTTTTATATTTCCCAAACGATGCTTAACAGAGTAAGGAAATTTTCACAGTATGTCTGATAATTTTTTTTTTTTTTTTTCTGGAGAAAATTCTGAATTTTTTTTCCGATAATCTACAGAACAAACCATCCTTATACAATAACTTGCCTAATTACCCTAACCTGCCTAAGTAACCGAATTAACCTAGTTAAGCCTTTAAATGTCACTTTAAGCTGTATAGAATTGTCTTGAAAAATATCTAGTCAAATATTATTTACTGTCATCGTGGCAAAGACAAAAGAATTCAGTTATTAGAGATGAGTTATTAAAACTATTATGTTTAGAAATCTTCTCTCCGTTAAACATTCATTCATTCATTTTCTTTTCGGCTTAGTCCCTTTATTAATCCGGGGTCGCCACAGCGGAATGAACCGCCAACTTATCCGGCATTTGTTTTACGCAGCGGATGCCCTTCCAGCCACAACCCATCTCTGGGAAACACATCCATACATTCTCATTCGCACACATACACTATGGACAATTTAGCTTACCCAATTCACCTGTACCGCATGTCTTTGGACTGTGGGGGAAACCGGAGCACCCGGAGGAAACCCACACAACCACGGGGAGAACATGCAAACTCCACACAGAAATGCCAACTGGCCCAACCGGGACCTGCCCCAACCGGGGATCGAACCAGCGACCTTCTTGCTGTGAGGCGAACGTGCTACTCACGCGCCACCGTGGCGCCTCTCCGTTAAACAGAAATTGGAAATTGGGCAGGAAAATAAACATTAATAATTCAGACGTCAACTGTATGTATATCTATATGAGTATAATGTCTGAAATTGAAATAGGTATACAAATAATAAATATTATGCTTTTTAAAATTTAATTTCTGAATCTAAATGTTGCTGACCGAGCCTAACTGACTTAATATTATTATTTATTCATAACATATCTTCCACATACTGTGTTATTAGGTTTTTATTAGGTTCATCTGTTATTATCAGGGAATAAAATACCTTGGACTGTTGCGAATGACCAATCCTAATCTATTATTCTACAGATCTGTGCAAAAAATAAATAAATTATAGCTATCTGGTTTATGATGCAAACAGCATTGTTGTTCTTTAAGTTATTCAGAACGTTATATTCTGATACTTTCTCAATTGTTTCAACTTTATTTTGGAAAATACAGTATGTTTCAGTGATCTGAGTTGCACTGAATCTCTTCTTACAAAATTTGTGTGTAAAACTTCACAGATCCTTGACTTGAGATCATTGATACAGTATTAAATAGAAGTCTATGGATTTTCTTCCCACATCGACTCAGTACTGCTTTCCAGCAGTGCTAAAGTAGCAGGGGTTTGCTAATAGAAATGTTGAAAGGCTTCTTGTATATTAATGCTTAAAGGATTAGTTTTGGAGTCAGAACTCCTTTCACACTGTATAGGATTTTAAACCTCTGACAGGTCCATCTTTTTAGCATGCCAAATATTAATTCTCTCTGAAAGCATCTTTGATCTGCATTCGATCTCAGGCATTTATCACAATTTCACAAATCTTGGTTGGTGAGTGAAAAATTGGGGGTAAATTCATGCGGTATAAACTAGGTATCATAATACCCTATGAGTGTTGTAAAATCACATGTGAATGACACAAAACTTGTGGCTTTGGAATTTTTTTTTTTTTTGTGGGAAAAAAAATATCTTAACATGACGCTCATACGGTTTTACTGTAAGGGTAGGAACTAAAATATGCAAGACCCTCCAGGTGTAGGATTGAACACCCCTGCAATGAGCCAACGTTAAAAGTTAATCTTCTATTATTACATGGCTGTCTGGAATGTCATTTCAAGGTATGTTAATCCCGGATAACAACCGCTGATACTAATAACTCGTGCTGCGCCCCAATTCACATACTTATACTACACTCTAAAGCAGTGGTGGTCAACCCTGTTCCTGGAGATCTACCTTCCTGCACAGTTCAGCTCCAACCCTAATCAAACACACCTGAACCAATTAATTAGGACCTGAACAACACTTCATAATTACAGACAGGTGTGTTTGATATGCGTTGCAACTGAATTCTGTAGGAAGGTAGATCTCCAGGAACAGGGTTGAGCACCCCTGCCCTTAAGGTATGTACCATTTTGTGAAGGAAACAGAAGAGTATGCAAGCTTTGGGACATACTACTTCCTTGTTAACTGACCATTATGTTGCTTAGCTACATCCCCTGTCAATCATCTCGACACATCATCCATATTCCTTTCATATTTAATTACCTACCTACTTGGAGAAGCAGCAGCAGGGTAATCTGCCATTCACGAGTCTTTCATGCAGAGAAATCTACTAAGATCTCTGGATAATTATGCATTCAGAAGCCATATCTTGATATAAGTTCACATTGTTGTTGCAGATGAAATATACAGCGAGTTGACTAGCTGACAACTTTGCCGAAGCCTCTCAACTTGACGGTTTGTCTCATGTCTCCACCATCAAATTCACGTCCAAAGCGCAATGTATTTTAGGCAATAATACCGGTTAGAGTATGGATGATTCTATATTTCATACCATCTGAGAACATACTATGATTTGGGGCATACTAATTCTGTTTTCGAATACTATTTAAAATGTCTAATATGTGAATGGGGATGCAGCATCAGACTCATCTTGACCATCATTGAGCACGTTTACATACATATTCATGTATCCATATGTTTGTCTGTCACTCTGCTGTTTTTGACTGTGTGGTGCCATCTTGTGACTGAATGATGCGCTGTTTAGTGTATTCCCCATCAGCTCCAGTCAGCCATTCTCATTTCTGTCATTATTGAGTTTAATGAATGAATCAATAAACTATTTCGGCTCAATGTCTGTCTAATTTTTATGTTTTCTGGCAAGTAGCCATGTAATAAATGGGATAAAGTTCATCCAGGAGATTGTTGTCACAGAATAAACCTGACAGGCTTATCAGCAGCATGATGCAAAGCAAATAGCTGTAGTGTACAGTAGGACTGAAGGGAATATAACGAAAACAGCTGATGGAGTATACGCTAACTAAGAATTTTCTCAGGTACAGGTTGGTACCAAGCAGTCAAAAAGCAAGGGTGACAGAAACAAAACCTGATGAATCAGAGGAGTATTATTCATTACGTATTATTCATTCACAAGATGGTGCCAAACAGTGAAAAACAGACCAAAACCACGGCGTGACAGATACAGATGAATGTTTTGTTTTTTGATTATAACGTAGGTCTATTCACTGTCAATCAAGGTAATACGAAGATTTCAGGTGAGCTTAAGTTATTTAGCGGTTGTTATCGGAGAATGACGTACTGTACCTTAGAGCAGAGTATTGCAACTGACCAAACAGAATCAGACAGTGGTGTAATAATCTGCGATAACAACCACCTGGATGTGCTTTATCCCTTACTTAGCATATTATAATAATAGAACACTCTCATATCATCCAATCAGTAATCAACTCATCTAAACAATGATCCTAAACAGGTGTTCCTTCAATTTTAAAGGACCGGATACTCTTTATTAGCAGACCGTAATCTTTTTTTAACAAGGCGCTCGACGTCCTTCCATAGACTTGGGAATGTAAGGCCATAACTGTCGTCTGTTCTCTGAGTCGTGAAATGAACAGTCTGTGTTCGCTCTGTTTGCCAGTGTCTTCTAAAGTGCTGCCCAATTCCAGTAACATGTTCCCGCTCTCATTCATAATCTGCGTGGTGAACCGTGCACAGACCCCTCTCTTTCTCTCTCTCCGTCTCTCTCTCAGGGCTCGAAGGCGTCTCGGTGGGCTGATCCAGACCACTTTGCACAGCGTCAGTCCTGCATGAACTCTTTCACAAGCTGGTTCGGCTTCATGCCTCTTCTTCACTCTCAGCTGCGTCTGGATCCCGTCCTCTTCAAGGACCAGGTCTCCATCCTACGCAAGAAGTACAGAGACATTGAGCGATTGTAAGGGATCTAATCCCCACCCCACGCTCCGGCTAACTCTATCCACAACCCGAGTTCGATTCACCTGGACTCATTAGAGACCAGATAAAACACAATATATTCCATCTGTGGACTAAGTTATGATAAAATATGCAACACTGAATGGTTTTATCTGCAGCTGAAGGTTTTGCGTATGAATCACATACGAATCTGTTGTTGTTGTCAGTGTTGTTGTTTTTAAGGGCCGTGATCGCTGTTGAAACGGATGGATAAACAGCTCAACAAGTCACCTATGCCTGCAATATGACTTTTCATTTCGATTCTTTTTTTAAGAAGTTATCCTTTTTTTTTAAAGAAGTTTAAAAAAAATAAAATCTATGAATGCAAAGTGGGTTTGCACCCTAAATATGTCTATTTTTGCTTTCGTTTTGTTGAGTGTTTGTCTTTTAATAACCCTTTACTTACAGTATTTATTCATTCATTCATTTTCTTGTTGGCTTAGTCCCTTTATTAATCTGGGGTCACCACAGCGGACTCATCCAACTCATCCAGCTTGTGTTTTACGCAGTGGATGCCCTTCAAGTTGCAACCCATCACTTGGAAACATCTATACACACTCATTCATACACATACACTAGGGCAGGGATCACAAATCTCGTTCCTGGAGGTCCGATGTCCTGCAGGGTTTAGCTCCAACTTGTCTCAAAACACGTGCCTGGATGTTTCAAGTATACCTAGCGAGAGCTTGATTAGCTTGTTCAGGTGTGTTTGATTAGGGTTGGAGCTAAAATCTGTTGGACACTGGACCTCCAGGAACAAGCTTGGTGATCCCTGCACTAGGGCCAATTTTGCTTACCCAATTCACCTATTGCGCATATCTTTGGACTTGTTGGGGAAACCGCTGCACCTGGAGGAAATCCACGTGACCACGGGGAGAACATGCAAACTCCACAAAGAAAATGCCAACTGATCCGAACCAGCAAACTTCTTGTTGTGAGGCGATTGAGCTACCCGCTGCGCCACCGCGAGGCCCACCCTTTACTTATTTCTTCAGTATTTATTTCTGATGTTTTAAGAAGTTCAGTCATCATTTATGTGATTTCCATGAGAAAGTTAGCTAGCATTTGAAATGTTGAGTTATTTGTAAGTAGGGTATGTATTATATTCCTCTTCTTCATTCAGCGGCGCTATGGCTCTTGAGGAACCTTGGCCTCTTCAACCACTCTCCTCCTGCCTTCCTGATCTAATGCTCGATTTCACCCAGCACGCACTCCTAGGAACAGTATATATTCTACATTGTCTAACTAACTCTTCCGTGGCCTGCTAGGACGTCTCCTTCCTTCCAGCTTCAGCTTGTACACTTTCTTAAAGGGTCACGAAACACCAAAACACATTTTTTAGGCTGTTAACAGTCATATATGTGTCCCACGCTGCTATAAACACTATTAGGACACATATATGACTAAAAAGTGAAAATTGGCTGTTTTTGTATTATTTCGAGCATCGTGATGGCACCTGCGAGTGCATCGTGATGGCTCTGAGCGTGCGGCATTTAGTCATGAGAAGGACTTGGTTCAAACCAATCAGCGTGCACTATTTTATTAATATGCATGATAGCGTCGAAGATTGTAGCTGTTATAGTGTTTAGACGGCAGAGAGACACCAGATTGCCAAAACAAGTGGAAGAATAAGGATTGTTTGGAGACACAGGTCTTCAGTGTTGCGTTTATAAATGTGCTCCAGCAAAGGTTTTGCTTTCATTTCCCCGCTATGAGAGCGCAGCTGGACTGACGGTGGATTACAGCGCATGCGACAGAAATGCGTTTGTACGAAACATTTTTACCCAAGAGCTTTTTGCATCTGGAAATGGTGAAATCCAGATTTGCCACTCGTCTCCTTTTAAAAAAATACACGGCTCCAGTTGGTTTTCATTGTCCTGTCACCTGATTGGTAAGTAGGCGATCAGTGGTCGTGGTTTGTTTATTAAGATGGCAAAGTTAGTTTGTTTCATCAGCAATACTCTCTC
The DNA here is from genome assembly GCA_903798035.1 of Danio albolineatus. Classification (NCBI taxonomy): domain Eukaryota; kingdom Metazoa; phylum Chordata; class Actinopteri; order Cypriniformes; family Danionidae; genus Danio; species Danio albolineatus. The sequence goes on from CAIGQQ010004833.1 coordinate 628,589, forward strand.
AGTTTTTAAAGACATACCTTAGTCAAATGATTAGAACTGTTGCTGAGTGTACAGCATGTTAATATCACTACAGTATTATAGACTGAAAGATCCGTGTAAAGTGTAAACATCTTAATCGAACGATTACTGTTGTGTAGAATTTTCGCCGCATTTTTTGACAGAATAGTCTATACACACAGGGCTTTCTGACGCTACCTACCGTGTGCATCTAGCTAGTTACCGAGAAATGCGGAGAATTTTTTTTTCCTGAAATACGCCGTGCATTTCAAATACTCCATTAAATCTGCACTCCTTCAGCAGTTTCTAACATTTAATATCTTGTTTGTCACGGGGGACACGCAGGAAATGTTCGTGAATAAGCGTGAATGTGCCAAACTGCAGTTAAAAGTCAACAAGTTAATAATTTGGCAAATAATTCGATTACTGATGTCGATGTAAACAGTTACTGTCTTTCTACCCTGCGTCTGTGTGTTTGTTTTACCTGTTTGAAAGTCAGCGCGTGCACAAATGGAAACTCCCATTTTTATGCAAAGCCTTCCCTCTTTCCCTCCCCCGACACTCCCACCTAAACAGAGCTAGACACACCCACTTTCCTGAGCTTTTCCAAACTAGAGGTGTGAAAACACCCTGCTGAGACAGGGGGGTTTTGTGGCCCTTTAACAGCTCTCTGTTTGAACAATCTCTCTAAGACCTGTTTACCCTGCCAATTAAATGTGACCCGCTTCCGGGTTTGTTCTAGAACCGTGTAAACACAAATAAAACACATGCATTCGGATATTCATAGATCGGTGTCAGGCCTCCTTCATATGTGGAAATAAATCAGATATGTGACAATGCGACTATCATGTAAACAGGCAAATCAGATTTATTGAGGCGTTCTGTTTGTACGTCATTAAACTTGCGACAATGTGGTACTTCTCCACGGTTTAATGACATAGAAGGAAGAGCATGGGTGGAGACGCGGACGCGGTAAACAACAACAACAAAGAAAACATGGAGTAGGAAAAGTGGTCAGTGGTCGACGGCCGAAGTTACCTGCCTCCTTGCCCTGTGCGGAGATGAGTCAGTGGAGGACACTATAGCTGTGTCACATTTCAGAGGCTGCATCCTCTGAAGGATGCATTCAAAGTGCGCTGTGTCATCGCTGCACGACAATGGCTGTCTAATTTTAAAAGAAATTAGAAAGCTCCTTCAAATGCTGCCTCAAAACGAGTCCTTCGTTTCCCAGGTAATGAAGGATACAACCGGTGGATCCTTCACGGCCTCGAACATCCAAAGATTCATTGTGCACTGATAACGACAGGATGTTTTTAAAAGAAATTTAAATGGGTTTACTTGTATGAATGAGGTTTTTTTTTTTTTGGATATCTCAGCACATGTTAAAATATAAAAAGAGTATGGCATGTCTTACTAAAGAGTGGTTTTATAGACATGTTTATGTGTAAAAGTATGACTTAAAGGAAATATATTTCCAGCTTTAGTAAACCTTGCTCATTACAAATTTTATTACCACTTATTAACGGCAGCTGTTACGTTTGCTAAGTGACGAGAATACTTTAGAAACTGGACACATATACTGTACCACACCCACAGTAGTCATCTTTAGTGATTTTCAACACTTGTTTTTATTTTCAGAGGAAATGCAGGTAAAAAAACAACTGTAATTCATCTTAGAGTGTTCATTATTCATTTTAGAAAGCCTCTTGGCTGTCCCTTAAGAAAGTAGCTTGTCATTTGCATAAAGTTGAATGATTCCCAACTGTGTCGCATCACTTGGCATGCCCACCTGGTTGCCAATAGTCCCTGTTGTTTGTGTAGATGGAGGTCGCCAGCAGTCGCTCACTCTCCGTTGAAATGGACGGTCGCTTAACGCTTTAGACTTACAACAAGACTCACAACAACAGAGGTTAGATGACCAGAGGAGCAAAACTGGTTTGAACATGTGAAAAAGCAGAACTGAGTATTCCTGCCTGGTATCAGTTGTTCAGGTTTATGCAGGATGTTTGGCACATTTAGGACTCTTTAGTACCAATTGATCATTAAGTGCCACAGCTTCTAAACGATGAGTATTGTTGCTTACCAAGTCTATCCCTTTATGACCACAGTGTCCATATTGTGATATAAACTTACAGTCTCAAAGCTCAAATCATATCAAACTAGTTCTTGTAGATCTCAATCCAATAGAGGACAGGCCACCTAATTAAACACACCTGGACAAACCCATTGAGTCCTTCAGGCTTGTTTGAAACCTACAGGTTAGGTTTCGTATTGATGCAGGGTTGGAATTAAACTTTGCAGGGCTGCGGACCTCCATGGAACATGAATTTGCCACCTGAGCCAAAGAGGACTTTTGAGATGTCCTGGAATGGCAGAATCATGTCATTGATATGCAGCCTACATATAAATCCTCCAAAATTGCATGATGCTATCATGTCAAGAAGGACCAAAATCCATACTGAGTCAATCGCACAATAAAATTAAGGCAATTCTGAAGTTCCAACCCCATATTCAGGGCCAAATTAACATAAGGGCTAGGTGGGGGTGAATCCCCAGACCCATGGAAGAAGGGGGTCCTTGATTGGCTGAAGAATTAATTTGCGCTTTGACACGGTAAACACCTCTTTGCGTTATGCTTTCTTTCATTGATAATGTGAAGTATTCCTTTCAGTTCACTGCTGCTTAAAAGCAGTGATGCCGGTGCTACAATGGGGCTCAGAGTCGCTGTAGACCAATCAGAATATTGAATAGCCCTGTTTTAGTCACCTGTAAGGGTGATCAGATGTCCCAATTTTCCCGGAACAGTCCCTTATTTCAGCATTACTGTGAGAACAGTCCTGTCAAAGGTAGGCTTAAAAAATTTAATTCCAACAATCTTCATCATTGATTAACTTGTGCATGCAGTAACAGAAGCTGAGATCATGCTGAATGGACTCAAAACTGAAGCGCAGTCTCAGCCAGCACAATCCTTACATCACACAATATAACCAAGAACAAATCAAATAGCCAACACATGCAGTTATCAAAATGACTATCATTGCAACGCATGTATCCTAGGTAAATATATTCTTTCATCTGAGAAATATTGCTAAGTTATGAAGTATGCTATCCATCTCAGATGCAGAAATATTAGTTCATGCTTTTATGATTTCTAGGTTGGATTACTGTAATGCTCTGTTTGCTGGTTGCCCAGCCTCCTCTATGAATAAACTTCAGCTAGTATAAAACGCAGCTGTCAGTTCTTACCCGGTCTAGCAAATATGATCATATCACCCCAGTTTTATCCTCCTTACACTGGCTGCCTGGTAAGTTACGTATTGATTTTAAAATATTGCTTCTTACCTATAAAGCTTTAAATAATCTAGCTCCTGTTTATCTAACCATCCTTCTGTCTCGCTACAATCCAACCCGCTCTTTAAGATCTCAAAACACAGGGCTTGTGGTACTACCTAAAACAGCAAACTCAAGTAAAAGAGGTCAAGCCTACTCATTTATGGCTCCTAAACTCTGGAATAGCCTTCCTGATAATGTCCGAGGCTCATAAACACTCTCTCAGTTCAAAACTAGATTCTTTTTAGGAAAGCAAACACTCAATGCATCACAAAGCAGTATGATGCATGACTGTGTTCACCCATCTTGTTTATATACACTGTGAACAGCAGCTATGCTAATTATTCTCTTTATTCTCTATTTCCACCTGGTGATACTCCAAGGACAGACGAGCCTCAAGTTCTCCAGCCTTCGGCGCCTAGACTGCAGCTTTGCACAAGACGTTCAGCCATAGGAAAAATGGTCGTGCCCAACTAAACCTGGTTTCTCTCAAGGTTTTTTTTTAATCCTTTACTTTTGCCAAT
>CAIGQQ010004833.1:632839-658799 GCA_903798035.1 Danio albolineatus
TATATACATATATATATATATATATATATAATTTATTTATTTTTGTAAGGTAAAAAAATAAAAGGGGGCCCTTGGTTTTGCTTTAGCCCCAGTGCCCAATATGTCCTTAATCCGGTATTAGCCAACTGTTAAGGAACATTCCATTAGCCAGTAATATGGGTGACAATGTTCACTGAAATCAAACACTTAGGCTTTAGGTTCTAAAGGCCGAATCACACAAGATGCATTTTGCAGTAAAAGCATAGTAGCAGTAGAATGAAAAATGTACTTTTAACTCGAGTGCTGCCTTTTGAAAATGCTAGTCATGGGCGAGGCAATCTTAAGTGCAATGGCCAAATATATACAGTACATCTGTCTTGAGAGTGTTTACATAGAAAAGTAGAGCAGTAGACTGGAATAAAGTGTTCTTTGTGAATAGCCTCAAACACATAATTTTGTTTTCACAGGTCACAGGTTCAATGCACTGTGAAGACTGCAACAAAATCATTCCCAAAGCAAAACATATTATTCACAATTAAATGGTCTTGAACATTTGCAAGCAATAACCAGTAGTGTCAACCTTAATGATAGTACTATTTGTCACTATAGTGTAAATATTAGATAGTATAGTTATTGAAATAGCATGACACACGTTGTACTGTAATGATTTACATTTTAGAAGTTTTCGACAGAAAGTTGGAGCACTTCGGGTAATTGAGCGTTAGCGAGCTAATCATTGTGAACATAAAAAGAAATGTTTTACTTACTGATAGATAACTGTCCAGCGACGTCTGGGATCTTCTCAAGCAAGCCAACATAAAAAGAGTGAGAGGAGGACAGCTAATAAATTGAAAATGACGAGGCATGACGTGATTGAGTGAACAAAAAGCAACCGTTACTCATTTACGTGTTATGTAGATTTATAAATACTGATTTTTTTTATATTTTTGGTTTGTTTTAGGGATTTTCATGTGCTATTTATACAAAACGTGATGTCATTTCCTTCAACAAATAAAAGCTCCCCTCTCCCCTGGAGATAACACATGTACTGTGTAGATAGGCCTAAAAAACAAATAACACATGGGGCTTTTTTTTAACGATCTACATAAGTCTAAAGCTCATGATGCAAAAGCATTAAGGCCGTGTCTGTATCCACTTTTGTTATTTTAAGGATGAAAAATACGCTCAGCGCAGCATCACATGGTCTAACAGGGTTGTGTTTGTTCTCTTAATGAGTTAGGGGTGTGGTTTGAGAATAAACCAGTCAGAGTCTTATCTCCTATTTCCTTTAAGAGTCAGTTGCATCGCATTTGCTATTTACATGGTGGACTTTGTGAGTGTTAAAACTGAAGCTTCCCTAGTGAGAATACAGTTAAACAGAGCATCTGCAGTGCGAGGATAAAGAATGAGCCTCCTCCAATCAGCCTTAACTTTCTCTTTCATGAAAAAGGAAACGTCATGAAGACATCCATTAGCCTACATAATTAATTTTGTTTGTTAAGCGCAAAGATTTGTTTTAAAACTTTGGTCACACTTTATTTTGTTGGTCCATTTGTTGACTTTAATTTGCATTGCAACTAATTCTCATTAGATTATAAGTAGCCTGTTAGGTTTGGGTTAAAGGTAGGGTTAGTGTAAGTTGACATGTACTTGCAAAGTTTCTTAAAGTCAGTTAAATGTCTGTTGAATGTCAGTATCAACAGATATTAAGCAGACAGTCTACTAATACTTAAATGGACCATCAAAATAAAGTGTTACCAAAACTTTTTCTAAATTCAGTTCTAATTTCCAGCAAACAAATAAATGAGTAACAAAGTATGTTATAAAAGTAATAAAAAGTTATGTTCAAAATAAATAGTTATGTCCAAACACACTTTCTATGCTCCACATGGTCCAAAACCTGACAGGTGGACAAAGCTAAGCTTGTTTTTAATAAAAACAAATATAAATATGCACATAATAAAAAATAATAACAACAACAACAAAAGCCCCCTGAGGTGAGAAAAGCATGAAGGCAGTGGTTTTTATCCTTATGTAGAAAATGATCATTTTTGTAATATTTTATCCTTTATTTCTTTTTCATTTGTAAAGATATTTGTGTATTGCTGTACATCCTGCGTGATTTAAGCAATGTGTAAGCGAGGCGCACCACTGACGTACTCTGCACTGGACTTTAGACCTGCTTTCAGCGGGTCTATTGCACAGTCTATTTTCATTTTTCAAAATAGCAACGCGCCAACAATGCACCTTAGCACACCTCTTTTCTAGACTGAAACACCCATCAGTCCACAAAGTGGATTTGCTATTTAAACAATATGGCGGAAAATGGAAAAAATTAGGATTGTGCTAGTCTGAAAATGGCAACATAGGGAAACACGTCTTGCGCCTTACTGCGCTGGGTGTATGATAGGGCCATGATGTGTTGAAAACCTACACAAAGTGTGCCAGAATGCTATCAACGCAACATTTGTGTTGTTTTTTGACACATCTCTTTTTGCAGTGTATCTTAATTATTACAAAAATAGTTTTCATCGGTCCACAATTAGTGTAAAGCTAATTCTAAATCTGCTCTCTCATAGGCTATAAATAATCGCTGATGTTATTTTCAATCAGAGCACTTTTAACACGACATGATTTTCAATTGCCAACAGCTCCAGATATATTCAGCGTGCCAAATATTTCTCTGGCGACTCATTGGCGTTTTCCTCAAATCACATCTTTGATAGTTCACACCGTGTGATTGTTACTCACATGAACGAGCACCAATTTGCCTTTGTCGATGATTCAGTGCACCGTAAAGTGCATTTGTCTGCTATTTCTCAAAACCTGTCGGCAAATGGCATGAATGAAATTCGAGACTTCAACAGGGCTAAACAAGAAGGATTCTTTCTGATGGACCAGTTGAGCCGATGGAAAAGATTTTGAATTGCCTCATCAAAAAATATTCAGATATAGTTGTATATTTTGTATAATGTGCCAAACAACAAGCAAACTCTAGTTTTATACAAACATATGTACACATGTTTCAACAAAAACGACAGGTTTTAAAATCTATAATAAACTAAATGTATGAACAAAAGTCTGTCCAGGGGTGCTTTTCCGAAAATTATCGTTAGCCAACTAAGGTCGCAAGTTCCGTTGTTACAAACACAGTTCAGTGATATGACATTTTCCAAATCCGTCGTTTCACTGAACATTTGCAAACTGCGTTGCAAGCATGTGCACTTGCAACAACACCACTAGAGCTGTAGTTAGAAACATAGTTCCTGGCTGTGTTCTATTCCCAGTTATCCCCACTATGCCCTATTCGTTCAGAACATTCTAACATTTAAATTTGGAATTATTATTTTTAAAAAAGCATTAGGGTCATCTCTCTTAGGTGTAATTCGCATTCAAAGCCTTTTTACAGTTCAGTTTTAGCGACCTTCATGTTTACTATTAATTAGTGTTAATAAGTTAATCAAATTTTAACTATTTTAAGCTATACAAAGTTTAACTTAATATTTTTATTCTGTTAGATTGACTAAAAAAAAAAAAAACAAGACAGCAGGAATTTGTTTTACAGTGCAGGAAAATTACTACTGTTTATTCACCTTTGTTTCTATAGCGCTTTTACAATGTAGATTGAGTCAAAGCAGCTTCACATAGAAGGTGATAGTAAATTGAAACAGGGTCCAGTTTTCAGTGTTGGAGTTCAGTTTAGCTCTGTTAAGTGTGGTTTAATATTCACTACTGAGAGTCCAAACACTGAAGAATAATCCATCGATGCGCAGCTCCACAAGTCCCGAACCATGCAAGCCAATGGTGACAGCGGCGAAGAACAAACTTCACTAATTTGCAAAAGTGAAGAATTAAAAAACTTTGAGAGAAATCAGGCTCAGTTGGGCACAACCATTTCTCCTATGGCAGTCTTGTGCAGAGCTGCAGTCTAGGCACCGGAGGCTGGAGAACGCTTGAGGTCAGCGAGACTCGTCTGTCCTTGGAGCGTCACAGGAATCAGTATCATGCTGTCCACACCTCCATGCACCACAGCAGCTGCTCAGGATACAGCCTGGTCTTGGATTATGGAACCTTGGGATCGTCTCATTGCGTGTCTTGGATCATATCAGTGGCGCTGCATAGTCTCTGGGGGCCTCGGGATGAGTATCCCCAGGTGGAAATAGAGAATAAAGAGGATGATTAACGTAGCTGCTATTCGTAGTGTATATAAACGAGATGCGTGGAGCACATTCATGCATCATACCGCTATGTGATGTATTGAGTGTATGCTTTGCTAAAAAGAGCCTCGGACATTATCAGGAAGGCTACTCCAGAGTTTAGGAGCCATAAATAAGAAGGTTCGACCTCCTTTACTTGACATTGCTGTTTTAGGTACTACCATAAGATGCTAATATAAGATTTACTAACATTTTAGTAAATTAAAGACTTTTTAATATTGTTTTTGAAATGTAAGACATATTAGGACTTTAAGACCCTGAACCGTATCCAATCACAGCTCCTAAACATCTCCTATATCCATGTGGACGTGATACTGGATCTGACCTTCCCACGTCACCTCATACCATCTGTACCATCAGCATATTAGCATAAGTTAGCATGGCTGATGTAACTCGTACGTTCTCTCTTGAAGTTTTTGTCTCGCAGGTGATGTCTTTATTAGAGTTGCAGTGATGTGTATGTAAGTATTGACAGGCTTTGATATCTGTCTGAAGTTTAAACCCTTTCATCTTTATGACAAACAGACAGAACAAAAAAAAAAAAAAGAAAAAGAAACGAGCGGCGATAGGTGGGGAATTGCCCTTTCACAGTACCTCCTTTGAGCTCTCTTTCCCTCTCATTAGTCTGTGTTGTCTTCTCGTTCACCTTTTCCTGTCGGCTCTCATCAGGATGATGTCTTCACTCCACAACCACAGAGACTTGTGGAAATCATGCTCCTCTCCCTTGCTGGACATGCCACAGATGTTTTAAAATGCTAAATGTTATTGCACAGAAACCCTGCCACAACAGATCGTTCAGACTGAACATTTTATTATGTTTAAAAAGTAAAAATAATAATAATAAAATATACAGATATTTTTGAGACTTCTTAAAGGAACTCAACAATTGAGTTTTACTATTTTTTTAACCTATCCTGCAAATTTACAGGGTCTACCAAGAGAAATTTTAGCTTAGCTTAGCATACATAATTGAATTGGATTAGACCAGTGGTTCTCAAACTGTGGTATGCGTACCGCTAGTGGTACACAAGCTTCCTTCTAGTGGTACGCAGAGGAATCGCTGAATAAATAAAGTAAAAAAATTAACACACTTTTAATCCTTTGACATGTACGATAACACAGATGTGATCAGTAAATTTATTTTAATAGGCTAAATCTTTTATTTAAGTGGCTGACGATAATAAATATTATTAATTAGAAGCATTAATCTGCCTCGTTTTTGAACTGTGCAGTACTGTAGCTGCTTAATTGGGCCTACTATGCTACTGTACTTCATTACCGGTCATTATGGTGGTACTTGGAGAGACAATTTTTTTCTGAGGTGGTGCTTGGTGAAAAAAGCTTGAGAACCACTGGATTAGACTATAGACATCTTACTCAAAAATTAAAATTATAATTTTCCTATTCAACGCTTGGCTCTTTCTGCAGTTACATTGTGTACTAAGATGGACAGAAAATGTGTCACGATAGTGTAATAATCAAGTCAAAAAGGATCCAAATGCAAGTGAGAGTTTATTAATATAATGTAAGCGCAACAAAAGTAAACAGAGTGCGATATTAGCGTGGACGAAAGTCTTAGATACTGGAGTTACAACAGGAACATCTAGAAGACCAGTCCAAGCTGATCCTGACAAGACACAAACAGATCATGAACAATATAATGGACTGAAAAATGATGTCTTGGCTTTCTGCTCTAATATAGGTAAGCTAGGTGCCATCAGCTAAAACACCTTATAGTCCCGCTGATCACTTGATGTAAACAAAACACGCATCGAAGCACATGGAAGCCAACAACACAATGACAAAGTGAAATGTTGATATTTTATAGGCTGATATGGATAGGAACTATTGGTAACACTTTATTTTGATGATCAATTTGAGGATTAGTAGACTGATACTGACATTCAACAGACATTTAACTGACTATAAGAAACTTTGCAAGTACACGTCAATTTACACTAGCCCTAACCTCAACCTAACAATCTACTTTTAATCTAATGATAATTCGTTGGCATGTAACTTAAATTCAACAAATGGACCATCAAAATAAAGTGTGACTGAACTATTTTCTCATTTTGAAGTTATAATCAAGTAACTTTATTGCAGTACCAAGGCTACAGCAGGTCCAATGACATTACGCCTAATGGATTATAACTGGATATTAAAACTTAACTGTTTACGGTAACTCTAGGCAACTTATAAAATAAGCTTATATTAATAAATAAAAGGCAATCCCAATATTAGAAGACAATATTGCAATTAAGGTGTTGACATGAGTTGCTAATAGAATATACACTACCTGACAAAAGTCTTGTCATCGATAACAGTTGTAAGAGACAAATAATAACTCGACTTCTGGTTGATCATTTGGAAAAGTGGCAGAAGGTAGATTTTTCTGATGAACTGTCTGTTCAACTTCATCCCAGTCATCACAAATACTGCAGAAGACCTACTGGAACCTGCATGGAGCCAAGATTCTCACAGAAATCAGTCAAGTTTGGTAAAGGAAAAATCATAGTATAGGGTTACATTTGATAGGGGGGCATGCAAGAGATCTGCAGAGTAGATGGCAACGTTAACAGCCTGAGGTCTCAAGACATTTGTGCTGCCCATTACATTACATACAACAAGAGAGGGTAAATTGATCAGCAGGATAGCGCTCCTTCTCATACTTCAGCCTACACATCAAAGTTCCTGAAAGCAAAAGAAGGTCAAGGTGCTCCAGGATTGGCCAGCCCAGTCACCAGAAATGAACATTATTGAGCATGTCTGGGGTAAAATGGAGCAGTCATTGAAGATTAATCCACAGAATCTTGATGAACTCTGTGAGTCCTGCAAGAACGCTTTCTTTGTACTTCTGTGGAAGGAGGAGAACCTTACAAAAGGACAATTATCTGTGCAGAAATTCACCAATCAGGCCTGTATGATAGAGTCACCAGACAGAAGCCACTCCTTAGTAAAGGGCACATAGCAGCTGCTTGGAATTTGCCAAAAGGACTCTCAGACCATAAGAAACAAAATTCAATGGTCTGATGAGACTAAAATTAAAATTAAACTCTTTGGAGTGAATGCCAGGTGTTCCGTTTGGGGAAAACCAGGCACCGCTCATCACCAGGCTAACACCATTCCTACAGTCAAGCATGGTGGTGGCAGCATCATGCAGTGGGGCTGTTTTTCAGCAGCAGGAACTGGAAGACTAGTCAGGATTGAGGGAAAGATGAATGCAGCAATGTACAGAGACATTCTGAATGAAAACCTGCTTCAGAGTACTCTAGACTGGGGTGATGGTTCATCTTCCAGCAGGACAATGACCCAAAGGACACCACCAAAATATCAATGGAGTGGCTTCACATCAATGTCCTTGATTGGCCCAGCCAGAGTCCAGAGCTAAATCCTATTGAACATCACTGGAGAGATCTGAAAATGGCTGTACACCGTCGCTTCCTATCCAACCCGATAGAGAATGAGAGGTACTGCAAAGAAGAATGAGCAAAAGTTCCCAGACATGTGTGCCAAGCTTGTGACATTCCAGGACCTGGTCATTTCTAGGCCTAGGTGTCAACAAAAGCTTTTCTTTCAGTAACAAGTATTATTTCTGCTCTGAAACTTACAGGATATTATTTTAGAACAAAGATCTCTTATATGTTAAAAGCTGAAGTTGCTTTGTTAATTTATGACCCCTTTAAAAAGGTTCTACATTGTTCACACATACAACACTTTGCCCAATAGTATATTAATAAATCAACTGGGATTGTATAGATTACAGTGCTCATGTTGTGTGGGTTTTGAAGTGCCAGTTTTGGAGTAATCATCCTACATCCAACTCTTTATTATTTATTATTTCTAAAAACAAGCAATCATATTTATAAAACAGTGGAGTCCAACGCTGAATACACTAGTCAAGGAGAATCTGCCATTGACTTGATTCACTCACCAAAGTCTCTGCATTGTCCTCTATCCATCGTATGCACATTGTAAACTAAACATGATTAAATTTACATCATTTAAATTGAAACATTTAATTTCAGACAGCTTTTTTGTAGCTTAGCAATAAAATAAACAAATAAAAGGGTATCTTAAATTTGAAATGACAATCTAAAGCATTCTCTGATGGGATGGTGGGCCAAATCAAAGATTACCATGGTTTGGGCATCTCTGATCTAAAAAGTTAAACAGAGGATGAGTAAATGAAAATGAAATTATTAAACATTATTTTGGGGTATCTTTTCAGGGACATTGAGGGTCACATATTATTATTATCTTGTTATTATTGTATTAACTCTTGTTCCTATTGGAATTATTATTTCAAAGAAACAGAAAAATACAAAAACACCTTCCTATCACCTCATGCTAGGTGTGTGTTGGAAATATCTTCCTGCGTTAATGTTCTCAGCAAAATTACATAAGGAGGAGACAAATTAAAACATGCAGCATCCCTGAATTCATTCCTTTCAAAGTGCTACAATAGCTGTCAAAACCCAACTTGTGTAACAAATTCAGCACCTTCAACAAAACATTTTAAAACAATTACTGTTCATCTTCCCATCCCCTGCTGTGAGGAATGATTCTGCTTTTATGCACAATCTGCACTGTACGTCTGTTTTTTTTTTTGGTTAGAACCATGATATTTAGTTCATTCCATTTCATGTTCAACATCTCCTGAAAGCCGGACATTCTTGTTTTGGGTGATTTTCTACAAAGCAGATGCCTTATGATGCAATTCATCGCTCAGTGCTGATCACCGGACAATTATAGTGTATTTACATTATAAAAATATTTCTGAAACTCGATTAATGTTTGCTTTATGGGTCTTTTGAAAGGCTCTTTCTGTAGATCATTAAACAAGTAGGCGATAACAGAAAACTCAATCATTTACTCAGCCAATTAGTTTGCTAATTCTTTCAGGACTGAAATATCAATGTGTTGATCAGAGGCGGCTAGTTATCTGAATTATGGAAGCTCGCGCCCACATCTGCAAGCTTCTGCGATGATTTTAAATTGGTTTTGTCTGAAACTTTGTTCATTGCTGAAGAAAAAATTAGTCAAATAAATGTACAGTGTATGTTTATAAAGAAGGGAAAACTAGGTTGCTGGTGGAAGAGGCGTTAGTGAGGTCAGCAGGGAGCGCTCAGCCTGCGGTCTGTGTGAGTATATAGTGAAGGGGACAGTACTGTCACTGAGCGTTGTGTTTTAAGACTTTTTAAAAGGCTTTTAAGTGTCCTTCACCCATGGTGTCCTGAATTGATGTCCTGGCCCGGTGTCCTGGCCAAATTCCTTCCATCGGCATCATGGGCCCTGTTATGTCCGTAAAGATGACACGAAATGTTCTAGAACTTTTATACTTTTATTGTTGTCCGTCACTTACCTGTTCCAAAGCTCTCACACTCTTCGAAGAACTCGTGATCCTGTCTAACATCAACGTCATCACATATTTTTTCGAACTCTTAAAGTGATCTGCGCTCTTTAATTATAACTTGTATAATGAACACATTACTCTAATTAAATTGAAGATAACGATCAACTAAATATGCAACAGGCCCCAATTAGGTAAATTAGTTGTATGGGTAAAGTTTTTTTGGATACATTTTGATGTATATTTCGTGTTATTATTTTGTTGTATTCCCTTTTTATATTATGTTATGCTTTCTTTATTTTGTGATGCATTATTATGGTTTGTTTTTGTAATTTCACATTGAATATCTAAGCTGTATTATTTTGAAATGTGTATTCTTGTCGTTCTTTTCTTGTTGTGCATCAATAGGAGATCATGTCGCGAAGACGCTGTGCTCAGCTGGATATTATTGGAAGTGTGAGGATGAACCACAGATGAACTGTAAAGAGTCAGTGGTTGAAGTTTATTTCTGCAGAAATACCTCAGCATTATAGCCCCAGCCTTGTGCTTTAGCAATCTACATGCCTACAACAGGGGATACGTCAGCCGTTTGTTGAAGGAAGGATCAGAAAAGACTATTTATGTATGGGACTGTTACATGCCTGGGGGTGTTGCTCTGTTCTCTTCTCCCCTTTCCGTTTTTATTTGCTGTCTGCTGTTCTCCTAAAATCTAGGTGTTCCGATTGGCTTGCAGAGTTCTCACGAGTGGACCAATCAGAAGAGGATGGGTACATTTAAACGCTCCAGTAATGACTCAGACCAGACAGACTGGGTGGAATTCTGGTCTCTTGTAGCTGCTACTGTGTCTTTCTGTGTGACATTTGTGCCTGTCTTGTGCTCTGGTTCGCTTTAAGTGGTTTTTTTTTTTTTTAAGGGAAGAGAAAATGAAGTACGTCACGTGACATACATCATAAAGCGAACCACTTTTTGCCATGTCTGTCGTCAGTGTCGATTCATAGCAGCTAACGTCTCCTAAAATATTCTTAAAATATTGGGTTGCCATAATTACATTAAGCCCTTTTTCATCCTCTGAGCCACACAGGGCATAACAGGGACCTTGTAGAACTTGACAGGAACTTTATAGTACACAGTTCATGGACCATTTTTTTCTCCATTTTAAAAGTGTAAGTAAGTTTTGATTAAAACAGTTGCTCCCTTATTTTCTCTAGCTTGCAAATAATGTGTTTAATAGTGTTTTGTTACTTGTAACTGCTTGCAGTGTATCTGGTTAACTCTTTCTATTCACATATCGTGTCTAAAGCCACACTGAAAACGCGACATGTGCCAATTTGTTTACAGATTTAAATGTGTTCGTGAGCTCGTGTTCCTCTGCCGTTTGTCATTGCTATGGGCACCGTCAGCTGTTTCTACACAAGTGTGGAAAACAGTTCAGCTTTTGCCGCTGTGTGGATTAATACTGAATAATCCTTAAAAAAAATAATACTTATGGATAAGATTAGAGCAATTACTAATTTGAAAGACTGTCCTGTCATTGGTCCAATCAGTGCAGATTAGCATCTCGCTAAGGAGGGTTTTCAGTCAAATGGGAGTCGCTGGGATACCCCCAAAACCAAAATATGACCTTTTTAATGTAAAATAGGGGCTTTTTAATTTTTTTTTTTTTTTTTTTTGGAGCTTTGGAGTGCCGCCTTTTTGAACATATATTTTGCACTTTTTGCTGTTTGGCTGAGCACCCAGTTAAAGTGATGTGGTTAAGATTAGAGAAATTACTAAATTGAAATTATGTGAGTATTCCGGGAGAAATAACAAAACGGCAGGGTGAAGGGAGATGGGTCTGAAAAACGGGAGTGTTGGCAGGTATGCTCACACATACACTCTGCACTCTGACTACTTCAATATTGTTGATAAGCCGTGGTGTGCATTTCTCTCTACCTCTCTCGCTGAACGCTGTCGACCAATCGCAACAGACTGTCTTAATATCGGTCTAATCAGCGCAGATCAGCATCTCGCTAAGGAGGGTTTTCAATCAAATGGGAGTCGCTGGGATAATTAGGTAAAAATAAATGCATATTATAAGACAACGAAAGTGTTTTTTGACCTTACATGCATATCAGCCTGTTGTTGGAGACCCCCAAAGCCAAAATATGACCTTTGTAATGCAAAATAGGAACTCTTTAATGTAAATTATTTTTTTTTTGGAGCTTTGGAGTGCCGCCTTTTTGAACATATATTTTGCACTTTTTGCTGTTTGGCTGAGCACCCAGTTAAAGTGATGTGCATGCTGTTCCTATACAAGTGCAGCGGTCAGGTTTCAAAGCAGTTCAGCTTTTGCCGCTGTGTGGATTAATACTGAATGTGTGTCACTGTTTTTACATATGGTTAAGATTAGAGAAATTACTAAATTGAAATTATGTGAGTTTTCCGGGAAAAATAACAAAACGGCAGGGTGAAGGGAGATGGGTCTGAAAAACGGGAGTGTTGGCAGGTATGCTCACACATACACTCTGCACTCTGACTACTTCAATATTGTTGATAAGCCATGGTGGGCATTTCTCTCTATCTCTTTCGCTGAACATAGTCGACCAATCGCAACAGACTGTCTTATCATCAGTCCAATCAGCGCAGATTAGCATCTCACTAAAGAGGGTTTTCAATCAAATGGGAGTCGCTGGGATAATTAGGTAAAAATAAATGCATATTAAAAGACAATGAAAGTGTTTTTTGACCTTACATGCATATCAGCCTGTTGTTGGAGACCCCTAAAAACCAAAACATGACCTTTTTAATGCTAAATAGGGGCTTTTTAATGTAATAAATTTGTATTTTTTAAGCTCTGGAGTGCTGCCTTTTTTAATACATATTTTGCACTTTTTGCTGTTTGGCTGCCGCCTCAATACGCTGCCTTTCCGACAGGTTTCATCATGAGCGCACAGGTGCGGTGAGTCAGGTGTCGACACATGGAAGCTTGAAGTACATTAAACCCGGACTGGAACATTGTTCGGAGAGTCTCCTCTCACCACGTTTGTTTTGTTTATTTGTGAAAAACCTGTTTTGCATTTGCTTGGCGATATTGTTGAAATTTAACACTGAACATTGACTATTACTGAGATCAATACAGAAACGCATGTGATGACGATGGTGCATTTTGTTTTATTAAGTTTTCTCATGTTTTGTGGTTAGTTGGGAGGTAAGTGTTAAATTTGTTTTATTTCATGTGCAGGTTAGTTGTTAAGTGTGTTGTTTTTTTGTTTGTTTGTTATTTTGGCTTTACCTCCGCAAGATTTTTATGTCTCCTTCAAAGTTATATAACAAGCAAATTTGGGGCGCCACGGTGGCCTAGTGGTTAGCACGTTCGCCTCACAGCAAGAAGGTCGCTGGTTCGATCCCCGGCTGGGCCAGTTGGCATTTCTGTGTGGAGTTTGCATGTTCTCCCCGTGGTTGCGTGGGTTTCCTCCGGGTGCTCTGGTTTCCCCCACAGTCCAAAGACATGCGGTACAGGTGAATTGGGTAAGCTAAATTGTCCATAGTGTATGTGTGTGAATGAGAATGTATGGATGTGTTTCCCATAGATGGGTTAGGGCTGGAAGGGCATCCGCTGCGTAAAACAAATGCTGGATAAGTTGGCGGTTCATTCCGCTGTGGCGACCCCGGATTAATAAAGGGACTAAGCAGAAAAGAAAATGAATGAATGAATGAGCAAGCAAATTTGACTTTACTTTATGTCTTGTCTTTGTTTGTTTTGTTTTTTGTTTTTTTTTTAAGAGAAATAAGACTCCAGGCTCATTAATTTAGATGTATCCTATTTATTTTATTTATTTATTTTTATTTTTTTATAATTTTTTCGGGGTTTTCACCTTTATTAGATAGGACAGTAGAGAGAATTGACAGGAAAACATGGGGAGCAGAGAGAGGGGAAGGATCGGCATAGGACCGTGAGGTAGAATCGAACTCGGGTCGCCGTGAGCAATGGAGGGCATGTGTCGACGTCCTAACCACTACACGACTGGCGCCAACCCTATTTATTTTATTTTTATTTTATTTGTTGTTAAGGGTCTGGCTTGCTCTGTGGAGCCGTGCAAGGGTTGATAACATAACACACACATTTTGATAGATGTGCATTTTGTTGTACATGTCCAAAGGTATTATATTCTAACAGCCCTACCTGGAACTCTGCTGGGGGCAATCATGCATTGGCATTGGAGTGGAGTGGTGGAGGGGTTAATGACCAGAAACATTCTGCTATTGTTTTGAAAACATACATATTTCTGATCAAAGACGTCCACTAAACTGTAATCTTACATTTGAAGCAACTTTTATTTCTTCTCTTTAGCAAATACTTAGATTTGCTGGCAGTGGCATCTAAAGAACTTCCTCTCTGCTGAACGACTTCTGACAGACAGTCGCTATCAGGGATAGAGGGGATGAAGAGTTTGTGTGTGTGTGGCCTGTCCCTGAATGGAAAACAGGCAGCTGTCAGAAAAGTGAAAAGTCAATAACTGCAGACATCAGTGAAGCCATCTCTGGGTGCGTATGTGTGTGACATATCTCCCCTGCTCAATCCACACAGGACTGCACATCAAAATCACTTCAGTTCTCCACACATCAAACAGTGCAGCGTGCTTACACACCTCCAGAGAACCAGTTCAGTTTACTCCAGCGTCTCTCTCTCTCTCTCTCTCTCTCTCTCTCTTTCTCTCCCTCCCTCAACAAACACCTGTTCGGACGGCCGCCACATCTCTGGAGACTCTAATCCGCTTCCCTCGGTCCTCTCCTCCTTTCACCCTCCGTCCATATCTCTCTGCGCCTTTCTTTCTCTGCCTGCTTTCGGTTTGGTGGAATTAGATTTGACTCAATTCAATTGGGTTCAGCTCCATCAAAGGATGTTTGTTGGCAGGATCAGTTTGTTCTCTTTTCAATAGCGAGCATCATAAAGCCTATCCCTCTTTAGGCTGTCTCTCTTTCCCTCCCCAGGGCCTCATTTCCTGCTTCAATGCGGTGTTTGTCCACTGGCGTGTATGTGTGGAAACCTAATAACAGAGTGTTGTAAAATGCTGTGTCATAAAGTGCATAATGCTCCAGGGATTTTGACCCGTCTGTAACATATAATAATGGATTATAATCAATAGATGTGAGTGCTGTTTGTTGGCGCAGAATTCACCATCAGGATGGTGGAGTTACATGCATTGCCTCAAGAAAAAAACAACAAGCTATGTTTTTTATTATATTCTATAATATAATAATAGAATATAATTACTACTGTTGGTTCAAGTGGTTACTACTGTTGCCTCACAGTTTGTGAATATTAATGGACAGCTTTCACAAGTTAGGCCAGTAAAGTATGGGGTGCCTCAAGTCAGTTTTAGGCTCTTTGCTGTTTACAATATACATGCGTTTATGACTTTCACTGGCTGCCCAGCATCCTCTATTGCCTAGGGCTGAGCACCTCCGTAAACTGAAAATAACCATAACAATCCTAGATTTCTATTTAACACAATTGCTAAATTAACAAATAATCGGTCTGTAACACTTTATTTTGATGGTCCATTTGAGTATTAGTTGACTGACTACTTAATATCTGTTGATACTGACATTTAACAGACATTTAACTGACTATAAGAAACTTTGCAGGGACATGTCAACTTACACTAACCCTACTCCTAACCCCAACCTAACAGTCTACTTATAATCTAATGAGAATTAGTTGCAATGTAACTTAAATTCAACAAATGGACCATCAAAATAAAGTGTGACCAATCGGTCATCTTTGGAAGAAAATATCACATTGCAAATTAGTAGTGAAAACTTTATGATTTTTTTCAGTGATAAAATAGAAGGCTTTTGACAAAAAGTAGAAAATGTTAAACTTTCTGCACCGCCTTATACTTCAGATCCAGTAAACATTCCACTGAATCAAATTAGCCTACAGTGCTTCAAGTTCATAGAACAGGAAGAGCTAGATAAAATTATAAATAGTTTTAAACCAGCTAAGTGTATGCTAGCCCCAATTACAACAAAATTACTGAAATAATTGCTACCTGTAGTAGGAGAATGTCTTCTTAACATTATCAACTCTTCTTTGTCCAAATTCTTCCAAGCTAGCTGTTATTAAGCCTATTATTAAGAAACCACAACTGGACCCCTGCAACTTAGCTAATTATAGGCCTATTTCAAATCTTCCTTTTATATCTAAAATACTAGAAAAAGTTGTTTCTGCCCAATTATGCTTCTTTCTGCAGATGAACAATGTTTTTGAGGTGTTCCAGTCAGGTTTCAGGCCTCATCACAGTACAGAAACTGCATTAGTGAAAATAACCAACGATTTACTCTTAGCTGCTGACCAAGGGTGCATCTCGCTATTAGTTTTACTCGATCTCAGTGCCGCATTTGACACCATCGATTAAAATATCCTCATCGATCGCTTAAATTCTACAGGTGTCCAGGGAATGGCTTTACAATGGTTTAAGTCATACTTAACTAATCGTTACGAGTTTGTGAATATTAATGGACAGCTTTCACAAGTCAGACCAGTAAAGTATGGGGTGCCTCAAGGATCAGTTTTAGGCCCTTTGCTGTTTAGAATAGACATGCCGCCCCTGGGAGGCATTATTAGAAGACATGGGATCAGCTTTCACTGCTATGCAGATGATACTCAATTATACATTTCAACTTAACCTGATGAGTCGTCTGAACTGTCTAAACTGAGTGTCTTAAAGATGTTAAAGACTGGATGACCAACTATTTCTTTCTCTTGAACTTAGACAAAACAGAATTATTACTTATTGGGCCCAAATCCTGTACACAGCTGATCTCACAACTCGACCTCCAATTAAAGGGATACAAAGTCAGCATTATCTCTACTGTAAAAGCATTTTAAATGTCTCAGTGTTGTTTGCTC
Organism: Danio albolineatus; assembly: GCA_903798035.1. Taxonomy (NCBI): domain Eukaryota; kingdom Metazoa; phylum Chordata; class Actinopteri; order Cypriniformes; family Danionidae; genus Danio; species Danio albolineatus. The sequence continues at coordinate 649,284 of CAIGQQ010004833.1, forward strand.
TAGCAATCTGCAATGTGTTTTCAGAGACCCGCCTCCACCCCAGCTCCACCTGTGTATAGATCAGCTTTGGGGTAACATTTATGGCCTGTTTGCAGCAGCAGTGTGTTATATTCTCGGAAACTTGTCTGTGATTGTACTGGCAGTAGCAAGCCTTGGTACTGGCTCTGCAACAATCATCAAAGCAGCAGCAATGTAGCAGTGAATCAACATTATCATTGTCATATACATATACATGTTCATTACCATACAAAACATCTTAGAGAGTCACTATAATAATTATTATTATTATTTGGCCACCAGTAGTAGTACCCTTTGCCACCAATTCTGTTTATACATTTTATGGATAGAAAAGAAAAGAGTTTCCTTCACAAGGGTGGCAGGGAGCACCCTTATAGATAGGGTGAGGAGCTCTGTCACCCGGGAGGTCAGAGTAGAGCTGTTGTTCCTCCACATCAAGAGAAGGTGGCTCGGGAATCTATTTTAGATGTCACACTGGGAGGCATGTCCCACCCAGGACATTCTGGAAAGACCATGTCTCTCAGCTGGCCTAAGAATGCCTCGGGATCCCCCTGGAGGGACTGGAGTAACTGTCTGGGGCGAGGGCAGTCTCAGGTTCGCTTCTAAAGGCTCGTACACACCAGGACGCTTATCATTTGCGTTTAATGTCAGCGCATTACGAGACGTTTTTCTCCATTCAAACCCAACCGATTTTCACCGGCGTCAAACAGAAGAGTATGCAAAATCACTACTTGCCATTAGATGGTGCTGAATGAAAACAGAAAGAAATGAAACTCATCCTCCATTCCTAATTCTTCTGCGATTCCTCTCTACAACATTTCCCTTTTGTCCACATTTTTGTAGTTGATGTCTCGTTTATCATACAGCACTTTTCGTTCGGACTTGCACTTGAGTGCCTCCAAGGGGTGTTTACTGTAACTTCAGCAGCTCCGTACATGTGAACAAAAGTGCCAATCTGATTGGTGGAGAAGGTTTTGACGCGGCTAAGTGTGTACATGCCTTAAGACTGCACACATGGCTTCCCCGGCGACCCGGCCCTGGATGAGCAGATGAAATAAGATTAGATTATTATCATTATTATTATTATTATTAGTATTAATATTATTAACAACAAAAAGCACACCAAATATTATGTAAATCACTAATCAGCTTAAATGGTGTTAATATTAATTTTCAGAGGGTGTGTTTAAGTAAATTTGTATGTGCTGGGGACAGAAGTAGTTGTCAATCAAATTGCATTACAATTCATATTCTCTGCATGTCTGCTTGAGCTTTACAACTTACAAATGGAGTTTACCCTCTAAAATTACTCTATTACTCGAAAGATCTCTCATGTCTCAAAAATGCTAAAAAAGTTTTTTTTTTTTTTTTTTTTGTGGTCCTGTTCACAATCATTGTTTTGAAAGACTAGAAATGAATTAACTTTGTACGTGATGTGATTTCCAATAAAATCATCTAATTTCACTCCTAAAGGCTCTGGAATGGAGAGAGGTGATTTTTTTTTCTCCTTTGTTCTTCATTTTTGATGTCATTAATCATTCTGCTATAAACAGTCTGACTGTTACGCTTACAGATGTGGGAGAGAGCTTCCATACTTTTGATTAAATTTATTAGGAGAAAAGTAATATAGAGTCAGCAGAACTCTTTAAGGGTTTGATTAGATTATGAACGAATATTAGTACAGAATTCTCTCTCTAAATCATTTCCAATCTCAATTGTGTAAACAGGCACTGGATATAACCTGGACTGTTACTATAATTTATGCAAATAAGGTATGTTTCTCTAAAGTAATAACCACTATATTGCTCATGGGGTTTTATTAAGCTTATTTTGAATGGGAACTTTTACCTTAATAGAAAATATCATCTTCTGTAATCTATATTTTGATATCAGCGAGCACAAATCAAATTAAATAATGTATGATGATAAAAAAAAATTATGTAGTATTAAGGGTTTATTGCATAATTCTTTGTTTACTGTGATATTATTTTGTTTTTAAAGGGTCACGAAACACCAAAACACATTTTTTGAGCTGTTGACAGTCATTTCTGTGTCCCACGCTGCTATAAACACTATTGCACATATAGACACAAGCAAAAGATCACCGGACTCAACGACTACAGACCTGTTGCCTTAACATCTATGGCCATGAAGTCATTTGAAAGACTGGTTCTAGCATATCTGAAGGACATCACCGAACCTTTGCTGGACCGCCTGCAGTTTGCCTATAGAGCAAACCGGTCTGTGGATGATGCAGTCAACATGGGACTGCATTATACCCTACAACATCTGGACAAACCAGGGAACTACGCAAGGATTCTGTTTGTGGACTTCAGTTCTGCCTTCAACACCATCGTCCCATCACTGCTCGATCTCAAACTGACCCAGCTCTCTGTTTCTAGCTCTGTCTGTCAGTGGTTCACCAGCTTTCTGACAGATAGACAAGTCAGAAGGCTAGTCAGAATGGGCAAAATCACGTCTGATAGCCACACCATCAGTACTGGTGCCCCCCAAGGATATGTTCTCTCCCCACTGCTCTTCTCCCTGTACACCAATGACTGCACCGCAATAGATCCCTCCGTCAAGCTCTTGAAGTTTGCGGACAACACTACTGTTATCAGCCTCATGCGGAACGGTGACGAGTCTGCATACAGACAGGAGGTGGAGCGGCTGGCTTTATGGTGCAGATACAACAACCTGGAGCTGAACATGATCAAAACAGTGGAGTTGATAGTGGACTTTGGGAGAAACCCCCCTGCACTCCCCCCACTCACCATCATGAACAGCACTGTGGCTGCAGTGGTGTCATTCAGGTTCCTGGGCACCACCATCTCTCAGGATCTGAAGTGGGACACTCACATAGACTCTATTGTGAGGAAAGCCCAGCAGAGACTGTACTTCCTTCGTCAGCTGAAGAAGTTCAACCTGCCACAGGAGCTGCTCGTGCAGTTTTACTCAGCTGTCATCCAATCCATCTTCTGCACTTCAATCACCATCTGGTTTGGCTCAGCAGCCAAATCTGACCTCCGTAGACTACAGCGAATAGTCCGGACTGCTGAACGAATCACTGGCACTACCCTTCCTACACTTCAAGAACTGTATTCTTCCACAGTGAGTAAAAGGGCTCACAAAATCACCCTGGACACCTCGCACCCAGCACAATTCCTGTTCACACTGTTTTGAACCGGCGCTACAGAGCACCGAGCACGAAAACAGCCAGACACAGGAAAAGTTTCTTTCCTCAGGCCATCTATCTCATGAACAGTTAATATTTTTCCTATTGTGCAATAAACGTGCAATACTTTCTCATACGCACTTGTACACAGCACCTTATAACAACATACATAGCAATACTTTTTACACATCTGGACACAGCACCTTATAACAATATACAATGCAATACTTCTCCTTACGCATTTGTACAAAGCACCTTATAACAATATACAATGCAATACTCATGCATTTGTACACAGCACCTTATAACCTGGATATTTACAAAAAAATCTGTACTTACATTTCAACATCCAGATCGTGGACTGACTGCATCTCTGTTTAATGTCTATCGTCTTCTTTTTTTATATTTATTCTGTGTTGTCACTTGTCACTTTATGTACACTGGAAGTTTCTGTAGCCAAAGCAAATTCCTTGTGTGTGTGAAGCACACTTGGCAATAAAACTGATTCTAAATCTGATTAGGCTAAAAAGTGAAAATTGGTTGTTTTTGCGTTATTTTGAGTAAACTCGTTCATCCATTCTGAAACAAATTTTTGAATCTGCGTCACTCCGAATTAGATCCTTAGGTGTATTCCAGCTTGGAGAGTGGACGTCTGTACCTGCGAGTGCATTGTGACGTCTCTGAGTGTGCGGTGATAATTTATGAGAAAGACTTGCTTCGAACCAGTCAGCGAGCTCTTTTGTGAATGCAGCGCAACTTCATTAATATGCATGATAGCTTCGAAGATTGTTTGTACCTGTTACAGTGTTCAGACGGCAGAGAGACACCACATTGTGTTGCCAAAATAAGTGGAAGTAGAAGAATTGTTTGGAGACACCAGTGTTGTGTTTATGTGCTGCAACAAAGGTTTTGTTTTCATTTCCCCGCTATGAGAGCACAGCTAGACTCACGCGACATGCAGCATAAATGTATTTGTAAAGAACATTTTTTTTACCTGAGAGCTTTTCACAACTGGAAATGGTGAAATCCGGATTTGCCACTCGTATCCTTTTAGAAAAGACGTGGCTCCAGTTTATGTTGATTGTCCTGTCTCTACATATTTGGTAAGTAAGCGATCAGTGGTCTTTGTTTGTTTATTCAGATGGCAAAGTTAGTTTGTATCGTCAGCAGTACTCTTTCAGTGTTTAAAGACAGACCTTAGTCAAAGTGATTACAACTGTAACTGAGGCCCCGTTTACACTAGTGTGTTTTAGTTTTAAAACGGCGTTTTAGCAAGAAAACGATCCGTGTCCACACTCGCGTTTTCACCCAGCGTCTCAACAGATCTCCGTCTTCACTACTCCACCAGAAACGTATATCACGTGACCATTCACGCACTCTGGGCATGCGCGTTCAAGTATAAACAGGAAGCATGCGTCTCGCTCGGCATTTGGTTATTGTTAGTCAACAAACGCTGGTTGAACGATGAACACGATGATCAAAACTTATGCGTTTTAAAACGAAAACACACTAGTGTAAACGGGGCCTGAGTTTACAGTACATTAATATCACTACAATATTGGAGACTGAAGGATCTGCTGTAAATGCTGTTCTCCGAGTGTAAACATGTAAACACCACAATCAAACTATAAATGTCTTGTAGAATTTACACCACATTTTGTGGCAGGATAGTCTATACACATGTGTACGCTACTGAGTGCATCTAAGTTACAGAGAAATGCGGAGGGTATTTTATTTCTCTCAATACGCTGCGCTGTATCAAACACTCCATTAAAACCGCACTCTTAGCAGTTTCTCACATCTCGTTTGTCACCGGGGACATGCAGGAAATGTTCCTGGATAAAAGTGAAAGTGCCAAACTGCCGTTTAAGTCGACAAAATAAGAATTTGGCAAATAATTCGACGACAGTTCATGTAAACAGTCACCGTCTTTCTCCCCCTGCGTCTGTGTGTTTGTTTTGCCTGTTTGAAAATCAGGGCGTGCACAAATAGACACACCCACTTTCCTGAGCTTTTCGAAACTAGAGGTGTGAAAACACTCCGCTGAGACAGGGGGGTTTCGTGGCACTTTACCTTTATCATCCCCATCAGGTCCTGAGAGAGTTCATTGGTGTAAATAAGTGCTTATTTGCTTCTTAAGCAGCAGCAGCAGCATTGTAGCTTCTTGGATGGTAACGGAAACATGTCAAATTGAGTGCCTCTTCAGAGAAACCTGAAAATTCCATATAAGGTCCATCATGTCCATAAGTGAAACACTTTAGCCCATGATGCTCTGGGGACCTTTGCAGAAATAAGTCCTCAAAAGTACAGGTACTATTACATGGACTTATTTTAGTTTACTTTTGGGTCAACATGGGACCTTTCACAGTTTAGGCCCAACTGAATCTTGGGCATTCTGTAAGGATTCACCAAAATTAAATTCTGTACCAAAACTGAAAATCCTGGATGCACTTGGCTGAAACTAAAACAGAAACTTTTTTACAATTAGCTCCAAAAACAACTTGTGGAAGCAACTTTTTATCTGTGCTTGATTATTGTGATGTATTATACATGTATGTGGCGTCTTCTATTCCATCAAGACTTGACTTGGTTTACCATGCTTCACTATGTTTTATTACAAATGCAAAATCCCTTACTCATGATTGTATTTTATATTAGATGGTGGGCTGGACATCACTAGCTGTACGCAGAAAACAGCACAGGTACATCTCTTATCTATAAAGCTGTGTTAAGTCAATTTCCAGCTTATCTTTATAATCTTCTTTGTCTTAGTTCTGGCAATCACCAGCTACAAACTTCCAAGTGTTTGCTTTTTAATATAGCTTAATGAGTTTGTACAGTAGGGATGGGCGATACCAATATTTTTGTTTCCGATCCGATACGATCTGCTATGATGGCACGCAGTGGAGTTTGTACCTGGTGTGGTCCGGATGCTTTTCCAATGCCAGGCTGGCTGTCAACACCTGCCGCCGCCTGTATACTGAACGGAGAGAGCCTTTTGGGGCGTACGAAGAAACGTCGGCGAAGAGGAAAGAGATCTGGGAGGCAGGTGCGTCTTAAAAAGCTTCTGACAGCGGCACTTCATCATGGTGGTTCTAGACCATCGTACCTTCGTTCGATTTTCCCTGACATCCCACAGGCCGTGGGTTCTCTGCCCTGGAGGAATCCACCTGCCCGGCGCGGTGTGTGCGCTGCGCACTTGAGATCGCTGCCGTGCGCTCCTCCCTCTGCTTCGGGTACTGCTTCTACGCCACTTAGGATGGCCCTATTAAATGCCCGCTCAATTTCAAACAAATCTTTTGTTTTGAGCAATCTATTTTCTTCTAAAAACTTGGATTTTATGATGCTGACAGAGACATGGCAACGCAGCATGGATTACTGTCACTTGATCGAGGTCTGTCCGTTGGATTGTTCTTTTATCAGTACGCCTAAACTCGTGGGCCGAGGTGGAGGTCTTGCCCTGTTTTTTAAAAAGAAGTATGATGCCATATGATGAGTGTTGGTATGTACACTTCATTTGAATTACAAATGGTTAAAATTGGGCGTTCGAACTCATTTTATTCTATCTTAGTTTATCGGCCGCCTGGGCCTACAGCATCTTTCTTCAGTGAGTTTACAGATTTTCTCTTGCAATTATTAAGCTGAAGAGAGTTGTTATTGTCAGCGATTTTAATATTCACGTCGATAACAGTGCTTGTAAATTGGCTGCTGATTTTTCTGATATTATGAAGTCCTTTAACTTTACACAACATGTCCTTGGTCCTACCCACTGTAAGGGTCATACTCTTGATTTAGTTTTCTCTCATGGTCTAAACATTGGCTCTGTGTCCATTGATGATGTATTTATTAGCGACCACAAATGTACTCTTTTTGATCTTGCTTTTAGCATTGTGCCCTGCCCCATCAAACGAGCGTCGTGCTCACGCATTATTGACCAGCCTGCTGTCGAGAGTTTCTCGGCCGCTTTTGATTCAAGCGCGGTTGTTGTTTCAAATGACATTGATGCTTCGCTACAGTCGTTTAATGATCACTGCACCACGTTACTGGACAATGTGGCTCCACTTAAGGTCCGCAAGATTTCACCCGTTAATACATGCCCATGGATTAATGATGCCATTCGCAGTCTGAGACGAGTATGTCGGAATACTGAGCGTTTATGGAAGGTGTCACAGCATCAAGCACATCGCCTGCGTCTTAAAGAGCTCTTGTTCAATCTAAATGGGATGATCAAAGATGCTAGAACCTCTTATTTTAAGAAACTGATATCAGCCAACAAAAGAAACCCTAAAACTCTGTTTGAGACTATTAACAATATTGTGTCTTCTGCCATTTCTGTTACACCAGGCTTTTCAAACGAGGATTGTAACTGCTTTCTGTTTCATTTTGTGAACAAGGTGAATGCTGTCAGAGCAAGCATTGTGCCATCTGCAGTCCCTTATATTGTTACAAATCACAGCCCTCCAATTCTGGACTCTTTTTCTCCCATTACACTAAATTATTTAATTGAGTTAATGGGTATGATGAAGTTATTCCAAAGCCCCGCAGACATTTTACCTGCATCACTGATTTCTAAATCAATCGCTTTTATTGGTCCTTGTTTGGTTTTGATTATAAATCTTTCACTTAGGTTAGGCCAGGTTCCAAAATGTTTTAAACATACTATTATTCAGCCACTCTTGAAAAAGAGTAACTTTGATCCAGATTCTCTTAATAACTACAGATCTATATCTAAATTGCCTTTTATTTCAAAAGTTTTAGAAAGGATTGTCGCTAGGCAGCTGAATACTGTCTTGGGGACTCATAATATCTTTGATAAATTTCAGTCTGGTTTCTGTAAACATCACTCTATAGAAACTGCACTTCTCAGGGTCTCAAATGATATTTTAATGGCTGCTGATGCAGGTGAATGTTCTGTGCTGGTTTTGCTGGATCTTAGTGCAGCTTTTGATACTGTTGATCACTGCACTTTAATTAAGAGGCTGCATTCTCTTGTGGGCATTACTGGGTCAGCATTGGGCTGGTTAACCTCCTATCTTGCTGGCAGGAGTTTTTCTGTGTCCATAGGAACTCATATGTCAGACTCTGTTCCTCTGTCCTGTGATGTGCCTCAAGGTTCTGTTCTGGGCCCTCTTCTTTTTAATTTATATATGCTCCCTCTCAGCAACATTATTAGAGCATTATTTTAAAGCCATATCTTACCATTGCTTTGCAGATGATTAACAATTATAATTTTCTTTTAGTCTTGACAGGCTAGACACACTGTCTGTTTTGCAGGATTGTTTAGTCTCCATCAATAAATGGATGGCCGACAATTTTCTGCAACTGAACCCTGATAAAACCGAATTGTTAATTTTTGCTCCTGATAGCATTACCCCAAAGATCAGGCAAGTTTGGGGGGGTTTGTCATCTTCGAACTGCAGTGATATTAGAAATCTGGGTGTCATCTTTGATAGAGCGCTGTGTTTTAATAGCCATGTTAAGTCTGTTGTTCGTACATGCTTTTTCCATCTGAAGAACATCACAAAAATCAGAGATGTTGTTTCAAAGGAAGAGATGGAGACGCTTGTCCATGCCTTCATCTCTTCGCGATTTGATTACTGTAATGTCCTGTTCACGTGTCTGAACAAATCCTCTATGGATCGATTGCAAGTTTTGCAGAAGGCTTTTAACCAACACCAGAAGGAGGCCACACATTACTCCTGTGTTTAAGGCACTTCACTGGCTTCCTATTAGTTTTAGAGTAAATTTTAAGATGTTGGTTATTACCTACAGAGCTCTGCATGGTCAAGCTCCCCTTTATATTCAAGAGCTTTTACACAATCACATATGTAGCCGGTCTCTGAGGTCTTCTGACAAAGACATTTTGGTCATTCCCAGAACTCGGCTGAAGACAAAGGGTGACCGTGCCTTCTGTGTGGTGGCCCCAAGGCTCTGGAACTCTCTTCCTCAGGCATTGAGAAATCTGGGATCAGTTGATCTTTTTAAAAAGCATTTAAAGACACATCTTTTTGGTCAAGCTTTTAATTAACAGTAGTAGTGCTTTTTTATTAGGATTTTTAACTTGTTTTTAATATGTTTTAGTATGTTTCTTTTATTGATATGTGTTCTTTTACTTGTTTTCACTTATTGTAAAGCACTTTGTGACTCAATGTCTGGGAAAGGTGCTATATAAATAAATCTTTACTAACTTACTAAGTATTTCAAGACAAGTATCATTGATATCGATACCAATACTCAAATGAAGTATTTTATAGTGATTTTTAAATGTTAATCACCATTATTATTATTATTATTATTATTATTATTATTATTATTATTATTAT
>CAIGQQ010004833.1:658809-671610 GCA_903798035.1 Danio albolineatus
ATTATTATTATTATTATTATTATTATTATTATTATTATTATTATTATTAATAAAATAAAAGAAGGGCGACACGGTGGCGCAGTAGGTAGTGCTGTCGCCTCACAGCAAGAAGGTCATTGGTTCGAGCCTCAACTGGGTCAGTTGGCATTTCTGTGTGGAGTTTGCATGTCCTCCCTGTGTTCGCGTGGGTTTCCTCAGGGTGCTCCAGTTTCCCTCACAGTCCAAAGATATGGGGTATAGGTGAATTGGGTAGGTTGAATTGTCGGTAGTGTATGTGTGTGAATGAGAATGTATGGATGTTGCCCAAAGATGGATTGCGGCTGGAAGGGCATCCGATGCGTAAAACAAATGCTGGATAAGTTGGTGGTTCATTCCGCTGTGGCGACCCCGGATAAAAAAAAGGGATTAAGCCGAAAAGAAAATGAATGAATGAAATAAAAGACACATGATTCCTTTTTAAATTTATTGAAATTACAGAACTATAACTGGCTATATAGCACCATATGTAATGAAAAAATAATACTGCACAAACTTTGTTTAATTAAAAAAAAAAAACACCCCTTTAATGTTTTAATGAAACAAATTATTGTTGACGCTCTCCTTAAGCCTGTTTATATTTTACTGATCAAAATCTTTTGTTTTTGAGAAGTAAAATATAATAAAACAAATATGCTAGTTGCCTAACAGAAAAAAAATCCTTGACAACAGTCAATAAATTGCCACTGTGGCGAACGATTTTGTGACAAGTATCATGCAAAGCCTCATCACTATTTACTGGAGTAAAATAACTCCAGATTATACTTCGTTTACGTTCAGTCATGATGACCACAGCTTCGCTCTCGAGCTTTACAACCTGCACTGGGTGTGTGTGGTGTCTGTACTACTGTTCTGTGAGCTAATGCTGACCTATTAGTGGAGATACAGCAGAAGAATATTATAGTTCCCATTCGTGTTCCTATTTAACTCTTTAGGCCCAAGCTGTTTCGTTTAAATGCATTTTTTTATTTCTCTTTGCTATTTGGGCTTATTGGAACCTAATTAGAATAAAACCTAAGTATCATCTTTTGATATGCTGTACTTTTAGAGAAAAATGATGTCGATATATGTGGACTCATAGTTATTAACACATACACACATATTTTTTTGAACAAGTTTTGACTATCAGAGAGTAAAAACAAAAGTTTTTGCCCATTTTGGACAGTTAAAAATTGTGTTTGGAATATTTCATATGCTACAAAACAGTTGCAGGATGACACTGTATGTCTGTAACAAAATATAAAACATTTAAAGTATACAATTGAGGACATAAGAGCTAAAATGTGCCATCCACATATGTGGCCACTAAGCCCAAGGAGGATATGTAAAAATTTATATAATATGCGGTGCTATAATTATAAAGATATTCTAAAATCTCTGATCACTCTGTAATATTTATATTTATGGGTACAAATTCCAACTTGTCCGACTCTTCTTAAAAACAGGTCAAATTTCAGCTTCGTTGTACATTGTTTATTATGCTTCTGCTATATTCATGTATTGTATTGGGGGAGGGAAAGGCTATCAACCTTTCCTGATCAGCAATTGGATGGATGGAAAGATTTTCAGACATGAATCATAAATCAGTGGACCGAGTTAAACCCTCACTGCAACTGCAAAAAGCACAAACAGACACACACACTTATGGCTTCATGGCATAGACTGTAAAAGATATGGACGTAGTATCCATGACGTCACCCATAGGTTTCTGAAGAACGCAAAAAAAGAACTACAAGTGGGCGTGGCCAACCGTCGCCATTTTGTTGTTGGACAGCAAGCAGTGAGACCCCACTTTCACTCAAGTGGCCATGCCCTTAAGAATGCAGACTTTATATTGTCAGGGTTCTGCTACTCCTGTGTTGTAAATTCTTGTTTTGGTGTTAGAGCCCTGCATTTGAGCCCGAGCCCGTCGGGGCCCAACTTTTTTGTGCCCCTCGGGCCGGGCTTCAGGCCTATTTTCACGTCTTAGCTGGCGCGCATATCAGGCTTCGGGCCTGCTTTATAAAAAAACTTCCAAAAAAAGTTTAATGACATATAATGCGCGCCGTCCGGAAGCGCCAGTAATGTCTTGCCTATAGAGATTTCTAACCAACTTCAAATGATGAGCCGACTGGTTATGCACAAGGCACAAAATGTAAGTCCAAGGGGCCTGCGGTACGCACAAATCCAGCACTGCCCCGCCTCCTTCCCCCGCATCATCTCAAGAAACACAGATGCTTACTGTCAAAGGCTACATTATTTAAGGGCAATTTATATGACATAATTCGTTTCTTTGAAATGAATATGTAATAAAAGCACATCAGCACCCAGGAAAAATCAGACGCTCAAGACATAATCTTTAAAATTACGGCATCTTAAAAAATTGCAAATATATGTCAGAAGATTGTGATATGCTACAATCATTAGAGAAGCATTAGTAAATTCTTTCCACTGACCGAAAATCATCCACCGCACAGTTGAGGAGTAGACGGGCTCTAATCAAAAATATAATTAGTATATTTCTGCCTGAAAAAAATATATTTTAAAAACGAATTTCGTATAGTTTGTCTATAGTTTAATACGTTTTGCTGGTCAGATATTTTCTAAATAAAACAGAAGAACGAATAGCATCTGAGTAAAGTGCTTAAAAAAAAAAGTCTGCTAATGCGTCAACAATGCCAAAACACAAACTGGATTGTTCAGATTATTATTAAATTGTTATTTATTGAAAAAAATAATAATTGACGTGTCTATTTTGTGTCTGACATATTAAATATTGCATTTTAAAATACTGATTTGTTTACAGAACAAATCAAAGCATACAGAACATAACAGAGCATCTTCACACACCTGCAGTGTTTCCAACAGCATAGAAATAAATAAACTAAACTAAGATATATAGACTAGATATTTTTCATTTAAATGAAAAATTTTGATTAAAAAACGAAAACACTGACTGAATCCTTTTTAAGAACTGGCATATGCTGTTTGTCCAATCATGTTCTTTTCATCAAATAAAAATTTCAGGCTACCTCGAATTGATCGCATTAAATATGCATTTAATTAATGCTCCGCTGTTAGTATTAGATTATGAAACCACTGTCAACATGTTTAACATAAGTTATAGTTTAAAGATTATGTCTTATGATTATAACTTATTTCCTCCGTCTTACTCGCGGTTCATAGGCTATTGTAAAAATGTATATTATATAAGAACTATTAATAACTGTAATTTTCTATATGGAAAAAGGCTGGTTTGTTAGTTGTACACTAAATTATGAAAACTATAGCCTATTTGTTGAGTTCATGACGCATATCCAGGACGGAGGCAGTCAGCATCAGCACAGGTTTGGCAACTCGTCTGTGTCAAACTGCAATATTCTTTGCTTTCTTGGCAAACGTGTTGTCGGCACGTGTGGTTGCACATGTTACCGTCCCGCGAATTAACAAATATGTTGCACATCAGGGACTGATCACTCCGAGCGCACCTGTCCATTCCAAAAGCGCGAGGCGCACCACTGCCTTTATGCGCGGTGCGCTTTATGTCATTAGGAAACGACTGAATCAGCTGAGCCTTAATTATAGTGCGCGAGTGTTCATTGGTAAAGTCAAACAGCTCTAGATAACTTGAAACAGCCACCACAGGTCTCTCCTCCATCATCAAAGGTTCTCAGTAAAAAAAAAAAAAAAAAAAAAACTCCAATAATTTCTCTAAATCATTCTGATAAAAAAGGAAATGAAAAATATCAGTTCTCTATTAAATACAAATCTGGTCTATTTTAATGGCTGTATAGGCTAAGATGTTTGGCGGAAAAAAACGGGCTTCGGGCTGAACTCGGGACAAAAATTTTGATAATCTGTTGGACAAGGGCCGGGCTACAACCTGTGCCTCTCGGGCCAGGGTCAGGCTCGGGCTTAGATTTAAGGCCCGTGCAGGGCTCTATTTGGTGGCAGAGTCCAGACACTAGCTCTGTCTTGTCCTGTATGTTGTGCTCGACTTGGGTTTTCCCATATGATGGAAGTGCTTCCCTTGCATGTTCTAATCCTGTTTCATGTGAGCACATGGCTTGTGGTGTTTTCCTTTGTCATGTGCTCGCCCGTCTATTGTCTAGTCTCACCCTCCTTGTTAACCCATTATTAGTTTATAGTTCACCTGTTTGTGTGGTAATTATTTCTGCTTATATTCTCCTCATGTCTGCTGTCCTTAGCCAGTTTGTCGTTGATTATCTTCCTGTCATGTTGTGTCCAGCCCTGTCCAGTCCTGCATTTTCCTGCCAGGCCAGTCAAGTTTGTTTTTGCATTTTTATTAATGTTTCCCCCCTCGGGATAGTTTGTTTTGTCCTTTTGTTTTAGTTTTATAATAAATCATCTTATGTTGCATCTGAATCCTCGTTCCCTCTTTCTTCCTGAACCTTTACAAATATAATTTAATAGAAACGAAACAAATGAAAAATCACCCCCTAACAGTTGTCTTGAAGGTTAATATTAGCTATTTGAACCAAAACCATCTTTTGTACCAGGCTGTAAACCCGTTTTTATCAGCTGTAAGATTCACCAACTTACCATTGCAGTCAGTGAACATCTGGAGTTGCTGCAGCCAGCCCCCAAAGGTGAGTCGATGAATTGCAGTTTCAGTTAACTCCGTATTGGCTTCTCGAGGGAGAACAGGAGGTTGCCGCTTGGTTCATGGGAGTGTGATGGTGCAGTATTAATGGACATATTCCAGAATGCACAGAATCATTAAAAGTGAATGGTTTTGTGTTTGTTTACTTCCAGTGTACTGATCTGAGATCTGGAACAATTTACTTCCTTTCCACCTGAGCTCCACACTCCTTCACATGAGATGAATCAGACCGCAGTAGGAGCGCATGACTCAAGAGCTTTGGCTTTACATTGCATGCAATCTTCCCATGCAGTGTGTGTCGGTACCATGCTGAAATTGAATGGAAATCACAAAGAAGTCACAGCCTTGAGGATTTTAAAGACTTCCACTTTGATTATTTATTCTTCTCTTGGAGGGCCACTGCACTGTAGAGTTTAGCTCCAATGCTAATTAAACACTCCTGGACCAGCTAATCAAGGTCTTAGGGATTAAGTCAGGCTCACATTGTGTGATTTCTAAAAGTTTTTTTAGAATTGTGGCTTGTCAAACTCTGTGGGCACACTCTCCATGTCATACTCCAAGATGTTGGTTGTAATAATGTCCTTAAAACGAATAAACACAAGGAGAGGGTTAATTTTGTCAACTGAAATAAGAGCAAAAAATGTTTGTTGTATGTTAAAACATATGCTGGAATAGTTGGTGGTTCATTCTACTGTGTTAAACTCTCAAATGGAGACTGAAATAGAAAGAAAACGAATGAATAATCCACTGCATTCATTTATTCATTTTCTTGTCGGCTTAGTCCCTTTATTAATCCGGGGTCGCCTCAGCGGAATGAACCGCCAACTTATCCAGCATGTTTTTTACGCAGCGGATGCCCTTCCAGCAGCAACCCATCTCTGGGAAACATCCATACACACACATTCACACTCATACACTACGGACATTTTAGCCTACCCAATTCACCTGTACCACATGTCTTTGGCCTTTGTGGGGGAAACCGGAGGACCCGGAGGAAACCCACGCAACCACGGGAAGAACATGCAAACTCCACACAGAAATGCTAACTGACCCAGCCGGGGCTCGAACCAGCGAACTTCTTGCTGTGAGGCGAACGTGCTACTCACTACACCACCGTGGCACCCCCCACTGCATTCACTGTTCAATAATTAGCAAATTGATTTTTTTTATATCAGAGTATGGTCTGAATTCTGACTCTTGCCACTCTTTGAATAAGGATGAATTTTAGCTTTGTCATGTGTCTGTCACATCCATGGCTCCTTCCTTCTGCTCCGTTTACCATTCTCTCTCACCATCACGCACCAATCATCGCTCCTGCCACCTCTCATCATGCCCAAACACCTTCACCTGAGTTCTAACATGACACACCTGCACCCGTAATCAAGACTCCCCATAAAGTCTCCTCGATTGCAGTCAGTGAGTCAGTGGCTGGATTCGATGTCAGTTGGTTTACCTCACCTTCTCCCTGACTCGCCTTCTTCTGTGGATGTTTCCCCTCTTCTAAGGACGTTTCTCCAAATAATGTTTCTCCTTTACCAGTGGATGCACAACTTTCATTAAGGGAAGTGACTTTATGCTCTATGCTTAAATGAGATCTTTGTTTACACTGTGAACAACATTCCATCTACTCATCTGCAAAGACTGTCACTTGCCTGCTTCTCCTGTTGATTCATCCACTGTGTGTTTAAATAAATTGATGAAAAGAGATAACATTCCTTTTGTGATCGTGATAGTGTCATGCAGAGGACACTCTACTCTTTGACAAATATTGCTGCTGTTGGACAACATAATGTACTTTTGAGGCTTTTTAGTCGAGAATGTAGTTTAATTTGATTGCAACTATGCAGTTTATTTATAAGAATAGTGCCTATTTTAAAATAGTTATCATTTCAGAGCATCAGATTCAGTGCATCGGCCGCCATCAGCCTGAGCAGACCAAAGAAAGTGATGGATGAGGTTCTGCCACAGGATGGCGACAGACTGCATAATTCTTTAGGGGACAAAAACAGAAACTTTATAATAACTACACGCTATGAATCATCTATTAAGCATTAGCAAATAGTGAATTCATTATTTGTTAATCATTAACTCTGCATTAATAGACGTTAGTAAGCAGTTTATACCTGCAGCTACAAATGCTCTATTCTTGACTTATCCAGTAAGTGCATTTATAATGCGCTTAACAATTGTTCTTTCATAATTTGTTACTGATTAATTTATCATGACTAAATTAAGTATCGCATTATTTACAAACCAGTTGTATTTAAGAATAGTTGGTGGTTTTTAAGATCATTCAGAATGAGTTAGTAAATGATTAATAAACTATTAAAATCAACATTTATATATTGTATTAATCAGGCATATAGTAATGGTTACTATGTATGTTAATAAATGCTTTATTAACTCAACTTCATCCAGTTTTGTGACCTAATCTAAAGTGAGGACTATTCATGCTTTATAAATCCCTTATAAATGATTATTAAAGGCTCGGTATCAAATGAACTATACATCTTTGCAATCCTATCTAAATAAGAAAAAATTACTGTAAAGTTTAAACACTGCTGAATAACAGGAGTGTAAAATACAGCATAAAATTGGAAAAATATATATAATTTAACAATATATTATGATACAACATTTTAAAGTTATTCAGTGATGTTTAAACCGTACAGTAATTTTATTTTAGATAAATTTACAAAGATTTATTTTTCATTTGATACAGTTTCATTTGTGTGCAGTTGAAGTCGGAATTATTAGCCCCCCTTTCATTTTTTTTCTTTTTAAAATATTTCCCAAATGATGTTTAACAGAGCAAGGAAATGTTCACAGTATGTCTGATAATAATTTTTCTTCTGGAGAAAGTCTTATTTGTTTTATTTCGACTAGAATAAAAACAGTTTTTAATTTTTTAAGAAACATTTTAAGGTCACAATTATTAGCCCCTTTAAGCAATTTTTTTTAATAGTCTACAGAACAAACCATTGTTATACAATTACTTGCCTAATTACCCTAAGCTGCCTAGATAACTGAATTAACCTAGTTAAGCCTTTAAATGTCACATTAAGCTGTATAGAAGCGTCTTGAAAAATATCTAGTCAAATATATTATGTGCTGTCATCATCGCAAAGATAAAATAAATTAGTTATTAAAACTATTATGTATAGAAATGTGTTGAAAAAGTCCTCTCTGTTAAACAGAAATTAGGGAAAAAATAAACAGGGGGGCTAATAACTAATAATTCTGCTATTAATTCTGACTTCAACTGTATATTCAAATTAATAGAAATTAATAATTAATGTTGTTTTTTTTCCTGTTTAGAATAAAACAGTCTTTAATAATCATTTATAAGAGATTTATAAAGTATGAACAGTCCTCACTTTAGATTAGGTCACAAAACTGGATGAAGTTGAGTTAATAAAGCATTTATTAACATACAAATTAACTATGAATATATGCCTGAATAATGCAATATGTAAATGTTGATTTGAATAATTGATTACTCATTTACTAACTCATTATGAATGATCGTTAAAAACAACCAACTATTCTTAAATAACTGGTTTGTAAGTAATGCGATACTTAATTTAGTAATGTAAAATGAATCCTTAACAAAGTATGCAAACACAATTAGTTAGCACATTATAAATGTACTTATAAGTCAAGAATAGAGCATTCGTAGCTGCAGGTATAAACTGCTTACTAACGTTTATTAATGTACTGTTATTGCGTAACAAATAATGAATTCAGATGATTCCTAGCGTATAGTTATTATAAAGTGTTACCACAGAGTACAGTTTTCTCAGCGTAAATTTTTATCTAAACAGCAGAACGAATCATTATAAATCAGCTAAGTGACACTAAGTTGATCTCTCTTTTGTATTGCTGTATTTACACCACAGAAACTGGTAGTGTTTGCTTTGCTCTGGCGTTTTCGGTTGTTAATTATTGTGAAATCTCGATTGCAACAGAGAAATACTGCAAAATCTCTGTAGACTGATGGCATTACATGCCGTTCAGTCATATAATCTTAAAATGTCATCACTTTAGACATTACGCTAGAGAATCATTCAAATGTTAGCTCTAAAGTGACGTTTGTGAAGTAGCAACGATTTTCAGCTGTAGATGTAAATGAGTGGTGGAAGAAGGTAGTTCCTCGTACAAAAGGGTTTTTGAGACTCTCTTTTGTTTGATTTTCTTTTTTATATACGCGATTGTGCAGCCAAACTGTTGTATAAACAGACTATCATACTTGTAGCATTGCGATGTGGCTGTATAATGTCAATGGTGGAGGCACTAATGCACGCCTTCCACCAGTGCTGATATACAGCCACATCACACTGCTACTCGTGTGATATTGCTCATCTATATATATATATATATATATATATATATATATATATATATAGTTACAATTAATTAGTTCCAGTGCAGCTGTGTCAGAATTCCGACAATAAAGCTACTGGCTCCATTCTGAGTTTAGTTTTTACAACAAACGTGTATAATGGAGGAAAGTAAATTAAGTGTTTAAATTATCCCATAAGGTAAGACCTTTAAAAAGATAAAAGATAATTAGCAAGCCAGTCTGCTTTAATAGAACACTCTTAAATGAAAGCATTTGCAGTCTGTGATCATGTTGCATTTACGCAATCAGCAAGATTTACCAGCATGGGTTTCAGGCATTCCAATAGAAAGAGAATCGTTCTGCAGAGCCGTTTCATTAATTCAGAGTTTCAAAAAGCTCAGTTTCTCTCATCACTACTGAACACTGAATCAGCAAACCGAAAGAACTCCTAGGGTGACAAACAAACTAATAAGACATGGGTGCACACGTTAATTAGCGCACCAATGAGAATGGAAACATAAATGGGAAATCAAAAAGACTTTACCGTCTTTATTCCATCATGGCTTGAAAAAAAAGCTTGTGTTAAAGTAGTTTGGAAATGAACACGACAGTGGCTCCTCTGCTATAAAATGTATTCATTCACACAAAGCTAATAAAGAAACCCGAAATCTCCCAGAAGACCTCATTTGTGCATAGGCAGCCACTGGTGACAGCGCTTTATTTTTCATTCAGTTTCTCCACTCCCGTTCTGGCATGATCCATCAGCCAGTATTGTACTGAATCAGCATCTCACTCAGTCGGGAACCTTTTCGAATATTTAGAGCACCTTTGTCTGCATCTCATCTTTAGAGACCTGTCTGAGAACATCTCCAATGCTCTCATAGATTCCCTGCCACGGAACGACAGTGCGGCTGTCTCTCTATCTGGACTAATGATTATAACACCTCCACAACAATTCACCATCTGAGGGACA
This sequence comes from Danio albolineatus, assembly GCA_903798035.1. Taxonomy (NCBI): domain Eukaryota; kingdom Metazoa; phylum Chordata; class Actinopteri; order Cypriniformes; family Danionidae; genus Danio; species Danio albolineatus. The sequence continues at coordinate 668,764 of CAIGQQ010004833.1, forward strand.
CAAACAGCCGCGCTGCATTCCCCTGGCAGAAATACGTTTGAAAACTCATTTTCTTTCAGCTTTTCAATTTCACTGCACATTCCCCCATACTCCCTTTCTCTTCTCCTTGTTCTTTTCTTCTTGTTTATACAGACAGGAGCTCTAAATAGAGAGCGATACTAAGGAACAGGGTATACTGTCTTCCTGTAAGCACCGATGGTTGAAACAGAACCAGAGATGACCTCAAGAGGCAACACTCAACTCAGAAGCCGGAGAACCTGTCGAAGTGTGAAACCATTAACAGCGAATTAACATCTTTGGAAAGTGATAACAAGTACAACTGTTATCGCTGACAGATGGTGGGACTAGTTTGGGACCGGATTTGAAGCAGCGTGGGACTGGGGAGGGGAAAAAAAGTCCAATCATGCCTCACCTCTGCAAGAAACTGCAATCTGGGCTATTTTGGGCTGCCCAAAAATATTTCACCATCCCAACATTTAACTGAACTTTGTAATAGTTTAGGTACTAATTCTTATTATATAGTCGCTTATAATTAAAGTCTGCATGAACCGGAGGCTGCAACCATTTTTTTTTTTTGTATTGTGAAGCAGTTCCTGGAGCAGGGGTGTCCAAACTCGGTCCTGGAGGGCTGGTGTCCTATTGACTTTAGCTCCAACTTACTTCAACACACCTGCCCGGAGGTTTCTAGTATATCTAGTAAGAGCTTGATTGGCTTGTTCAGGTGTGTTTGATTAGGGTTGGAGCTAAACTCTCCAGGATACCGGCCCTCCAGGACCGAGTGTGGCCACCCCTGTCCTAGAGGAAAGGAATATCATGAGAAAACTGCGAAAGCTTGTACTGTCAGCTGATTGTATGTAGTAAAGTAGGCTTTTCATTTGGAAAGATTGTGTTTCATTATTACAACACACACATCCTCATCACTAGTGGCTTTGCAAGGGGGGCTTTGGGGGCTTAAATGGCCATGAAACCCCCCTTGCTCAGCAGGGTATTTTCACACTGCTAGTTTGGAAAAGGTTAGGAAAATGGGTGTGTCCAGCTCTGTTTAGGTGGGAGTGTCAGGGAAGGGGAAAGAGGGAAGGTTTTGCATAAAAATGGGAGTTTCCATTTGGGCACTCAATGATTTTCAAACAGGCAAAACAAACACACAGACGCAGGGTGAGAAAGACGGTGACTGTGTTTACATCGACATTAGTAAATGAATTATTTGCCAAACTCTTAATTTGTCGACTTTAACTGAAGTTTGGCACTTGCACTTTTATTCAGGAACATTTCCTGCATGCCCCCTTGACAAGCACGTTGCGAGGAACTGTTGGAGAACTGTGGTTTTAATGGAGTGTTTGATACCGCATGGCGTATGGGATAAAAAAAAGCCCTCCGCGTTTCTCTGTAACTTAGATGCACTCGGTACACTCTTAAAAAAAAAGGTTCCTTGAGGTTCTATATAGAACCCTAGGGTTCTATACTTGGCCAGTAGAACCTTTTACCCAAAAAATGGTTCTATTTAGAACCCTTTGAGTGCAATGAACCTTTTTGATTAAAATGGTTCTATAATGTGAGATTTATGACATAATTATATAGAAAAGATTATAAATAATAATAAGCTATAACACAGAGAGACAAAGCTTTTTGAGTCAAAACCTAATAAAATGACTGCTATGGTCAAAAACCTAATCAATGTATGATGGGATTTGTTTCATGCAGGTTTGTACATTACCATATAACTAATATTTATATATGCTTAATATTTAAATTTTTTGACAAATTATTTTGTGAAATTAATTAAATAACCAGTTTATTCAGACTGTACAGTGTGTTGTTATGGTTTAATAAATTATTTTAAACTAATAATCATGAAAAAGCCCTCTGGTGACGTCATTCATTGGTGGACTGGTGGTGACGAGCCTGGAGAGTGATGGTTAATTTTTGAAAAGGAGAACTCCGCTTTTGCAGCTCCATCATTCAGGTACGTTATTACTCTTTTAAAACTATAATAATGAAATATTTTTTATTACGGGGTAATGTTTATCTTCCTTTGTCTTATATGGTGACAGACTGAATAAGGAGTAACGTTAATATGGATTAATACTGTGCTTGTAACTTTCTGATGGATTTCTGTCGTCAGCCTTCGGTTCAGGAATCTGTGTCAAGCTGACTTTGCTCTGCTTTTTGTTCGAAATAAGTTACAGTTTTGCTTTATTTGTTTGTCAGTATTAATTAAAACATCAATAACAATAAAACAGGTGCGTTATTTGAAGGCGACCTCCGAGAGGCAGCGTGAAGCGCGTGCACGCTCTTTTAATGGTAACTTCATATGAGCCGATTTCCGCTTTCGTGCAGTTTTTATCTCCAACCTTGAACAAACGAGTACTTCCAGCTTGCTCGTGTGTGAGTTTAGCCCAGTTTAACTCGGGCTAAACTCTGTAAAGTAGTGTACACGCCGGCTAGTCTGCATTAAAACCTCAAGGGAACATGCCGCGCTCGCGCCCGACCGAGTCTATGCACGCGCCCGACCGAGTCTATGCACGCGCCCGCCCGAGTCTATGCACGCGCTATAGTAATAATTGCTAAGGGTATTATTAAAACCTTTCAAAGCCAAAACATATTTTAATAATCCATAGATTAAAGATCAGGTGTTATTTATGAAGGACATACAAACATGCAGGCTAAATGTATTGTGAAATGTTGAACCTTGTTAAATATAGGCTACATATATGTATATATTCTGCTAAATAAGTTTAAAATTCATATTTTAATGTATATCTTTCTTTTCTTCAAACAGCCTGGAAACTGAACTGCATCATAAATCTTGTGCTCGGTATGTATTATTGCTTTTAATTCTAAACAAAC
>CAIGQQ010004833.1:675528-687238 GCA_903798035.1 Danio albolineatus
GTGTGTGTGTGTGTGTGTGTGTGTGTGTGTGTGTGTGTGTGTGTGTGCGTGTGTGTGTGTGCCTACAGGGAGATGCTGCTGTGAGTATTCATCAATGTCAAGCTGAGTGTGTGCAGATGTGATAGAGAATAGGATGGTGTGTGTTCATCTGTTTGTCCCTGTTTAATATGTCTGATAAAGCTGCCACATCTTTAAGATAAAACATGAAGTCCAAAGCATGTAATCCACCAGATGACATTGAGGATACTGCCGCATACAGCCTGCAGTTAAGGAAAAAAGTTTCAAGCCTGAAAAATGGCCACTTTTGGACTTTGTTCACCATGAAGGTGTCCAAGATTTTTATTTTTTTATTATTATTATTTTTTTTTTTTAATATTTAAAAACGACCAGAATAGTGGTATATTTACTTATGCACTTACATTATCCCATTTTTTTCCAAAAATGTTCAAATCCAGAGAAATTAGCAATTTTTAACTAAATTCGCTTCTTGCAAATGTTTACAGTTATTATAGCAACTAGCATGTGCTGCGCATGAAACCGATGAGGGCTATTAATGACGGATGGGAAATCCGCAAAATTAGGAAAATACTCATAAACTATGCCACAAAATCAAGTTTTGAGAGTTTTTCAAGCGAGAATGTAGTTATTTTAAAGTCAAATCAGCCGTTTGTGTGTATGAAAAGCACATTTTAAAAAATGTTGGAAGCTCCAGGCGGTCAGCGGCAGCTCCGCGATTGGCTACCCCCGAGGGAAGCTTTATGTCGGCCAGAGCATCTCCAGTTCTACCACGCTGGATCTAATCTGTTGCATCTCTGTTGTTAAAACGGGATATATAATTAATCTTTAGTGTATCTAACGGTCAGTCTTTGGACATTTGAACCTATTATTTTTTTCTCAGGTGTATTTTTTTGCCAGATCACAGCGACAAGTTTCATAATTAATCTATGACTGTAAATTATTTAATATTACACTTATCCTGTGTGTTTGGCTGATTGCTTTTGTTTTACTTTTTTGCTTCAAAGACTCTAGTCTAGAGTACACTTGAAAATGCGTATTTAATTGATATGGTACCTTTTATAAGATTGGTATGTTTATTATGAAATATAAATCGCAGAAATTCTGCTATACTGTACTGTAGGTATGCCAGCTTTCACAGTATTAAAGGTAATGTTAAGGGAAAACAAGCTATTATACAGGTCCTCCCTCATCAGAGAAGTGGTAGAGAGACAAAAGAAACGTGTGACTGGGAATGTGACTGGAAACACACTCCAGGTGTGACTGGGAATGTCTTATTTGTCCACTTGTGATCGGACTGAAATCACATCTTAGCAGGTAAAAACACCACACAGATGCTCTCTCTCTCTCTGTCTGCCTGCCTGTCAGCCTGTCACAGCTGATTCAGCGGAGGAACTAGAAAACCTAACATGTAAAGAAAAATCTGACAAACATTGCTCTGCAAATTGGCCTCACAACAAGAAGGTCACTGGTTCGAGCCTCGGCTGGGTCAGTGGGCATTTTTGTGTGGAGTTTGCATGTTCTCCCCATGGTTGTATGGGTTTCCTCCAGGTGCTCCAGTTTCCCCCACAGTCCAAAGATATGCGGCACAGGTAAATTGGGTAAGCTAAATTGTTCGTAGTGTAGGTGTGTGAATGAGAATGTATGGATGTTTCCCAGAGATGGGTTGTGGCTGGAAGGGCATCCGCTGCGTAAAACAAATGCTTGATAAGTTGGCGGATCATTCCGCTGTGGCGACACCGGAATAATAAAGGGACTAAGCCGACAAGAAAATGAATGAATTAATTGCTCAGCAAACAGCAAAACTATTTTTAACTTAGGCCTACCTTGGCAAATGACCATGGAATAATGCACTTCACAGAGGCTTCATATATAAATAAAGAGTTTTGTTGCAAAACTAGATATATCCATTTTGAGAAATGTTGGTTATTTGACATTATTATTGAAGACATCAACAGTCAAGTTTATTCACAATTTCTGTACATTAAGCTATTACTCGAGCTCAGTGAAGGCCAGGGACACATATACTTCAAATCCTGGATATTTTTTATTGAATTTTATGTCCATAAATAGTTCATAAATAAGTCAAAAAGCATGCCAAAATGCAACATATTTATCTTAACATTGTCAAACATCCTAAATTGATTAAAATTAATACAAATTATAGCAGTATATACAAAGATTGATTATTAATAATAAGATTCTGAGTTAGTTAGTTAGTTAGTTTTGGACAGAACGTACACAATATAACATAACATAACTTTTTTTATTTGCGGGGGCACCAATGGCTTTAATCAGGCTTCACTGTGGCATTTGAAGAAATCTTTTGGATCATCAGTGGGAAAATTAACAATAATTTATCAATAGATCGTAAATATACATAATATTCAAAAACATAATGCCATAATAGATATAATGTGCCTATGGCGTGTGCCAGTAATCCAGGGCAGTCCCTGAATGAAAAGGTTGGATAACAGCATACCGGCTGAGCTGTCAGCGCAAACAAACTGCAGGATGTTTATTGTTTCAACCATCCTTAAACAGCTTCGGACTAATTGTGATTAGTTAAAATATAGATAAGTTAGATTAAGTTAGTTAAATAAACGACTTGTAGCTTGTTACAGAAAGAGTGGAGGCTCCTTCCACACCGCAGCTGAAAACCTGTATGATCAGAGTGGGCAGAGCCGCAACGGCACAGTTCCTGTTCCACTGAGTCTGCGGACACAAGCTCGCTTCGTCCCGTCATATTTAATGACTTATTTCACTGTAATAATAATTATGTTATTGTTATTATTATTATTATTATTATTATTATTATTATTATTATTATTATTATTGTTATTATTATGCAGCTGGAATGACCGGCTCCAATCCGTCATCAAAATCCATGAGGTTTGCTCGACTCTGAAGCTTTGATTCTCTCACTGACAGACAGAAGTAGCCTGTGACTGACAGCTCGCCTACAGTATAAACAATTAAATGGCAAACGTTTTTAGTTAGCCTAGTGAATCCTCTTTTTAAAAACATATGTTTTTTGTTTTGATAATATCGTTAAATCAATGAGCAAACTCGGAGCACTTCGCCGGTGATGACTCTCCTCCCAGGGGATGCTGCGCTCGCGCATATAACTGTTCTATAATATTATATGCTATATAATGTTCTATCGTACTTTGTAAAGAAACTGGTGTGGCGGATATCGCGTTTTGTGAAAAAATACATTTTGTAGTAGGCCTAAAATGTCCATTCTTAAATTGTGTTAATGGCAGCAATTCACACATAGATAAGGAACATCTGAACAGTGATTTCCAAGAATAAAATCCAAATGTCAAAAAATTGCGTTTATCGCGTTTTGCAATCATACTCTTATGTATACATATATGCACACACACCTTTGACCCTAGCAATGCCCCTGGTATAGCAGTGGTTTGTTCTGTAGACAATAAAATAAAATAGTTTTACAAATTTAAAAACTGCTTTGATTCGAGTCGAAATCAAACTAACAAAACTTTTTCCAGAAGAAAAAATGTTATAAGAAATACTGTGAAAAAATTCCTTGCTCTGTGAATATTCCTGTAAATATATACAACTATATGTATTTCCCCCTTTTCATCAACAGAATATGCGCAACATCTAGTTCAAACACAGTATTTTACCTGCATCGACTCACAAAAACGTTGATGCGCACCAGGTCTGTTCTGCTGTTTTCTCTCTTACAGACACCCTGACCTGTCGCCTGTCGCTCTGTCTGTGCCGGGAGATTGATCAGAGGTCTGTAAACAGGAAATGAGTTGGCATTTCTCTGTAATGAAAAATACAGTTTCCAGCCCGCATTCACTGAGATTGACATTTTCCATTATGGCCTAAAAATGTACATATGTTTCTCCATCAGAGTAGCGTGTGGCTGTTCTGGCATCAGTTTTTCGGTCAGGTCATCAATCTTAGCCTCTCTCTCTCTCTCTCTCTCTCTCTCTCCCTCTCTCTCTCTCTCTATGCTGTGCTGTGCCACTGTGTGATTTATTGAAACAGAGGTGGCAGAACCCAATGGTGCTAGGGGCCGGTAAATCCTGATAAAAACTTGGATAAAAGCAATTTAATGCTATCAGTCATGTAATACTGGCCTCTGTCATGAAGTGTATGCACTGAAGAGGCTGCGTGTATGTGTGTGTGTGTGTGTGGCTTCCTAAAAGTTCTCCATTTGATGACGTCATCTGTTTACATCTACAGTAGCGTCACTCTGAGACCCTAAAAAGTGTGAAATTGGTCCCCGAAGAATGGGCCTCGCGGTGGCACAGTGGGTAGCACAATCGCCTTACAGCAACAAGGTCGCTGGTTCGAGCCTCGGCTGAGTCCATTGGCATTTCTATGTGGAGTTTGCATGTTCTGCCCGTGTTGGCGTGGTTTCCCCCATGAGTCCAAAGACATAAACTATACTGTAGGTGAATTGGGTTAGCTAAATTGGCCCTAGTGTATGTGTGTGAATCAGAATCAGAAAGAGTTTTATTGCCACGTGTTGGAGAGGCGGGACTTGTCTATCATCCTCATGAGAGCTGTGCAGAGAAGCGCCCGCAGCTATGGGAAATGGCCTCATCCTATGTGCCTTTGTGTGCTATTGTTTGCGTCTATAATGAACTGTGAGTACACATTCTGATCTGAAGGACAATTGTTCTCAGCCAGTACCCAATGAGCGAGGGATTTGGCGTTTAGACTCTATTAGCGAGACATTCAGAAATGACGGGGTTAAGTTCATCTGTCACACTCGGCGCATGCACGTGCGAGACACTTAAAGTTCATGATCATAGGATCGCTAGTTGTATGTTAATTATGTTCTGTACATGCTTGTTTGTGTGATCATGCTATTACAATGAAAATTACTCACGTCAGGTGTCTTAAGTTATTTGTCCTAGGCTTAATGCCAGTTTCGAGTACTTTCCGTTTTAACGTGGGGATTGTATTGCATAGCAAAAGTGAAACCATATTATGTTTACTGCTCGATAAAGCGTTATACTTGATGCATATACACTAATACTGTGATTATATATGGTGAATGTTATTTGTGATCTAGAAGTCCAAGTATGTTACACTGATTATTTTATTATTTCTGTTTCATGGTAGAACCACACACACCTACACACACACCTCTTCAGTGTTCAATAAAGCCAGTTTGATTGACCTTAACTGCCTGACCAGGTATGTTTACACATACAAGGAATTTGTTTCCGTGACAGAGCTTCTGCAGTGCAACAGAATTACAGAGACAGAACAAAAAAATATATATGAAATAAAAAATAAATATATTTTAAAAATGGAAGTGTTAAATGCAAATATACACATTTACAAGTGTATGTACAGGTGTATTACTATATACGTTATATGTGCAGCTGTTATGTGCAGATTGGCATGTAAAGTGTGTTGTTAAATAAGTGTATGTGTGTGTAAAAAGTGTACAGCGAGTAGTTATGTTGGTTACACAATTATTACCATCAAGTGTTCATGAGATGGATTGCCTGTGGGAAGAGACTGTTTCTGTGTCGGGCTGTTCTGGTACGCAGTGCTCTGTAGCGTCGACCAGAAGGTAACAGTTCAAAGAGGCAGTGTGCTGGGTGTGAGGGGTCCAGAGTGATTTTGGCAGCCCTTCTGCTCACTCTGGATAAGTACAGTTCTTGGAGAGTAGGGAGGGTTATATCAATGATTCGCTCAGCAGTCCGAACTATTCGACGTAGTCTTCGAAGGTCAGATTTGGTAGCTGAGCTAAACCAGACAGTTATTGATGTGCAGATAACTGATTCAATGATGGAGGTGTAGAACTTTTTCAGCAGGTCTTTTTGAAGGTTGACCTTCCTCAGCGGATGAAGAAAGTACAACCTTTGTTGAGCTTTGAGTGTCTATGGAGGTTTCCCACTGATGGGTTGCAGCTGGAAGGGCATCCGCTGCGTAAAACACTTGCTGGATAAGTCGGCGGTTCGTTCCACAAAGCTGAAAAGAAAATTAATGGATAAATAAATAGTCCCTGAGGAATCTAAGGATCCTTGTAGCAAACTTATGTGTGTTGTTTCGAGAAAGCATTTTATTATATTTTTATGTTTTATAATTGTTATTATTATTTTCCTATAAGTATTGCTTTATCAATATTTCCTTGTTCCATATTGTTATAATCTTATGATTGTGTAGATTCAAGCGACACTAGGGCCCAATTCCAATTTTACCCCTTAGCCCTTCCCCTTACCCCTAACCCCTAACCCTTGTTTTGCATGTTCACGTAAAGAGGTAGGGGTGCCCCAATTCTCTTTAGCTTGAAGGTGTAGGGCTAAAGGGAAGGGCTAAATACCCCTTTTAACAGAGATTTTTCAGGACAACACTCGAAATCAAGGGGTAAGAAGATTTCCCAGAATACACCAGCTACAACGGCAGTATAGCTGCAGCCAGAAGGAGATCCATGATATAGTATTTTTGGTATTATTACGAATTTTTACAACAATTGTTATCCTGCTGGAAGTAGCCATCAGAAGATGGTACAATGTGGTCATGAAGGGATGGACAGGGTCAGCAACAATACTCAGGTAGGCTGTGGCATTGACACAATGCTCAATTGGTACTAATAGGCCCAAAGTGTGCCAAGAAAATATCCCCCACACCATTACACCACCACCACCAGCAGTCTGGATCGTTGATACAAGGCAGGATGGATCCATGCTTTCATGTTGCTGACACCAAATTCTGACCCTACCATCGGAATGTTGCAGCAGAAATCGAGACTCATCAGACCAGGCAACGTTTTTTCAATCTTCTATTCTCCAATTTTGGTGAGCCTGTGTGAATTGTAGCCTGTTTCCTGTTCTTAGCTGACAGGAAGTGCACCCAGGGTGGTCTTCTGCTGCTGTAGCCCATCCGCTTCAAGGTTGGACATGTTTTGTGTTCAGAGATGTTCTTCTGCAGACCTCGGTTGTAACGAGTGGTTATTTGAGTTACTTTTGCCTTTCTATCAGCTGGAACCGGTCTGGCCATTCTCCTCTGACCTCAACAAGACATTTGCGCCCACAGAACTGCCGCTCACTGGATATTTTCTCTTTTTCTGATTATTCTCTGTGAACTCTAGAAATGGTTGTCCATGAAAATCCCAGTAGATCTGCAGTTTCTGAAATAATCAGCCCAACCCATCTGGCACCAACAACCATGCCATGTTCAAAGTCACTTAAATCACCTTTCTTTGCCTTTCTGATGCTCGGTTTGAAATGCAGAAGATCATCTTGACCATGTCTACATGCCTAAATGCATTGAGTTGCTGCCATGTGATTGGCTGATTAGAAATTTGCATTAACAAGCAGTTAGAAAGGTGTACTTAATGAAGTGTGTGTATGTAGCATAAACAAATACAACTTTTTAGTTATTCCAAAAGAGGCTAAATAAAAAAAAGTATTGAAAGTGTTTCTATGATTGTCCAAAGATGAATAAAAAATACAGAGATTGATTAAGTGGCTCAGAAGCGAGAAGGTTTTGCCAATTTGCCGCCATTCAATTAGATGCTGTGTTGAAAACAACATACTTAAATTTTTTAGATTGAAATCTGTAAGCTCTATATTTTGTTCATGCACTATCAAAGAATAATTGTGATTTTGTGGTTATGTAATATATCAAGAACTCCATACTGTACATCACATATCAAGAAAAGGTCAAATGATTCACAGGCATGCTGAGGGTAAAAAAAAGTGTTGTTGTGGTTGTGTGTACAGTATGCGCAAAAGGCCTTGTGAAGCCTCAAGCGATTATTAAATTCTGCAGCGTAGACATTGAATCAGAATGTGCACAGATGTATGACCATTGGAAAGCTAGCTGTGTTTTCATGTTGATCATAAACCCTACAGTGGAAAAGCACACAAGAGGAGAAACCCAAATACACTGCTAAAACACACACAAACTTTTATATGTGGTTTCTGAGGACTCTCTATTAGCGTAATGCAGTGCATAATTTGTGGATTGCGAGGTCCTGGAACGAGGATGGAGAGGTTTCGTGCCCGAAAGTGGTGACGTGGGTGGACTGGGTTGTCGCGGACGACAATGAAGAGCGCAGGGGGGGTGGGGGGTTGTTGGCGGTGTATGGTGGAGGGGTGTCGCGGATGAAAGTGAAGAGCGGTGGGTTAGGGAGTCACGGGAGAAAATGAAAATGAACAGCGGTTGAGGACGGGGATCGGTACAATAAGGTTGTTACACCTGGCTCAAAGATGTAACATAAAGGGAGACGACATGGCGAAATAAAGTCAAAGATATTAATCATTCATTCATTCATTTTCTTTTTGGCTTAGTCCCTTTATTAATCCGAGGTCTCCACAGCGGAATGAATCGCCAACTTATCCAGCATTTGTTTTACGCAGCAGATGCCCTTCCAGCCGCAACCCATCTCGGACACATCCATACATTCTAATTCACACACATACACCACGGACAATTTGGCTTAGCCAATTCACCTGTACCGCATATCTTTGGACTGTAGGGAAAACCGCACAAGAGGAGAAACCCTAATTCACTGCTAAAACACACACACAAACTTTTAAATGTGGTTTCTGAAGATTCTCTGTTGGCGTAATGCAGTGCATAATTTGTGAAGGAAACCCACATGAACATGGGGAGAACATAGATATTATTTCTTTTAACATAATTTGAAATAACATAATCCAAATTGTCAGTATCAGTATGTTCAATCAGTGTGTAAAGTGAATGGATGCAGTGAGAGTTGTCAGCGTTAGTGTATGGATGCAAAACAAACCATAAAGCCCAAATTGGAGCGATTGAACAGCAGCCCCGACAAACTCTCTGACGGGGTTTAAATTGGGCACTGACCAGCATCAGGTGCGCTGAAGGCACGCCTCCAACCTAGAACAAAAGCAAATACACACAAAACCAAAACAATCCTAGCAATCTTAAATCTGGATCAGATTTCAGAAGTGCTGGATCCGGCGTGTTCCGGCACAAATTAAGCCCTGGCGGAATGTATCTATTTATTCATTCATTAATTTTCTTTTTGGCTTAGTCCCTTTATTTATCTGGGGTCGCCACAGCGGAATGAACCGCTAACTTATCCAGCATTTGTTTTCACACAGCGGATACCCTTCCAGCTGAAACCCATCTCTGGGAAACATCCATACACACTCATACACTTGGACAATTTAGCCTACCCAATTCACCCATACCGCATGTCTTTAGACTTGTGGGAGAAACCGGAGCACCCGGAGGAAACCCACGCAACCACAGGGAGAACATGCAAACTCCACACAGAAATGCCAACTGACCCACCCGGGGCTTTAACCAGCGACCTTCTTGCTGTGAGGCGAACGTGCTACCCACTATGCCACCGTGGCCTCTGTAGTGTATCTAACTAATCTAAAACCACTTATTATATCACCCTAACCCTAGTCCTAAACTCAGCCCTCTCAGGAAACCAATGGCAAATTATGAACTTGTAAAGACCCCATTAAATACAATTTCAATCTCATATCATCCAATTTGACATGGCAGTTTTCACTTTATGGCAGCACAATGGGTCAATGGTTAGCACTGTCAACACACAGCAAGAAGGTCACTGGTCCCAGGTTCCAGTTGACATTTCTGTGTGGAGTTTGCTTGTTCTCCCCCTGTTAGCGTGGGTTACCACCAGATGGTTTCCCCCCACAGTCCAAAGACTTACTGTATACCCCATTTGTGGCACTTCTCATAAAAGGGCAGGAGTGTAACCCCGGTGTCCTGGCTAAAATCCCTCATTTCGCCCTAAACCATCATGGCCTCCCAATCATCCCCATCCACTTAATTGGCTCTATCACTGTCTCTCCATTCCCCCTATAGCTGTTCTGTGGTGAGCGAACTGGTGCCGTTGTCCTGTGGCTGCCGTCGCATCATCATGAATGCTGCACACTGGTTGTGGTGTGGAGAGACCCCCCTCACGATTGTGAAGAGCTTGTTGTGTATGGCCACACACGAAAAATGCGCTATATAATTACGCAATACATTAAATTACATTTTGGACCTCTGGACACAGGGCATGTCCTCATAAACCACCTTAACATTGTAAGTCTTACCAACATCATTATACAAATGTAAGTTCCTCGTAAACCACTTAAACCAGTACACAAACACATAACATGAACAGCAAACAATCACTTGTTCCTCTCAGACTGCATTATCAGTCTCACAGCCTGAGCCCTTTAACAACAATTTCACAACCTATTTTCAGCGTTCCAAAAACATTATCTCCATTCCTAGCCTGGGCTCGCTGGCACAGTCGCTTATTGTCATAAATCCTAATTAACGCTCTCTGACGTTAATGATGAAACCTGTTCATTTTAGCTGTGCCTGCCATGTGTGCTTCCAGTAGCGTCTTCCTGCAATTTATACACTCATTAAAATGCATTTAACCACATTTCTAATCCACTACCAATCAAAATCACTTTAAAAAAGATTAATAATTAAAAGAAAAAAATATTTTATATATCTACACTACCTTACAAAAGTTTCGTCGTCGATACCAGTTGAAAGAGCCACACAATAACTTGACTTCTAGTTGATAATTTGGAAAAGCAGAAGGTAGATTTTAGCCTGAGGTATCAAGACATTTGTGCTGCCCATTACATTACAAACCACAGGAGAGGGCAAATTCTTCAGCAGGATAGCACTCCTTCTCATACTTCAGCCTCCACATCAAAGTTCCTGAAAGCAAAGAAGGTCAAAGTGCTCCAGGATTGGCCAGCCCAGTCACCAGAAATGAACATTATTAAGCATGTTTGAGGTAAGGCATTGAAGATGAATCGATGTGAGTCATACACAATATAACTTATTTTTTCCACTGCACCATGACTTTATGTTCTATACTATACATTATTTCTGTTAAGCAAAGTCAGACCTTACTGTCTTAGTTAAATAATAAAAATTTAAGGCTAGATCATATTTTATTTTTGTAAAATAAGAGTAATCTAGATGCCTTTGTCTTTCATATAAGCCACTTTTGATACCAAATGATCAACTTTGTTGCTCCTAAAACTTGGACATGCTTTTGCCATGTTTATTGAAAGTCAGCCTTGGGTGTCTACACTCCAAGAAATTACTGGGTAGATTATGGACTAACCCAAACATTGGGTTACATTCGATCCTATTAATTTCCTTTCAATAATTAACCCAGCAGTTGGTTTAGTCTGTATTACATTTAGAATTGGGTTGAAACTATCCAGCATTTTTAGAATGCAGAAAGATGCCATTTAAAAATGTATGATTATTATTATTATTATTATTATTATTATTATTATTTTTATTAACATTGTGGCAGACGTATCCGATCCCTTTCATTCTACAGTTTTCACTTACAAATGATGCGAATGAAGAAAAGACACAACCGCAGCATTTTTCTTATCACTTTGTTAGAAACGGCACGCCATCTGGCCACCTGTTATCAGCGCGATCGCACAAAATCAAACCAGTGACACCAGAGGTAACACCAAGATAATTAACATAAAAAAACAACACTGCCGCTTTCAAGAAGGTGAAGTGTGCGTTTGCCACATCAGCCTCGCTGTTTCCTGAAAAACTTGGCTGTGATGCTAAAAAAGAAAGGAGAGCAGGGTTTTGCGAGCCTCTGCACTCTTAAAACAAACGGTTCTATATAGAACCAAAAACGGTTCTATATAGAACCAAAAACGGTTCTATCGAGCGCTTCATA
>CAIGQQ010004833.1:742238-765799 GCA_903798035.1 Danio albolineatus
CCCATTTTTATGCAAAACCTTCCCTCTTTCCCCTTCCCCGACACTCCTACCTAAACAGAGCTGGACACGCCCACTTTACTGAGCTTTTCCAAACTAGAGGTGTGAAAACACCACGCTGAGACTGGGGGGGTTCGTGGCCCTTTAACACTTACGTCTATTTTTTGAATATATATATTTTCTGTTATTTGTCCAGTCTCTGTAATTCTGTTGCACTGTAGAAGCTCTGTCACAAAAACAAATTCCTTGTATGTGTGAACATACCTGACAATAAAGCTCTTTCTGATTCTGATAATATATAGCTTTGGTTTTATTTTCTTAATTTGGTGCAAGTTAACCCAAATACCAAAACGACAAAATAGATTTTTCAAATAACAACCTATTTAGCATCCCATTTCCCATGATTTTACCTTCCTTGCATTTATCACATACGTCGACTGCACGGAATTGTAGGATGCAATATTTTTTCACAGGGTAAGCTGCTGCATCTCATGTGTACATAAGTCAAAACCACATATTATTAACCGTATACATAGTATATACTGCAGACTGAGTAGTCCCTCACACTTCTTAAATGCAAGCTACTTAGACAAGACATGACATCACTCTTACCTATTGTATCCTCCAATGAATTCACCGCAATCTTGTTCACCTTCAGCGCCACCTGATCTTCTCTGTGACAGAGAGGGCGCCAATTAAACCGCATGTAATTATTAAATATCATATATATTTAATGATATAGACACTACAGGTATTTGGACGTACACTTTGAGCTTCCTCACAGCGTTGAGTCTCAGTAGCGCTGCTAGAACGTTCTTCTGCAGGTCTGAGGATAAAGCTTCGTAACACGTCAGACGACCTGACGACATAAAGACACACACACACAGAGAGAGAGAGAGAGAGAGAGAGAGAGAAATCAGAAAAAAATAAATAAATAAATCACTCAAATTCAACTTTTAATGGGTCTTGAGCCCTATTCAGGCGGTTATTGTTTCTAAGAAGTACGCAAGGGATTTTCGCCATTTACAAGGGGTGGTGATTTTATAGCCGTCTAAATCCAGAACGATGGTATTTTTTTTCTCTGACAATCTGTGTAAATATTACTGGCCGAATTAGCTACTTTGTTTGGACAAACAATGAGGTTGTGTGGTGATTTAATCGCTGTCTGAATCCACATCTTTGAATTTATAAAGGAGATCGATCCAAAAGTCGTTTTGTAAATCCTTTTTATCGTCGTACAGTTGTGCTTGATGCTAACGTGCATCAGAAAAGCAGCATCTCGTATATTAAAAATGCACTTACATTACGGAAGAGCTGCAAACGTATTGTCTGTGTATTCTGTTGGTCATTGATTTTTGTTTGCTAGGCAGACACACTGTCAGATTAAATCTAATCTAAATGATGCACATAAAATACAAACGCATACATTTGAAATCCAAATTCTAAGGCCCTGTATACACTGCCAGTCAAATGTGACCCAATTCAGCTTTTTTGCTCATATGTGACACAGATTGGTCACGAATGCATTCAGATATTCAGAGATTGGTTTCAGGCCTCCTTCATAAGTGAAAATAAGTCAGATATGTGACAATGCGACTATTCTGTAAACAGGCAGATGGGATTTATTGAGGCGTTCTGTTTTGTACGTCATTAAACTTGTGGTAAATTAAACAATGTGGTACTTCTTCGCGGTTTAATAACATAGAAGGAAGAGCTTGTGTGGAGACGCCGACGTTGTAAGCAACAACAATCACGGAGGAAACATGGAAGAGCAGGGATGTGCAGAGACCTTTTAAGGAGCAGGGGCTCAAGTGGAAAAAAGGGCACTTTTTATTAAATAATAATGATAATTGTATTTTAATAATTAAAATATGTTAAGGGTATTTCACCTTAAATTCACCATGTACTCCCCCTTAAAAGGACAGTTCATTCAAAACTGAAAATTCTGTCATCATTTGCTCACCTTGTACTTGTTGCGAACCTATTTTACCATTGACTTTCATGGTGTTAATTTTCCTATTCTGGTAGTCAATGACTACAGGTTTATAGCTTTGTTAACAATATCTTCTTTAATTCTTTAGTGTTCAACAAAATAAAGAAACAAAGATTTGGAACCACCTGAGGGCGAGTAAATGTTCATTTTTAAGTGAACTAACCTTTTTCTTTTTTCGTTTTGTTCAGATTTTTTTTATTACCATTTTGGTCAATGCAACATCAATTTCAAAAATATTTGAAAAACAGAGACAAATTATCTTTACTCCAACAGAGCACTTCTATACAATATATTATGCACATTTTTAATTAGTTTTTCATCATGTCATGGTATATACATACATACATACATACATACATACATACAAGTAGATAAAAGTTCCCTTATATGTTCACCCACCTATCGTACAGATATATGCACACAATAATTCACAATAGACTTAGCAAATGTAAAATAAAGAAATAAAACTATTTAGATGGAAATTAAAATGAAATAAAGGGAGGGAAGGAAGAAAATGTGAGAAACAAATAAACAACGATCAAACTGCAAATATCACGTTCGGATCTATTTGCTCTATATAAGTCAGCACTGGCTGCCAAATAAGATAAAAAATTTTAACTGCAACCTTTGGTTGAGTACCGAATCTTCTCCATTGTAAGGTGGTACATAAGATCTCTAATCCAATGAAATTCGTCCTTCCATTTAAGCAGTATAAGACGCCTAGCGTTTAATGTTGAAAAAGAAATCATACTTTTGGAATTATTGTCTAAACTGGGATCTGTAATTAGACCAAATATATAGACCAAATTTGTGAAGTCATACAGAAACGAATAACTCGAAACAGCAACCACAAGTCAATTTAAAAAAGTCTCCGTAGCTGTCATGACAACACAAACACTGCGGTCACTTCAATGAAAACCCTTCCTCTGCTTTCAGTTGACTGGAGAATGAAAAAGACGCGATTGACATAACACGCTTTTTCTGGACTTTTTTCCACACAGCAGACAGTTAAAATATGAGGCGATTGAAACGATTACATTGATGAAAACAATTAGAGCCATAAGCAAACCATTAAAAAAAAGTAGCTCTGTATTTCTCCTTATCCCGAGGTTCACATAACGTTTGATCCTGCCCGTATCCAGAACAGATGTTTGTTTTGATCATCGATGAGTTGAGAGAGCAAGACTAAATCCAGCAAACACCCCAATCACAGAGGAGTCTCTGCACTGATCCTGTCAGCTAGTCAGAACACGAATTACGAATTAGACACATTTCTAGTTTTGCAAAATTAACACATTTATTTAAATTAATTAATAAACCAAGAAATTCTGTATATAATTATCTTTATCCGAAAGCATGAGAAACAACTGCCGTCTGAATAAGGCTTTAGACAACAGAAAGACCTCTAGGAAATCTATTTACAAGAGGACTCAGCAGAGGATGTGTGAAATCAAATAGCTGGAAATTGATGTTATTGAGCAAACAAACAGGACCTGGTTTGTAAACAGTTTAAACTTTCACAGTAGAACCATTGTGAACCGTTACCTGCTAATATGAGTTTCAGTGCAAAGTCCCTCACGCCAGGAATAAACTCCTTTTCCGTCAGGTTGTCATTAGTCTCCTCACAGAAATATCGGCAAACCACCTACGCAAACAACACAAAATCAGTATGACCTCCAATAGTCGTGTCCTAGAAGAAAACAGATTGTGAAAACCTTTTAAGAAGCAAGCCTAACTGTAAAGAAATGACTGTTTAACTATTCCTATATACTTGAGTTGTTCAATTTGCAGCCTGCAAGCTAAATCCTTTTTTTTTCCTCTGTGTAATGAAAAAACAAAAAACAAATAATACCATACCAGAAGCTGAACAAATCAGGGTCTGTATTCACAAAACATTGTATCTTACCACTAAAATTTAAGCTAAGAGTTTTCTGATTATTCCTCAGAGACTTTGGTCCATATAGACATGATAGCATCATGCAGTTGCTGCAAATTTGTCAACTGCACATCCATGATGCGAATTTCCCGTTCTACCACATTCCAAAGGTGCTCTATTGGATTGAGTTCTGGTGACTGTGGAGGCCATTTAAGTTCAGAGAACTCACTGTCATGTTCAAGGAACCAGTCTGATGCTGTATTCACACCAGACGCAGCACGCGCGACAAAATCGCACTATTCGTGTGTAAATAGACGCGTGAACATTTGAGTTAACTCGCTTCATTCGCGCATACAAATCCGCTTCATTCTGCACATCAAATTGACTTGAGAAAAGACGCGGATTCGCTTGATGGGCAGGGCTTCTGTCTATGGGTGACTGTAGCTTTATTGCTAAATGGCTAACAGGGGTTTTATAGAGAGAATAACTGTGTTAATGTGCTTTATGAAGGCTGAAAAATAGCGTTCATTCGTTTGGAGCTGTATCTGAGTCCACTAGATTATTTCAGAGGTGCATGGAGCTCTGTGAGCTCATAAACTCCTCCAGACACTGAACCTGGATGATGGAAGCTTCCAGCGGTGCTTCTGACTGAGCTGAGCCCAGTATGATGAACTGTTGTCGGTGTCGGCAGGAGGATTTCCCCCCGAGACACCCTCAACAGGCGCTACGTCATAATCACACCCCCACAAGAGCAAGCTCCTGATTGGTTAACGCGGTGCAAAAGTCTGCTGAAATTCAGATTTTCAAACTGAAGCAATGCGCGCGAATTGCGCGTTAAACGCATCAAACGCACAAAGCACTCAATTTGCGCGGCGCCATTCACGCCGCACCATTCTCGCAATTCGCGTCATTCGCGCATATCGCACCCCAGGATGCCTATTCACGCCTTTGCATTGACTTAACATGTAAATCACTCGTGCTTGACGGGTCTTCCGCGTCTGGTGTGAATGCACCATGAGAGGATTCACGCTTTATGACATGGCTCATTATCCTGCTGGAAGCAGCCATCAGAAGATGGGTACACTGTGGTCATGAAGGGACATGGTCAGCAACAATACTCAGGTAGGCTGTGGCATTGACACGACGCTCAATTGGTACTACTGGGCCCAAAGTGTACCAAGATGATATCCCCCACACCATTACACCACCACCACCAGCCTGAACCGTTAATACCATGTTGGATGGATCCATCTTTTCATGTTGTTGATGCTAAATTCTGACCCTACCATCCGAATGTCGCAGCAGAAATTGAGACTCATCAGACCAGACAACGTTTCTACAATCTTCTATTGTCCAATTTTGGTGAGCCTGTGCGTTTTGTAGCCTCAGTTTCCTGTTCTTAGCTGACAGGAGTGGCACACGGTGTGGTCTTCTGCTGCTGTAGCCCATCCGCCTCAATGTTGAACATGTTGTGCATTCAGAGATGCTCTTTTGCATACCTCGGTTGTAATGAGTGGTTATTTGAGTTACTGTTGCCTTTCTACCAGCAGTAACCAGTCAGGCCATTCTCCTCTGACCTCTGAAATCAACAAGGCATTTGCGCCCTTAGAAATATCCACTCACTGAATATTTTCTTTTTTTCGTACCATTCTCTGTAAACCCTAGAGATGGTTGTGGGTGAAAATCCCAGTAGATCAACAGCTTCTGAAATACTCAAGACCAGCCCGTCTGGCACCAACAACCATGCCCCGTTCAAAGTCACTTAAATCACCTTTCTTCCCCATTCTGATGCTCGGTTTGAACTGCAGCAGATCTTCTTGACCATGTCTACATGCATCGAGTTGCTGCCATGTGATTGGATAACTAGAAATTTGCGTTAAGGAGTTAGACCTAATAAAGTGGGGTTTTTAACAACATTAGATTTTCCATTTTTGGTCCAAAAGTAATAGTTTAAGATGTTTTGTAAATACAGCCTCCATGCTCTTAGTTTGAATTTTACGATTTACGATGAACAATGTTTTAAATATTTAAAAAATGTGTATGTATAAAATACGAGCAATACATTTAGCTGAGTTCAAGATATAACTTAACCCAACTTACCTCAAAAATAGCCATCATTTTGTAAATGACACTATTCTTGGCATATCACAAACCAGTATCAAATTTCAGAAATACTTTTGGAAATATATGACCATATTTGTATTCTCTGCCAAAACCCACACCTATCCCGGCTGCATGTCCTAACCTATGAGATTGTGTCAAATATTTTTTACTACGAATGTTCCATTTTGATGTTAAGATGTCACCTGGTATCCTTGAAGGAAGGGGTCCAGAACGGTGCACAGGAAAGCGAGGGTGGCGTGACCGTCTGCTGACATCACAATTTCATGCTCCAATACCTGCAACACTCCACGCTTCATCAGCAAATAACAGGCTTCTTCAAAGTCCTACAAAAACACACATACATGCATTAATATTTCATAGAAATATCATATGTGGGGCTGATTACTCGATAAAGAAAACTTATTACTAACAGTTTCATCACTTTAGTTAGCTTCTGTTACAACCCTCAAAATTGGTAATCAGATAAATTTGGTTTTATCTTTTTTGGTTTAGACCTATTATGCTAAAGTCACTTTTATAAGCGGTTTAGTTGTGATGACAGTTGTGTTGCAACAGTCAGAAAATATAATTTTCTTTATAATTTTTTTTATATATATATATTTTTTTATAATCACGCTTTTAATGAATACATTTCAGACATAATTATTTTGCTTTTATTCAACAAATAACACCGTGAGCTTCTCCTAACCAGAAAAGACTGGATGGTCAGTTGTAATCGGATCCCAAGGTATTTACGACATGCTTAGAAATGGACACACAGAGAACTTCTATAAGCTCCTTGCTTTTTAATGTAAACAAGTCTCTTGCTCATGTACTAATATTACAGTTTTGATACTTCTGCAATCAATGTTTAACACTGCCACAGCTAAACAAGATCAGAGATAGTTCATTTTTGATGTCCCGGCAAAGCTCATTTGGTGTACTAAACGATTGTTTACATTTCATGTTAATACGTGTGCAACATATTCACATTTTAAGAAACGTGAACATTTCTTCATCAGTTTACAACCAGAATGCTTATGCAAATCAAGCCGCTTTGGAACAAAGACTTTAAAATATGCTTCGGGGAGTTTAACTTCTCATTGGTTAACTTGGTCTTCGAGGGTGGGTACAAACCATTCTTATAAAAAGATACTAGCCTAGGACCTAGGAGAACGCTTAGACTAGAAGAAGACTCCAGACCAGAGAAAGATTTGACAACCCAACATGGAGAACACCAGAGGACTCCAGGGAGCAGGCAGCTCAGACATTCCCACCACCGATATCTTTCTTTCCTTCTTTTCCGTCGAGAGTCTGGTTAAGTTTAGTGCGCCGCAAACCAGTAGTCATCACGACTAGCCTTTTTGCCACTTCACAACTTGAAACGACCGACTCCACCCCCACTCCAAGCCTCGCGACGACAAAGAACCACCAGCTAGCCACGTGCTCAACAAAGGGAGTTTCTTCACATCCCAAAAGGTACGCAAGTAACACTTCCAGACTACATCTGAACTGGTTTAAACTAAATGCAACCCTAAAAAGACCACAGAAGGGTTAAATTGATTATTTTTGGTTCGCTTGGTTTAGTCTTACAAAATCCGAGGTTTTTCAATCATTACACTCTCTCAAACTTTTATTTTACTTTCTTTACTCCTTCTCTACACTTGTATGAATGTGTTTTTGTGTTAGGAGTTAGTCAATAAAGCTTCATTTTGTATAAAGAAAGGTGCCTTCCTCAGTGGTGGAAAGAGTACTGAAAAATTATACTCAAGTAAAAGTACCATTACTTGCCCAAAAATGTAGTGCAAGTAGAGTAAAAGTATCTATAGTAAATATTACTCAAAGTATGAGTAAAAAGTAGACCTTTTAAAAGTACTCAAGAGTAGTGAGTAGTGAGTATTACACTGTAGTAAAGTCAATGCGTTTAAATAATGTTACGTTTACACATCCCTGCACAAACAACATGTAGTGTATTCAGGGATATTCCTATTTTCGTTCGTTCCTTCCAACCTTCATTCATTCGTTTGTTCCCTCCTTCCTTTGTTCACTCGTTCGTTCGTTTCTATTTTTGTTCCTTCCTTCATTAGGTCCTTTGTTCATTCATTCATTCGTTCATTCGTTCCTTCCTTAGTTTGTCCAGTCCTTTCTTGAATTCTTACTTCATTTATTTGGTCCTTCCTTCTTTCCTCCCTTTATTTGTTTGCTCATTCTTTCTTCCATATTTTTGTTCCTTCCTTCATACAGTCCTTTGTTCATTCGTTCATTCCTTCCTTCTTTCCTTCCATTCTTAGTTTGTTCAGTCCTTTCTTGAACCCTTCCTTCATTTATTTGGTTCTTCGTTCCTTCCTTTTATTCGGCCCTTCCTTCCATTCTTCATTCGTTCCATTTAGTGATTGTTTAAGGCTGTTTGGCGAGTTCAGTTATCATACAGTTGACATCCATCATTTTCAGTGACATGCAGTCTATTAAAAGTCTCTGGATCATTGCATGTAAAGATTTTGGACATCTTCTTGGACATTTTTAATGTTTCCAAAAGGTTGGCTGCATTTATAATGCACCCATGTCTTGAGATTTACTTTCTATGTGTGATTTAATTGGACAGGAATCACAGGACTGATTTTCCAACTTTAGACAATGACCATAGACATGAAAGAAATAAAGTAGTGACTGCTGGTTGTGGGATAGAGTGGAGTAAAAGTACCGATACTGCACTAAACGTACTCAAGGGAAAGTAAAAGTCCACATTTTTAAAACTACTCAGTAAATTACAATTCCTGAGAAAAACTACTCAATTACAGTAGCTTGAGTATTTGTAATTAGTTATGTTACACCACAGATGTTTATGAATCTAATGTCTTAAAGTTCGATCTAGCTACCCTGCCTAAACAAATGGGTTTTTATTTTTGATGGCAATAGCCATAATTGAAGTCAACGGTCTGTTCGAACGATCGCTGGATTTGTTCGGATTTAAAGAGTCATTTCTTTTAAAGCCTCGTTCAAATTAATCTTCAATCCCCTTTGAGCTAATTCGTTACACACGTCTATAGAAACCCTTTAATTGACATTCTCCCTTTATATGTGTCATCAGAGGGGGAAAGCCCCGCCCATTAATGACAATATCTCCCTCATTAGCATAGACAGCCCTGAGTGAGAAGCGGCCGTCTGCCATTACAGTTTTAAATCTAGTGCGTAGCTCTGTCTTTTTTTAAAAAAGAGCACAATCTCACTGAATTTAAAGCGACAGTCACCAAATGACACAATTTGGATCAAAGCCTAAAGGGGGCAGCTTCGAAAAGGTATTTGCAGGGTATTTTAAGCTGAAACTTACACACACACACACTCTTAGGGGACAGAGAGTTATTATACATCTTGTAAAAAGGAGCATAATAGGGCCCCTTTAAAATGATCTTTCTTACAAGCAGGAAAGAAAATAAAATGGCACTGAAGCCTAACCATAACAATGCAATACATAAACCATAACAATGTAATACATAAACATAAAGCAATACAAAAAAAGTTATATTTTGATGAATAGAAAGTTAAAATTACAAAAAATGCCAGATATTACAAGACTTGGACAAAGAAAATCTAACTTTCAATATCTGGAATACAGCTTTTAAAATTCCATTATATTCCAGAAAAGCCGTTACTCTCGTGACTCCAGAAGAAAACCCTATGGCAGGGGTCATCAACTATATTTGTCAGAGGGCCAGAGTTTTACCAGACAGTCTCCTTGGGGGCCGGACCCCCTAAAAACAGAATAAAAATCTAATTTTGGCTTAACATTATGTTTAATGTTTATACTTTTTCCATTTCATTACAAAACTGAAGGCATTTGAACCTTCTATGTGATGCTGCTTTGACATAATCTACATTTTAAAAGTGCTGTACAAATAAAGGTGAATTGAATTGAATTGAAAAATTCAGGCTCCCATCACCTATACCACAGTCAACCACTAGGAGTGATAGATGTATTGCCTCAACTCAATTAGGCTAAGTCAACAGGGCATACCTGACAACATTGGGATGTGAAAATAAGGGATCACCAACCCCCTCATTTTATGAATCTCATTTATTTAGATTTTTTTGTTTGATTACATTAAATAACAGAGGTGTCTCTGTTATAAATAAAAGAAGTTTACATAGTTATAATGAAAGCATTCAATTGCTTTCCTAAAGTTTTATGCTCATTTAGATCGACATCTTTAGATGTTATTATTATTAATTATGTGTATATGTCTGTTCAAACACGCACCCAAAACCCAGTATCCACTTTCGCTCTGCTTCAAATCGAGTGTACAGAATCCGTTTGGGAAACAGCGTCTGTTTATCACTACTGACGCGTCAGCTGAAAGTTACGCACCTCTATGACTGTTTTGAGAATTGTTTAGGAGGAGCGACGGCACCTGTAATGAAAAGGAAAGGGAATCCTGCCGTTTTTATGTTTATTTCAGAGTGTTTCTTGCCTAAATAAACCGAAAGCACAGACAGATTCCAACAGATTTAAGAGCAAGGGGGGCCCCTGGTGGTTCGGCGGTATGGGTTGCGTATAGGGAGGATCTGCTCTTTAATGTTTATTGACACCCGTCGGAGAACGACTGAAAATACGGGAGAAATACGTGAAAACACATTTACGGGATGATAGCGGGATAGAACTGTAAAATACGGGAGAATCCCGGGAAAAACGGGAGGGTTGACAGGTATGCAACAGGGGGAAATGTAAATTTAGCCATTGATTAAGCTCTGTGAGCAGCCCGTTTCAGCATTGTGATTTGAATTCAAGCCCACTTTACGTTTCATTTGATGTGCAAACATTATTTGTGACCTGTTTTGTTCTGGTACCAGGTTATTTATTTACCATGCTTCAAGTTGTGCCAGATTGTTTTTCCTCCTTTTTTCAGTCCTGAGGCAGACATCAAAAAGTCTCCCTGAAGTTCTGTGAGTCTCCCGCAAATGCATAGAGACTCCCGGCGTCACGAGAAATTGGATCCCGATGACAATTGAGTCCACTTAGGACCCCAAATGGGTCGGCTGTGTTGAATGCCTGATCAAAAGTGCTTTTTTTAGTTTGTCCTCAGTCTTTAGATTTTAACAAGACTTATCATATTACTAACATTATTATCGGTAACTAAAAGTTAAAGACTCACATAGTTCAAATAATTAAAATCTTTGTAAACATGTACAGTAATGATATCTTTTCATGTTTTTATGTATTTATATCAAGCGGCAACCTCCCGCTCTCCCTCGGGAAGCCAATACGGAAGTAACTAAAACTTGCAATTCATCGAAAATTCCGCTAGTCCTGGCTGTCCTGGCTCCATAATAGAGCAAATCTCCAATGAGCCCACTGGTGAAATGGCCAATTTTACAGCAGAAAAAAAGGTGTTTACAGCCTGGTACAAAGAAAGATTTTGGTTCATATAGCTTATATTACCCTTCATGACAACTGTGAGTGGGGTGAATTTTTTTATAACTCATCCGTTTCCTTTATATTAAGCTAAATTAAGTTTGCATAATTAAGGGCGTTGCCACTTGAGTGACAGCTAGTCGCGCTGGTCGCCGTCACGTCACCTTAGCTGATTCCGGCTGATTCATCGTATTTTTGTGTTGTTTTATGTGGCTTTACACAGTCTGTTGCCTTTTGGAATTATTTCCTGCAATTATCAGATAATATGGCATGCTGTGTGCACTTAATTGTGCTCACAAACCATTCACGTGGCCTCCGTTTCCCAGGTGAGTGAAATTATATACTTATACCATCTCTATAAATGTAATTGCTTTATTTCGGATAATTTATGATTTATAATGTTCTTCAGAACTCTAATGCACTCCAGAATCTGACATATTGATCAGCTGTACCCTATAAAATCGCCATTTGAAGCGTTGTCATACAGTGTTCTGCCTGGATTTCCTAAATAGCCTTGCATTTACTAACACAGACTATATCTGAAGTATTTGGATGTAATCCGCACTTTCTTCCTGTTGAAAAACGTCTTAAGAACGATGTTAAGTGGCTTGATGTATTACAACAGTGTTTTCAACAGACTAACACTTTATTGATATAGTGTACAACCAAGCACGTGTGGTCAGAACACAAACGAGTCGCAGGTAATGAAATATGATGTGTTTCTCCCATAAGAAAGCCCTTAGCTAAATGCCAGCATGCGTCCCATAGCTCCGCTGAAGCTCCGCCCACGCTCCGCCTCTTTGCCCTTGTTTGGTATGCCTCGGTTGGTGCGATGACGCACAAACAAAATGGCGACGGTTGGCCACGCCTACTAGTGGCTTCTTTTGGGTTCATCAGAAACCTATAGGTGACATCACGGATACTACGTCCATATTTTTTACAGTCTATGATTTATATGCTACTTTATATATGTACATAAGAAGTGGTAGCATGTTGTAAGCGTTGTAAAATAAAAGCACGAAAGAGAAATTCTCCATGTTTTATGTCATTATAACGCTGTTTTAAATGAAATACATTTAAACAAGATTTCGCTGCATTTATATATAATATATATTTTCATTAAGAGCTACAAACTATACCTAATACAACTCCAATAAACCAATAGAATCACCCAGGGTCTTAGGCAGACTCGACTGTCAGGGGGGACCTGATCTCTTACCACACCGGATGCCCACAAACGAATGATAATCTCCCGGAAATCATGCGTCTCCCTCCCGCTCCTCAAATATGTCGCACACCTCTCTCCACCACATCCCTCCTTGCTATTCATCACACACATCACGCGCACTCCGCCTACACCCCACCCGGTCTTCACTTACGCTAAAACCTGTTTGAAACAATAAACACCGCATAGTCTGAGTCTGTCCTCATTTTGGAGTGTAGCCTAAATATAGTCATAAATGGTGGTTATTCTGACAAGAGACTCAGTTGTTGTTATTTTTTAGTTGCTTTAATAGTGTGGACCACTATTTTCTTTTTGATCCTCACAATTTTCAAATCCAGTCGCGGATTGAACGGCTCAGCGGGCTGGATTCGGCAGGCCAGTTGATGATGCCCTATGGGATATCAATAAAGTTCATGTGCATGTAAAGACAGATGTCCCAAAATGTTTGCATTAATATATACACCTGTGATCATCAAATGATTAACAAACGAATGCAGCTAGTGGTCATTCAGGTTTTTATGCACTTTATGGTCAGATGATGTGGGTGTTTGAATCGAGTCAGAGGTTCACCAACCACATTCTCATTGAATCCTATGACATGGTACATACAGGAATAAGAGTGAAATTCAACAATTTTTAAGACTACATTTTAGTTAGGGATGCAACGATTATAGATTTTGGTTGTACGATAAGGTATATGTCGAACGCCATGTGACCAAACCGGATCCCTGGGTAGAACACTTCCGCTCATCTACATTTTACAAGCGGCATCCATTTGTTATTCCATTTCTCTAAACTGATCTATAATAATAATAATAGCAAAAATAATAATAATAATAATTCCTTACATTTATATAGCGTTTTTCTAGACACTCAAAATTGCTTTACATCTCATCTCCTCATCCACCACCAGTGTGCAGCATCAACCTGGATAATGCAACGGCAGCCATATTGCACCAGACCACACACCACACACCAACTTGTTAGTGGAGAGGAGACTGAGCCAGAGGAGACTGAGGTGGAGAGTGATTAAGCCAATTATGATATGGGGATGGTTAGGAGGCCATGATGGACAGATGCCAATGGGCAGATCTGGCCAGGATGCCGGGGTTAAACCCCTGCTCTTTTTTTTTGAAGAACAGCCTGGGATTTTTAAAGACCACAGAGAGTCAGGACCTTGGTTTAGCATCTCATCCGATAGACTAGCTTACTGAGGAGTATAGAGAAGTGCTTACTAAGCAGTATAGAGTCCCCTTCACTATACTGGGGCATTAGGACCCACACAGGCAGCAGGTTGAACACCCCCTGCTGGCCTCACTAACACCACTTCCGGCAGTAACCTAACTTTCCCATGTGGTCTCCCATCCAGGTACTGATCGGGCGCAGCCCTGCTTAGCTTCAGTGGGTGACCATGTGAGAGTTGCACAGAAATAGCTGCTGGCAGAGCTGCAGAGAGCTTATCAGCTTTTAATACTTAAGACCCAGCTGACACCCTGTATGAGGAACAACTGAATATTATCAGTGAAATTGTCTTGATATTATTATTATTGTTACACACTACAACAATCCAACACTGGTTTTAATTTAAAAAAAGCTGTAATCTCAAATCCCAACCTGCACTGAGTCCCCAGGACACAGGATAAATTCATTGGAGAACAAGTTCCTCAGGAAGCTGAAACAGTTGTAGATGTCGTCTGGAATGAACAACACCATGATTGTAAATAATCTAGCGTTAAACAGGTGAAAACTTTCAGTAAAAGCATCCCTTTAGTACCTTTTCTACTGGAGTTTGCACTTTGCATGGCCACAGCTAACAGAGCAGGTCTCAGAAACACGTGGAGGATCTGATTCCTGTAAGAGGCGCAGGAGAGCACAACGACCGCTCGGTGAAACACGGCTTCTTCAGCGCTCACCTGGACCTGCGGACAGTCTGTGGCGCTCAGCTGAACGTGACCTGCGGAAACTCTCAACAGGTGTCTGTGCAGAGCTAAACTACTGCGGATGACTTCACTGCAGGACTCGCGATCTACAGAAAGAGAGAGAGAAATATAATTATGACGAAACATATGTTATCAATGTATCAATGTTATTTGTTCCTAAACAGAACCACACAATTGGCAAATTATCCATCATTGAAACTATTTGACACATAATGAGAATTCTTTCTCATTTTCGTCTCAGTGATCGTGATCTTGAAATGGACAAAGGGAGAGATAAAGAATCCTGAGCTCCTAAAGAACAGCGAATATGTAAAACATTTTGAACACAAATCAAATAGAAGATAAGACACATTTTCTTCTTTTCTGCCCCAAACACACCACTAGAGAAATATTTATTCCCCAATTTGCATCATTAATTTATTGTTTAATGTAAATGGTGCAAAATATGTATACACTAGGACTGGACAAAATTTAGCATTGCAATATTTTTATTTTTATTCTCACACACACACACACACACACACACGCACACACACACACACACGCACACACACACACACACACACAGTATATAAAATAATTAAATAAATGCAACCTATATGAATACATACAGCCCCTTACAGTCTCCGATATGTTACCAATTACAGAAAAACTACACACAGCATACATTTAGACCTTATTTGGGTTCGAAAACAACACGCAATGTATAGCCCACAGTCAGTGCAAACCTCTCATCTGTGTCTTTAATCTTCACCAGCACATGTAGCCTCTGTTAGAGAGTAATTCTGTTATTACGAGTTCATAATCATCCAATGTCTGATCTACATGGCATTATCAATATGCATGTCTCAGACTGCGTTTAATTGGCTACAATGTTTCCCAGTGAGATTACAACAATGATCATTTCTGTCCCCTTATATTTAAGTTCATCTAAGCTTTTATTAAATTTACTATGATTGTAGGACTTTTATTTTGAAACTACTAGAGCCAGAGTGACTAATGGCCCATCTCCACTGCCAAAAGGTACCTAAAACCAAACTGTACCTTACCACTTTTTGGGTACCCTTTCCAAAGGGTACCTAGCACAACAAAAGGGTACAAAAAGGCAGAGCAAGATGCACAGCTGAACGCTATTGGTTTACAGAGATGCTCATTCTCCCAAGCCAAGAGAATGAAAACAAAAGGAAGCGCCATTTTTAAAAACATAACCGAGACATTACGCCATAATAATATATACTTATAATAATGAGCAATGGTCGACCCAAGCTCAAACAAACCTTGACGTTGTCTTGATGAACAGCCACAAAGCCAAGAAGAACAGCACTGTGCCCCATTGTTGTTTACAAGGCCGTCTAACGCGGGAACAATTTCACTTTCTCACGTGCGTTCATCGCGCATCTATATTTGAAATAGCGAACATTTTGAGCTGATAATAGCGTCTGTGTGATTATTAAAGTGCTTCTGACATCCTATCAATTCAGAAGTGGACAAACGCGAGAGTAAAGTGCGAAAAAACTAAGTGATTTTTTTCAGCAACCTGAAACATGAACAAGCATTTTAATAATCACTTGCGAGTAATTATCATCAGCTCAAAATGTTTGCTATTTCAAAATATAGACACACGGCGAACGCACGCAAGAAAGCGAAACCGCTCGCCCTTTAGACGGCCTTTCTTCCTGGCTTTGTGGCTGTTCCTTAAGATGACGACAAAGTTTGTTTGAGCTTGGGTCGACCATGGCTCGTTATTATATGTATATGTTATTATGGTGTAATGTCTCAGCTGTGTATTTAAATATGGAGCTTCCTTTATTTTCATTCTGCTGGCTTGTTGCACGAGCGAGTGACGCATCTCTGTAAACTAATAGCGTTCAGCTGTGCATCTTGCTCTGCCTTTTGGTACCCTTTTGTTGTGCTAGGTACCCAAAAAGTGGTATGGTACAGTTCACTTTTAGGTACCTTTTGACAGTGGAAACGGGCCATTAGTCACTCTGCCTCTACTACTTTCAAAATAGGAGTCACACAATCATAGTAAATTTAATAAAAGCTTAGATGAACTTAAATATAAGGGGACAGAAATGATCATTGTTGTAATCTCACTGGGAAACATTGTAGCCAATTAAACGCAGTCTGAGACATGCATATTGATAATGCCATGTAGATCAGACTTTTGACTTTTAGATTTTACACTTACAGGATTTACATTAGAACAAGGAAACTTGTGTTGAGGATTCAGCTATGCTGACGTATATCCAGATTTTCATTATATGGCACCTGTTACGTTCCATGTTAGTTTTGTGTGTTTATTTTCCTCATCCTCCTCTCTCCGCTTCTCACTCCACTCTTAGGTTGCTTATTGGTTCAGTTAACGTTCCATCATCGTTATAGTGGTGCCAGTTCCACCAATCCCCGGACAAACCACAAAGATTTAAAGATCTGACAGATCAGTGTATGGTGTGCCCTCTGCCTCAGCGTACCTTTGTGCTCCATGCATTTGTCTTTTGGCATGCTTATTTGCATGCTGCTTTATTTACTCAGGTTTACTGATGCAATTTGAGTTTACTTGTTAAACTTCGTTAGCTTTAAGAAACTGCTTCGATGGCTGTTGTCAGCCATAACACTCATTGTTTTGGTTTAAAAAGAATATTGTAAATGTTTATTTCTTCTGTCCATGATTATTGTTACATCTTTTGTTTAAACCATTGAGTAAAAAATGCTTAAATTCAGAATCGATTCCTGCCTCATCTTCAGGAGCGACCCCTGGGTAAACTCTGGCCACCCCTATACAATTTTGCTGTTGATATTATCAATTTAAATGTACCTTCGTAAATTCACATTATTTAAATTAATTAATTAAGAAATAAACTAAATGCAGCGACTAAATTATTGTGGATTGATTGGCGCCACCGTCACTGCCCCTCCCTCTCCCTGATTTTCGTTGACAGCACATGCACACATTTAACAGACAGCAATGGCAATTTTTTTTGTAACAACAACGCATATGTATGTTATACTTTTATTCACTTACAGAGATGGCAAGTAATGAAGTACAAATACTTTTCTTACTGTACTTTAGATTTTTCTGGTATCAGTACTTTACTCCACTACTTATTTTTTTGACAACTTTTTACTTTTACTTGTTACATTTTTACACAAATATCTGTACTTTCTACTCCTTACGTTTTCATAAACCACAGTCATTACTTTCGTTTTCATGTGTTTAATTGCGCGATCTATAATATTTCTTGACATTGCGCAATAATATGAGTGCCTTTTTGATGCAATCAATCTATTTTTCTTCATTGTGGCCCTGCGTGCTGCACTGTGTGGCCTTTTCAAGGCTATCGCGCACCGTACATGGGCTAGTTTATGAAGATTTTGTCCACTTCCGATCATACTGCACAGACTTTCATTTTAATACTGCAAAAAATAGTGCTTTTTTTGTAAATATTTGTGCAAATACTAAAACAATCAAATACTTTATAAAAAAAATGTATGCATTGCGGTTTATTTCCTTTATTTCTGATGAGTTCATATTTCCTAATATATCATTTATGATGTTTTTCATTTTTTATAGATTTTTTATTGACTATTATGATTTTACGTATAGGCCTATACTTTTTAAACAAATATTTTACAACAAAAGTAACTATACTGGACAATTTATGAATAAAAATATAATGCAAAAGATCCTGAATTTATCATGTAAAAAAAAGATCATGCACATGTTCTGTAGGTTTTAGTCACTCCTGTATATGTTGCTTTTAGCTTAGAATAAATGTATTACAGTTTTTCACTTTAGCACATTTCTCAGATCAGAATTGAAATTTGCAAAACAGCAGGCCTAAGTGCATTTCTCAAAAACACCTGGAAAGTGTTTTTAAACTAAATATTGATTTATATTTGGTTTGCACGTGTACTTGCTGAATTATTGCAAGGAATAAATTGCAACGTTTTAAAAGTAGTTCATAAAATTAATTAAAACCCCATTATTTACCAAACAAAAATATAACATTACACTGAATTCATAATTTTTTTGTGTGCCACCCCAAGATTTGGTGTGGCCTCATCTGGCCACCCCTAAGAAAATTTTCTGGGGGCGCCACTGCTCATCTTTGATCTATTGTGCGCATGACATTTGTCTCACCTAAATGTTACGGCATGCCTTTTAAACATCATAAATTCATAACACACCTTTAAAAAATGACTGTCGTATCACGTGATAAATTTGTCACTATGGAAGCTTTTAAGTAACGCATTCTAAATAACGGTAATTTAAAAAAAATAGGTCTTCATAAGTAGTCTGTGTATGGTTGTGACAGTGATCTTACCAGGCCAGTCCAGGAAGGCTCCAAAGGCCAGTGCGAGGTGTCTGAGCCAGTCTGTCTGTTCAGTTAGAGAGGACAGATTCAGGCCGTCGGGGTTGTGGAGCAGCAACGTGGCAATGAGAACCCAGGGTTTCAGAACCATGTTCTCCTCCTGCATTCGCACCAGACGAAACCCAGCGTCAGTTAGAAACTCATGAGTGTCGTTGCTGGGCTTCTGAGGAATATGCCTGATTGAAAAACAAAGGACTGTGATTTGTGACACTCAACATCAATTTTGTACAGAGAGAAGAAAAAAGTGATTTAGCTCAAAGGTCCCGTTACCCAAAAACTCAAATTTACTTTCAGAAAAGATTGGCGGCAGTCACTGTTTTATGTTTTTTCCATTATTCAAATGATTTTAAGTTCTCTGCCTAATTCTTACCATCGGCCAGGAAGCCATCGACTTTATTCAGGGTTCATACACACTTTCACTAATAAATTTCCATGACTTTTAAGTAAATTTTCATGATCTACTGTTTCATGTAATGTCTACGTATATGTGGTAAATAACAAGAAAAACAATGCATGTTCAAAGTTATTACAGCATATGATAAAACATGTAACAATCTACAGTTGAAGTCAGAATTATTAGCCCCCTTGTTTATTTTTTCCCTCAATTTCTGTTTAACAGAGAGATTTCTTAAACACATTTCTTAACATAATAGTTTTAATAGCTCATTTCTAATAACTGATTTATTTTATCTTGGCCATGATGACAGTAAATAATATTTGACTAGATATTTTTTAAGACACTTCTACACAGCTTAAAGTGACATTTAAAGGCTTAACTAGGTTAATTCGGTTAACTAGGCAGGTTAGGGTAATTAGGCAAAGTATTGTGTAATGATGGTTTGTTCTGTAGAATATTGAAAAAAAAAATTAGCTTAAAGGGGGTGATAATTTTGGCCTTAAAACGGTCTTAAAAAATTAAAAACTGCTTTTATTCTAGCCAAAATAAAACAAATGAAACTTTCTCCAGAAGAAAAAATATTATCAGACATACTGTGAAAATTTCCTTGCTCTGTTAAACATCATTTTAAAAAAGAAAGAAATACAAAGGGGGGCTAATAATTCTGACTTAAACTGTATTTAGTTTAAATAAATCTTTATATCTATGCAAAATATATTTAGCATACAAATCCTTTATATTTAAAATTGAAGATACTTAAATTCAATGATTGGTTAAATTTAAAACAGCACAATTTATGTTTAAAGCTAGGAATAAATTACTTTCGGAATGCATACAAAAGTTTTTTGAAGAAAGACAAGGGGGATATAATCTGAGAGAAGAAGAACAAATTTTAGGAGGTTGAAAACAAGGACAACTTTAAAAAGCTGGTGTATGTCTATGTGTGGTGTGAAATTATGGAACAGTCTACAATACAATTACAATATTACAATACTCGTATTACAATACGAGTCTCAAACTTTGTCAGGATATTATTCAATTTAAAAAGTTGTATAAATATTTATTATTAAAGGCATATAATGATAAAGGTGATGAAAAGGGATAAAATGAGGAAGGTGTGATGAAACTTAAATGAATAGCTATTTGCAGTACTGTGTTTTTATTTTTATTATTTTTATTTTTTTGAGTCTATGTTATAAAATGTAAACGTACAAATGGAATCAAACATATTGTATGTTAAAGATGCCAAAAGGATCAAATATGTCTCATGTAAAAAGAAAAGATAAGTAAAAGAAGAAATAAGTTTAAGTAATAGACGAATGATGTGTGTGGTAATGGGGTGGGAAAATAATAAGCTTGTGCTTCAACCCGCTCCATTTTCAACCATGTTGCAATGTATTTTTTGTTAAAGATATTTTATGTATGATTTTTTTTGTTGTTGTTGTTGAAAATAAATTAAATCAAATCAAATCAAAAGATAATGTTCACACAGCATTAATAATTTAATAGCACTTTACATTTTGCACGTAACAGCTGCACATAACGTTGTATATAGTAATATGCCTGTACATTAAACTTGTTCATTTGTATATTTGCATTTAACACTTACTTCTATTTTTTAAATATATTTATTATCTGTTTTTTGTTCTGTCTCTGTAATTCTGTTGCACTGTAGAAGCTCTGTCACGAAAACAAATTCCTTGTATGTGTGAACATACCTGACAATAAAGCTCTTTCTGAATCTGATTGTGTGAGAGCATGTGTTTGACCATGGACAGAAAAAAAGTAATATATCTTCTATATTTAAGTATACAGACATTTGTTCAACTAATTTCCATGACTTTTCCAAAACTTTGAGGTTTTTTTTACCTTTCCAGGCATGAAAGTCAATAGTACAGTGTCCCTGTAATCTGTGGTTACACTCAGACACCGTTTACACTAGTGCGTGTTAGTTTTAAAACGACGTTTTAGCATGAAAACAATCCGCGTCCACACTAGCGTTTCACCCAGCGTATCTAAACAGATGTCCCTCCACACTACTCCAGCGAAATATATATCACGTGACCATTCACGCACTCTGGGCATGCGCATTCAAGTATAAACAGGAAGCATGCGTCTCGCTGGTTCTTCCCGGTGTAACCCAAAACCAGTGTTCTAAATGGGGTTTAAGCGGCTTGAAACGCGAGCGATTAGCGAATGCTCGAACAGTAGCTTGCCTCTTGGAATATATGCAGCTGTTATAGTAAA
This sequence comes from Danio albolineatus, assembly GCA_903798035.1. Taxonomy (NCBI): domain Eukaryota; kingdom Metazoa; phylum Chordata; class Actinopteri; order Cypriniformes; family Danionidae; genus Danio; species Danio albolineatus. The sequence continues at coordinate 763,800 of CAIGQQ010004833.1, forward strand.
AAAGGCAAAGTTTAAGTGCACAACAGCGCCTAAAACAGATATTGGTTCTCCCAACGCTCCCATTTGTGTCCAGCAGCCACGCCCCCGTATTAAGATGTGTGCGTTTCCCCCATCCACACTGAGACGGAGCAGCAGCGTTTTAGAATGAAAATGGCCTCTCCAGCGTTTCCAAAACGCTCCGTTTTCACAGCTCAAAAACTTTGGCGTAGTGTGAACGGATGGCGTAACCGTAGCAAAACGTATGCGTTTTAAAACGAAAACGCACTAGTGTAAACGGGGCCTCAGTTAACAGCTGTGAGTTCGGTAACTGATGACCTTCACGGCCAATCACAGTCATTTTTTCTGAGCACGTGAACACAATGGCAAATCAGCTGTGTTTAAGTTTGTCCTACTCAGTTGTGTTCTACTTTTATGGGCATTTTCAAAATCTAATGCGCACTTTCATTAAGCATTTTTTAATACTCCAAAATTTGCATAAAACGAGGAGGGAAACAAAGCCACTAGCTCTGGTTTACTCGTGAAATGTTTTTTCACTTCAAGTTAATTTTCTGCTCTAATTTTTTGGACTTGCGTGATAGATGGGACTGAGGCGAATTCTGCATGTTTGTGGCAAATGTGTCGTGCATTCCACGTCATTTGTGCTGCCCAGCAGAAATTGTAAGTTGACATGTACTTGCAAAGTTTCTTATAGTCAGTTAAATGTCTGTTGAATGCCAGTATCAACAAATATTAAGCTGACAGTCTACTAATGCTCAAATGGACCATTGAAATAAAGTGTTACCCTTTTTTGCTGCAAAATTAATTCCCTGTGTGAAAGATGAAGGCCTGGCTGAATGTAGCATCATACCTGGGCAGCAGGTTGTATTGAGAGCGGTTTATTTTTCGTTCTGCCAGACTGCGCACAGATACTGGCTGACCAAAGTACACGTGCATACTGCCATAGTCCTCACTCAACACCCGCCGGGCCTTCAGCAGACCCTGACACAAACAAAACATTTCTTTTATATCTGTCTTTCTAGTAAAATGTCCTAGAAAAAAAACAAGAATAATCAAGAATTAATAACATAAAATTGAGGATTTATGCTTAAACGTGAATATTTACCCATTAATTATGAATGTTATCTTTACCCTTTAATATAATAACATTTATTTGGACCAGTTTTCAGCATGTGTGTATAATTTACCGTACATGTAGCATATGTTTATATTGGCCAGAGTGATTTCTCAATGTTGGCATTGAATACTTGAACATCCCATATCAGTCCACTACTATAAATATGATTAAATTAGCAATTATTTATGATTTTCACATTTTCACATGCAGTAATTAAGAATTAATTTCATTTACCACAAAAATATTAAACAGCAACACCATCTTATACATTAAAAAAAGTTTAAAAAATGTGAATGATTTCTAAAGATTTCCTTTAATGCTGAAATTCTAGCTTTGCATTATATTAATAACATACATTTAAAGAAACGTTCATCTAGAAAACAGTTCATTTAAACTGTAATAATATTTTCAATAATTATACATTACTGTATAAATGCAGCCTTCGGGAGCAACTTACCTCAAAAATAAACTAAAATAAAAAAGCTAGTTATTTTATTTTAATTTATTTTAATAAGGAAGTAGCTCCCTAAAGCTTAAGATAAAAATAAAATATTAATTAATAATAAATAAAAATAATAATAATAAAAACTAAATAAATAAACAAGACAAAATAAAATAAAAAATGAAATAAAAAGCTAGTTATTTTTTTTATTTAGGAAATAGCTCTCTAAAGCTTTAACTAAAAATAAAATGAAATAAAATAAATAAATAAAAATAAATAAATAAATAAATAAAATAATTAATACAAATAAACAAATAAAAAATAAATAAAAAATAAAAACAAAATAAAATAAAATATAATATAATAAAATAAAATAAAAAGCTAGTTATTTTATTTTATTTTAATTTAGGAAGTAGCTCCCTAAGGCTTAAAATGAAAATAAAA
>CAIGQQ010004833.1:766079-800018 GCA_903798035.1 Danio albolineatus
AATAAAATAAAATAAAATAAAATAAAATAAAATAAAATAAAATAAAACTGATGCTTGTTTAATAGAGTTTAACGGAAATATTTTGCCAATAATAACAACAGTGGAAAACGGCGCACATACAGAGGTTGACTCCTTGGGTTTGGGGACGCCGAGAAGCTCACGGGCATACAGAGACTCCTCCAGGATCCTCTCGTAACTTATGCTGACAGGAACCAGATTGACGTCAAACAGCTCCCCTTTAAAAAACGGCTCCATCACAATATTCAGCAGCCCTGAGGGAGAGCAGAAAGAAAGCGAGAGGGAGATGAAGCGGACACAAAACGCCATTTCTCTCATTCATCTAAATTTGCAGTTTTGCTGTGTGTGATTGATGATCCACCGGCGTCAGGCTTTGCAGGTTTCCAGCTGTCGTTTTCAACCTCTGCGCCATAAATTAGCCCGAGCCTCTTTATATCATTCAGGACTGTGATCCAATTGCCGAAATCCTGCGGAATTTCATTTAGCTGCCATCTCGCTTCCTGTGCGGACCTCGAAACAATGTTGAACTGTCGCCTTGAATTTATTTGTGCAGCAATATTAATAAAAAAGGCAGAAAAGTGTGGGAAAAACCCTGACGCTGCATATTAAATGCCAAAGTCAGCAAAGAGCTTTTTATCAAAATCAAACACACAATAAATATCAAAGAAATGTGTACAAAGTGATGTACAATTGCAATTTTGTCCAAAAATAATAATAATCTTGACCTATTTGTCAAATACCCTCCATGTGATATTTATCTTATTACTTATAGAATTATTTAGCTGTCTGATTAAGTTTTCCTTGATACTGTCCTGGGAGCACTGTACAAATGTGGCAGTGCTATCGACACATGTTCAAGGTCTGAATACGAAATCTAGTGTATGTATCTGGTTTCACTCATGCTAGCAATTCTAACAGTTATTAGCTACATGCTAATAACAATTAGCTACATGCTATAAATGCTTACTAAGAGTTCAGATTTGATTAAAAATTGAGTTTGCTAAAAAAAAAAAAATTTAAAATTTAAAATAAAGTTTACCCCAGCAACTGCCTAGCATGCTAGCTAAAAAACAGCTTGGCTGGTTTTAGCTGGTCAACCAGCCTATTTTTAGAGGGGTTTTGGCCATTTCCAGGCTGGTTTTCAGCCAATTCCAGCCTGGTCTTAGCCAGTCAGGCTGGGAGATGACCAGCTAAAACCAACTTGACCAGCCTAGCTAGGCTGTGAACCTAGCCAAAACGAGCTATGTCCATCTTAAACCAGGCTGGTCAAGCTGGTTTAAGCTTGTTTTAGCTGTTAATTTTCCAGTCCGACCAGCTAAGACCAGACTGGAAATGGCCCAAACCCCTCTAAAACTAGGCTGGTCGACCAGTTTAAAGTAGCCAATCAGCCTAGGCTGGTTTACTCATTTTTTTCAGCAGGGAATCACCTGGTAACCACTCCAGCAACCACCTAGCAATACCTTAGCAACCCGATGTGATTCCTGCCAGCTGCCTTTGAGTCCCAGTGCAGTCATGTTAGCTTTCTCAAGCCAACAACAAAGTTCGTTAACAAACTTTATATTTCTAAAATATTATTGTTTGACCGTGCTAAAATAAATAAATAAATAAATAAATAATAACAGTGATGGTACAATTACCTGTCTTTGGTGTGAGCGATTTACACGTCCGGCTTCTTGTTCCTTCCAAGAAAAACTCAATTGGGGCATATCCATTCTGCATAATCAATAAACAAAAAAGATTTTGGACCTGTGAGCCATTTATATTGTACCGGCCACAAATTTATAGTAAAAACGTTTTTTTGTTGCTTTTTGAGAAAAAAAACAAGCTTTTATTATCATCAGTGTTGTTTATAAAAACAACAATATACTATGAAATAATAATAAGCCATGTATTATTATTTTAGTTATTTTTTTAATTGATACTTTTATGAGTTTTTAGCATTGATCAAAAGTGAGAGAAAAGACATATCTGTCAAATAAATAGATCACAGTTTAAACAAATATTAAAGAGCTAGTTCACCCAAAAATAACAATTCTGTCATCATTTACACTTCCTTCACTTGTTACAAACATGTTTGAGTTTCTTTCTTCTGTTGAACACAAAAGAAGTTATTTTGAAAAATGTTATAAACCAGTAACAATTGACTTCCGTAGCATTTTTGTCCAAGTATGGAAGTTACAGGTGTTCAGCTTTCTTCAAAATATCTTCTTTAGTGTTCAAGATGACATTATAAATTTGAGGTAATCTTATCTAATGCAGACATTTGCGACTTTCAATACTGCAAGTAATATATAAGGGTAAAATATGAAACCATCCAAATAATAAAAGTGTGATATAGCATTATATAAAGTGTTTTATTTTCTCCATAAATTAAAATGTGTCCTGTTTTTTTTTATTTCTTTTTTTTGTTGAAAAATAACATACATTTTTTAATTTTGATCAATCAATATCACTGCAACAATAGTTTACATAGCAAAAATATTCTGTAGAACAAGAATCATTTGACATCGTTTAGTTTGCCAATTAACGATAGTAACTTTGGCTCATTTGTGTAGTTGTTTAGATGAAGTAAATGTTACCCTTAGCATGGTCTTCACATACTCAGAGAACACAGCCCAGTAAAGTTTATCCCCTCCAAACGACCGGCGGATGAAAAAGGCTCCTGACATACGCAGCATCTCACCGACAAACTTCATGCTCATGAAATCTGGAATAAACATCATGACAGTAAACAGTGCATTGCTGCAAAAATCCAATCCAAATTACAAACAGAATCAGTTGTTCCCGCTTTATGTGCTTTCAGTTCAACTCGTTTCCACATTCTGTGCTTGCACTCATAAAGGGGAAAAGGGGATAAAAACAGTAACTATGAGTGGGAGAAACTGGCTTTGATTGCAATTTGAAAACTCTGAAGTCAGGTTTCAGTTTTGAGTAATGTGATTTTAAACCTGTTCTCATTTTTGATTCACGCTCAATTGCATACAACCTCATTGTTTCTTATTCTGCATTCAGCTTTAGTTTTTGTGTCTTTTATATTACACATTTTGTTTTTTCTTTGGTCTTTTATTTTATGCTTTTTATTTTTCGATACTTTTGTCAGAAATCTGATCTCATATTAAATGGCTGAATAAGTAAGTAAATAAATAAATGAGTGAAAAAAAGAATAAAGAGAAAAATGAATGAATAGGTGAATAAATGAATGAATTAATAAATGACTGAATGTATAAATAAATAAATAAATAAATAAATAAATAAATTAATAAATTAATTAAAGAATGTATAAATAAACTGATGTATAAATGTATGAATGAATAAATGCATGAATGAATGTATGCATGAATGAATGAATTAATTAATTAATAAATAAGTGAATATAAACATTAAATGAATGATGAATAAATTAATGAACAAAAGAAATGCATGAATGAATAAATGAATGAATGTATAAATAAAGTAATTAATGAACGGATGGATGAATAAATGAATATAGAAATATAGTATAAATGAAAGAATAAAAGTAAAAATGAAAGGATAAATGAATGAATGTATAAACAAATGAAATAAATGAATCAATGAATAAAAACAATGATTAAAGAAAAATAAATAAATGAATGAATGAATAAATATAAATCAATAAATGTAGAAATACATAAAATGGATGATGAATAAGTGAATGAACAAAACAAATGCATGAATGTATAAATAAATTAATTGATAAATGGATAAATGAATTTATTAATAAATGAAAATATAATATAGAGGAGAAAATGAAAGGATCATTGAATGAATGAATGAATGAATGAATGTATAAACAAATTAAATGAATGAATGAATGAATGGAAAAAACGAACGAACGAACGAACAAATGAACGAATAAACTAATGCATAAATGAATGAATGAATGAATGCATGCATAAATAAAAGAATTCATTAATAAATAAATGAGAAACTGAATACATTAATGCATGAATAAATAATTGATTGAATGTATAAATGAATGAATGAATGAATGAAGGAGAAATAAATGAATGAATAAATGAACGAACAGATAAATAAATAAATGAATAAATAAATTAAGGAATAGATAAATAAATAAATGTATAAGTATATAAAATTAATGAATTAATGTTTAAATAAATACATATATTGATGAACGAATAAATGATCAAATGAACGAATCAATCAATCAATGAATAAATTAATTAATAAATGAATGAATAAATGAAAAAAAATCAATGATTAAAGGAAAATAAATAAATGAATTGATAAATAAATAAATAAATAAATGTGGAAGTACATAAAATGAATTAATGAATGAATAAAAGAAAAAATAAATGCATGAATAAATAAATGAATGTATAATAAATGGATGAATGAATGGATACATGAATGAATGAATGAACAAAATAAATACTTGAATTAATAAATAAATGAATGTATAAATAAATGAATTAATGAATGAATGGATGTATGTATGTATAAATAAATGGATGAATGAATTAATGAATGTATAAACAAATGGATGAATGAATAAATACATAAATGAATACATGAATGAATGAACAAAATAAACGCATGATTGAAAAAATGAATGAATGTATAAATAAATGGATGAATGAATGAATGAATGAATACATGAATGAACAAAATAAATGCATGAATGAATAAATGTATAAATGAATGAATGAATGTTTGTATGTATCTATGTAGGTATGAATAAAAAAATTAAAAAAAATAAATAAATAAATGAACGAAGAAACGAACGAACGAACAATCGAACAAACGTATGGTAGGTAGGGGTTGCCATGTGTTTGTTACTTGTCTTTACATAACAGCTACACTAAATATAGTTTTCAGTGTGCTGCTCCACAAGTGTGACCTAAAACAACCCTGAAAGAAAACTGTTTAACATGAATTAAGAGAGTACAAACATTTTAGCTGATAATCCTGTCCACACTCACCCATTCCAGCCGCGATCACCGGCAGGGGAAGGTCGTATGTGTACAGTATATACGACATCATCAGAAAGTCCATATAGCTGCGGTGACTGGGCAGAAGAACCACCGGATGTTCCTGTACAGCCTGCTGGAGCTGAGCAGGAAAACATTACATTCAATTTACATGGTATCAAACCAAACAGCAGAAACATCAACTCAACTACTAAAGTTCAACTACAGTTTAAAGGCCACAAGGGGTCCTCCGTAAACCTCAATAGACTAGCATGAGTTAAAAGTATTGCTAATTGACATAATAAAGATTGCACAGCTAACAGTTAACATTGAGCAGTTTCCCAGTGTTGGGTTGCGACTGAAAGGGCATCCGCTGCTTAAAACCTTTGCTAGATAAGTTGGCGGTTCATTCCATTGTGGCGACCCCAGATTAATGGGGACTAAGCCGAAAAGAAAATTAATGAATGGTAAGGACTTTTACTATGAAAATATTCCTTTAATAGTGTGCTGTTGCTTTATTTAAATCAGCCTTTAGACTCGATAGTCAGGCACACTCCTGTTGGTCCTCAATCTGGCCACCTGCGATTGCGTTTAGATCCAAGAATGCAATACCTGGTTCAACCACTGGGTGTCAGACTTACACACTGCACCTTTAAAGGGTCACGAAACACCAAAACACATTTTTTGAGCTGTTGACAGTCATATATGTGTCCCACGCTGCTATAAACACTATTAGGACACATATACTTCACTAAAGAGTGAAAATTGGTTGTTTTTGCGTTATTTCGAGCAAATTCGTCCTTCCGATTTGAAACGATTTTTTGAAGCTGCGTCACACCGATGAGATCCATGCGTGTATTCCAGCGTGGAGAGTGGATGTCTGTACCGGCGAGTGCATCGTGATGTACCGTGTGCTGCATTAATTCATGAGAAAGACTTGGTTCAAACCAATCAGTGCGCTCTATTGTCAATGCAGCGCAACTTCATTAATATTCATGATCGCTTCGAAGATTGTTTGTACGTGTAACAGTGTACAGACGGCAGAGAGACACCACATTGTGTTGCTAACACAAGTGGAAGAACACGAGTTGTTTGGAGACACAGGTCGCCAGTGTTGTGTTTACGTGCTGCAATGAAGGTTTTGTTTTCATTTCCCCGCTATGAGAGCGCAGCTGGACTCATGTGTGGACCACAGTGCATGCGCACGGCAGAAATGCATTTGTGATGAACATGTTTTACCCATGGACTGTAAAAAATATGGACGTAGTATCCGTGACGTCACCCATAGGTTTCTGATGAACCCAAAAGAAGCTACTAGTAGGTGTGGCCAACCATCGCCATTTTGTTCGCGCGTCATCGCACCAACCGAGGCATACCAAACAAGGGCAAAGAGGCGGAGCGTGGGCTGAGCTACAGGACGCATGCTGGCATTTAGCTAAGAGCTTTCTTATGGGAGAAACACATAATACTTCATTACCTGCGACTCGTTTGTGTTCTGACCACACGAGCTTGGTTGTACACTATATCAATAAAGTGTTTAGACTTTTAAAAGCACTGCTGTAATACATTGAGCCACTTAACATCGTTCTTATAACGTTTTTCAACAGGAAAAAAGTGCGAATTACATCCAAACACTTCAGATATAGTCTGTGTTAGTAAATGCAAGGCTATTTAGGAAATCCAGGCAGAACACTGTATGACAACGCTTCAGATGACGATTTTATAGACTACAGCTGATCAATCTGTCAGATTCTGGAGTGCATTAGAGTTCTGAAGAACATTATAAATCATATATTATCCTAAATAAAGCAATTACATTTATAGAGATGGTATAAGTATATAATTTCACTCACCTGGGAAACGGAGACCACGTGAATCGTTTGTGAGAACAACTAAGTGCACACAGCATGCCAAATTATCTGATAATTGCAGGAAATAATTCCAAAAGGCAACAGACTGTGTAAAGCCAAATAAAACAACACAAAAATACGATGAATATGCCGAGATCAAGAGCTAATCAGCCGGAATCAACTGAGGCGACGTGACGTCGACCGGCGGGACTAGCTGTTACTCAAGTGGCCACGCCCTTAATTATGCAAACTTAATTTAGCTTAATAAAAAGGAAACAGATGAGTTATAAAAAAATTCACCCCCCTCACAGTTATCATGAAGGGTAATATAAGCTATATGAACCAAAATCGTTCTTTGTACCAGGCTGTAAACACCTTTTTTTCTGCTGTAAAGTTGGCCATTTCACCAGTGGGCTCATTAGAGATTTGCTCTATTATGGAGCCAGGACTAGCGGAATTTCGATGAATTGCAGTTTTAGTTACTTCCGTATTGGCTTCGCGAGGGAGAGCGGGAGGTTGCTGCTTGGTTTTACCTGAGTGCTTTTCACATCTGGAAATGGTGAAATCCTGATTTGACACTCATCTCCTTTTAAAAAAGACATAGCTCCAGTTCATGTTGATTGTCCTGTCTCTACAGATTTAGTAAGTAAGCGATCAGTGTTCTTTGTTTGTTTATTCAGATGGTGAAGTTAGTTTGTATCGTCAGCAGTACTCTTTCAGTGTTTAAAGACATACCTTAGTGAAAATGATTAGAACTGTTACTGAGTTTACAGTATGTTAACATCACTACAATATTATAGTCTGAAAGATCCACTGTAAATGCTGCTCTCCGAGTGTAATCATGTAAACACTGCAATTAAATTAAAACGGCACATTTTGTGACAGGATAGTCTATACCAGTGTTTCTCAACTGGTGGGTCGCAATCCAAAAGTGGGTCGCAGGAACATTTTCAGTGGGTCGCGGAGTGTGTGGTCAAAAAAAACAACAAAAGTTTAATTTTTTACTTGTTTTGCATATACAGGACTTTTATTTTGAAATGCAAAACCGGTCCCTTTGGAATCGACGTGGAAAGCGTCAGAGACGTAGAGAGTCCGCTGGTGGAGCTGTCATGTGATAAGACGCTGAAAAAGAAATTCAGTGAAGTAAGCCTCTCCAAGTTTTCGCGATCTGAGAGTACGATCAAACCCATCCCATTCAGAACTACGTATTTGTATGAAACTAAGGAACAGGTTGGACATAGAGCAGGGTCTTCAGGTAGCACTGTCTACCATCACCCCTGACTTTGAAACTCTTATCACATCAGTAAAGCACATCCTCAGTTATCTCATTATCTTCCCAAATTACTGTTAAGTGAACTATATGTTTATCATTGCTGTCATTCATTCATTCATTCATTCATTTTCTTGTCGGCTTAGTCCCTTTATTAATCCGGGGTCGCCACAGCGGAATCAACCGCCAACTTATCCAGCATATTTTTACGCAGCGGATGCCCTTCCAGCCACAACCCATCCCTGGGAAACATCCACACACACACACATTCACACTCATACACTATGGACGATTTAGCCTACCCAATTCACCTATACCGCATGTCTTTGGACTTGTGGGGGAAACCGGAGCACCCGGAGGAAACCCACGCAACCACGGGGAGAACATGCAAACTCCACACAGAAATGCCAACTGACCCAGCTGACCAGCGACCTTCTTGCTGTGAGGCGAACGTGCTAACCACTAGGCCACCGTGGCGCCCCATTGCTGTCATATTAGATGTAAAAATGGTTATGATTATTTTAATCATTTTACTGTAATTTGCTGTTTTTTTTCTGTTCAACAAGATCAGTGTTAATGTTTTATTAACAGTTCACTTTTGTTTATGGTAACAACCTTTCCTTACCCTAACCACTGTTTACAGTGTTTGTCATTTTTACTTTGTAATATTTCTATAATTTGATACATTTTGTTAAATGTCAGCAATAAAATATTGTTTATTTGCAAGCTGATTTTTTTATTTTTTTATTTTTTTATTGAAGGTAAAAAAAAGAAAAGATTTTCATACAATACAACAATAAACATTAGTTTCCTTCTATTTTTTTTTTAACCCAAGTCCCACCCCAAGTGTAAGCTGATTTTCTTATGATTTTTCTGTCACTACTTGTGTATGTTAACAAATAAATACAAATTAATTATAATTCCTAAAATTATATTAGTTCCTAAAAATTTGGGTCGCGGCTTGATGACCATGTAAAAATGTGGGTCCCGTGGCCAAACCAGTTGAGAAACACTGGTCTATACACACACGGTTTTCTGACGCTACCTACCGAGAGCATCTAAGTTACAGAGAAATGCGGAGGGCGTATTCTCCCTTACACCTTACGGTATCAAATACCCCTTTAAAACACTCCTCGAGCAGTTCCTTGCATCTCGTTTGTCACAGGGGCCATGCAGGAAATATTCCTGAATATAATTTTTCTGTAATACCGTTCTTAAGGTATGATTTTATTCTTTTTTATAATAATTTTACTTTAGTTTTTGAGCACAACAGTATCTCCAGCAGAAAAAAAAAATCAAAATATGCTGTTTTAAATTGTAAAAAAAACTGTGTTTTTGAAACAAATGAAGAGAGCAGAAGTTAATGATTCATTATAATTATTTAGCATGACATGTTTACTGCCTCGGCTGGGCCAGTTAGCATTTCTGTGTGGAGTTTGCATGTTCTCCCCGTGGTTGCGTGGGTTTCCTCCGGGTGCTCCGGTTTCCCACACAAGTCCAAAGACATGTGGTATAGGTGAATTGGGTAAGCTAAATTGTCTGCAGTGTATGAGTGTGGATGTTTCCCAGAGATGGGTTGCGGCTGGAAGGGCATCCACTGCGTAAAACAAATGCTGGATAAGTTGGCGGTTCATTCCGCTGTGGCGACCCCAGATTAATAAACGTTCTTGTAGGACTTCCAGAGTTCATTTAGATTCTTTGGATTCATCTTCAATGCCTCCTCCTCCATCTCACCCCAGAAGTTAATGTCCCTTACCCCATAATGTTCATGTTTGGTGACTGGGCTGGCCAATCCTGGAGCAGCTTGACCTTCTTTGCTTTCAAGAACTCTGATGTGGAGGCTGAAGTATGAGAAGGAGCGCTATCCTGCTGAAGAATTTGCCCTCTCCTGTGGTTTGTAATGTAATGGGCTGCACAAATGTCTTGATACCTCAGGCTGTTGATGTTGCCATCCACTCTACAGATCTCTTACACGCCCCCATACTGAATGTAACCCCAAACCATGATTTTTCCTTCACCAAACTTGACTGATTTCTGTGAGAATCTTGGATCTATGCGTGTTCCAGTAGGTCTGATGCAGTATTTGCGATGATTAGGATGCAGTTCAACAGATGATTCATCGGCAAAATCTACCTTCTGCAACTTTTCCAAATAATCAACTAAAAGTCAAGTTATTATTTGTTGCTCTCACAACTGGGATCGATGACAAGACTTTTGTCAGGTAGTGTACAGTGGTTAAAACGTAACGAATTTATTCGCAACACGTGCGAAAGACAGATACCGAAGATTTTCCATACGAACACAAAATGTTGGACCATCGTGTCCATTACAACCCTATTTTTAAAGAGACAAAATAAAAAGACCATCGATGATTAGATGAAAATCAGATATTCATGTGGCACACAATCATATGAATGAGCGCCCCAAGAGAAGAGGAAACCATCTAACATTATTCTATTAGAAGCAATAAGGCTGCACTAAATTAAGACACATGTTTTAGTAACAGCAGTCCGCAGATGCCAGGTGTTTGAGAGGGAATTTCACACGTGTATTTTGAGAAGTCCCTCACCCTCTGGATGCCCTCCTCATTGACACACACGCTGCGGAAGAGGCACTTGAAGGCTTTGCTCAGCGTAAACGCGAAGAAGCGAATGGTGCTGAGCTGCAGACGGTGAGCCATTTCGTCCAGAATCAACGACGCTTCCTCCGTAACACACTCAGGGCTGTCTCCTGACTCGGATGAAACCTGCAAAGAGTTCAGTAAATGTTTAAACACCAAAGGCTTGATGGGAAACTATAAAAACAATGTTAACAATGTTCTGCCAACCCCCTTCATGAATAAAACAAGCAACCGCCTTTAAAAGACACACTCTTTTCCTCTCCGCATGCACCAGACACCATCTTATAAACATCCCATGTGTAATTCTGAGTGTTCTCCTCAGAGGTGAGCAGTGTTGTGGTAACGCGTTATAAGTAATAATAATATAACTTTTATTAAGTAACAAATAAGGTAACGCATTAGTTTTAAAAATAAGTATTATTATCTGAGTTACTTAAAAAATGCAACACGAGTTACTTTTTACCTTTTACCTACTTTTAAAAAAATATTGCGGAATAAAAATTACCTTAGGTTGAATCACACACTCGATGAGAGCGTGCTGCAAAGGAACAGACAGTTGGCTCACACTCATCATCGTCATCATCAGGTCTCTTTTTTTCACAGCAGATGAGTCAGTGTACTCTTCTAGTGACTGAATAACTCAGCATATTGGTTTAGTTTCGAGTATGTCTCGAGTATGTCTTTAGTTTCGGGCGCATCCGGTATGTTAAAAAGTAAGTAATTGAGTACTTACTGAAGACACAAACCATTTCACAACTCAGTTCAATTCACTGAACTGGTTCGACCAGTTCACTTAGAAGATCTGGTTAAAACAAACGATTCATTCGTGAATCGTCATTACTACAGACTGTCAAAAACAGAAGCAATGGGAGGCCAGAGACTTCTTGCTATTTTGAACTAATCGAAGAAAATAAGTGGATTGTTGTTAGGTGTAGATTATGTATGATTAAAACTTTTAACAAATGCAAGAAACACGACATTGGAAAAAAAACTGCTAACGTTAGACAGACAAATTAAATGGTTACTGCCTTTATGGTTGAGGAGATGTAGCCACTGTCTACTGTAGAAGCGACTACGTTTTGTAATGTAGTACGATATTTTTTTCTTTTGAGAAACCTCTATCAGTCATCTGCACTACACTAACTGTCTGGTTTAGCTCAGCTACCAAATCTGACCTTCGAAGACTACGTCGAATAGTTCGGACTGCTGAACGAATCATTGGTACAACCCTCCCTACTCTCCAAGAACTGTACTTGTCCAGAGGGAGCAGAAGGGCTGCCAAAATCACTCTGGACCCCTCACATGGTCGACGCTACAGAGCACTGCGCACCAGAACAGCCTGACACAGAAACAGTTTCTTGCCTCAGGCAATCCATCTCATGAACACTTGATGACAATAATTGTGGAACCAACATCACTACTCGCTGTACAGTTTTTACACACACATACACTTATTTAACAACACACTTTACATGCCAATTTGCACATAACAGCTGCACATATAAGGGTGTATATAGTAATACACCTGTACATACACTTGTCAATTTGTAGATTTGCATTTAACACTTACTTCTATTTTTTGAATATATTTATTATCTGTTTTTTGTCCTGTCTCTGTAATTCTGTTGCACTGTAGAAGCTCTGTCACGAAAAAACAAATTCCTTGTATGTGTGAACATACCTGGCAATAAAGCTCTTTCTGATTCTGATTTCTGATTCTTATTTGCACATTTGGCCACGTGAAGAAATTTGTTTAACGTATAAAGCTCAAAGATTTATTTTGATTTGGGGATGTTTTTTTAATCATCTTACTGTCCGTTGTGTTATTAAACACTTTAAAGGTTTAAAATCTGTATTTTTTTCCCTTGATATAAACTATGGTATCACGTTATTTTGATGGTCCCTTTAAAGCATTTTGTTGAATACAAGTTACATTGTATGTACATGCCAACTAATTTTCAATAGATTATAAGTAGACTGTTAGGTTAGGGTTGGGAGTAGGGTTAGTGTAAGCTGACATGTATTTGCAAAGTTTCTTAAAGTCAGTTAAATGTCGGTTGAAGGAGCATTATCGGCATTCTCAAATGAGAATTGGCATGTAGTTTCAATGCAACTTTTAGTCAACAAAATATGCAATAGGGACCATCAAAATAAAGTCTTACCAAAATAATTTTATGTTAGTACTCCTTATTGCAATCTTCATATCAATGGACAGAGAATTTACTTAACTAATAACACAAAACGTACAAAAGTAGCAAACACATTACATGCTTTCATTAACATGCATGTATAGCTCTGAGCTCAGAAAGTTCTTAAAATATAATTTTAACCCACAGTTTAAGGGAAAATGAAGGTGTAGGTTATATAAGTGGTTGTTAAATGCAGAGCTTCTCTAAAAAAAGGTGAAAAAACACCTGCAAGTTCTGAAAGAGATCAAACCTCAGACAGGTAAGGAAAAGTAACGCAAAAGTAACTCAAAAGTAATATAACTATTCAATTAAATTCACCTTTATTTGTATAGCACTTTTACTATGTAGATTGTGCTAAAGCAGCCTCACATAGAAGGTTATAGTAAATAACCTTAATAATCTAAAAAAGATTACTTTCCATAAAAAGTAACTAAGTAATGCAATTAGTTACTTTTTGGGGGGAGTAACTCAATATTGTGATGCACTAGGCATGGGCTGGTATAAGATTCTGATGGTGTGATAACCTTGGATAAAAATATCACAGTTTCACGGTTTGACGATATTGTGATTACTGCTCGAAAAAACATTCTTTTTAACTGTCTGGGTAAAAAAAAAACACATTGTATTTAATTTGGAGAAACATTTAAGATATTTTGGAGCAGTAAACATGTCAGGATAAATAATGAAAATGAATCATTGACTTCTGCTGTTTTCATCTATTTCAAAAACAGATTTCTTTACAATTTAAAATGGCATCTTTGGAGATCTTTTCTGCTGGAGACACTTTTGTCCAAAAAAAAAAAAAATCAACAACAAAACAAAAAAATAAATAAATAAAATCTTAAAGATACCTTACGAACTGTATTACAGTAAATGTTGGCAGTTTTTAAAACTTTGACAAACCACGGTATGCCTTGAAAATGGTTATCGTCTCATGCCTATAATGCACTACTTTCAAAAGTAGCTTTACCCAACAGCGGACTCGGTGAATTATTGGTAGAACCCACTCTCTCTTCTCTGTGTTTTTAAAAAATGTCATTCAATTAAAATTAACATTCAGGAACACTAGTTTAAGACTTAAGCCATTTTTGTTTATATTGCATGTGATCAGTGTTAATTTCGCTGACAAAAAAAAATTCATCATCATTTTCGTGATGAACAAGTTTTACAGATGAAAACTAAATAAAAAATTAAGTGATGATGACGACAACTATAATGAAAAGGCCCATTTTTTTCTCTCCAAAATTCTTCAAATTCCTGTTTTTTTTTTTTTTTCAACAGCTGCAAATGGAAATTCATTAATGTTTGAAACCACTTGAGTGTGAATAAATGATACTGCATTTTTGAGGGGTGACATGTCTCTTTAAATCTTGTCACTAGGGGTGTGCAATTAATCGCAATCGTAAAAAAAAATTATATTAATAAACATAAAAATCAAGATTTAAGCACATGCAATTTCTAAATCGCGTAAGGCTGCAATTTTGTTTTGATTCTTGTTCACGTTCTTGTGCGCATGATTTTAATATGTTAACCAATCAGAGCTGACGCAGCACACCCGGCAATTACAGCTAAGCTGATCGGGAGAAAGATGTTAAGCAATCAGAGCTGATTCCGCGCACGACGAAGATGAGCGGGAGAACCGAATAGGTGCTTTTGATTTACGTTAGTTTTATTTATTGTTAGGACTGGAATTGAGGTTAGTTCATCTTTATTTTTTCATGTCGTCTGTTTTTAAGACAATTTATTACAGTTTTGTTTATCAAGCAGTTAGTGCTACTGTGTAAAGTATTTGTTTAACTAGAGTTGAGGTTAGTTCATCTTCATTTATTTTATGTTGTCTGTTTTAAAGACAATTTTACTACAGTTTTAATTATTAAACTTAATACTATGTTGTTTCATTGTGAAATGTTTTGTTATGCACTTCTTGTGCACTGAATACATTTAGAATGTGTGTATATAGCACGTTTGAAAAAGGAAAAATTTGCCAAAATCGCTAATAAAATCGCAGTCGCAATATTCGTTCAAAAAATATATATATTTTTTTTTTAAATAATCGCAATGTGATTATTTTTTCCATATTGCACAGCCCTACATGTGATCAGTGTTAATTTCGTTGACGAAAACCTTTTCATCATAATTTGCGTGATGAACAAGTTTCTATTGACTTATTACTAAAATTTAAGTTATGAGGACGACAACTATAATAAAATGGCTTGCTTTTGCTCTACAAAATTCTTCATAATATCCTGTTTTGTTTTCAGAAGCAGGAAATGGAAATTCACTATTGTTTACAACCACTTCACTGTGAATAAATGTTAAGGAAATTACATTTTTTGGGAGGTGAACTGTCTCTTTAAGGTAAAATTTTGGCACTACGGGAACTGTTCTGTGGCGCTCTCTATGTTCTTCTTGTACCTGTTTGATGACATACTGCAGATGGTCGGACTGCAGAACGATGGTTTTCAGTACACTGGCTTTGCAGGGCACCAGTCCTTTGTACAGTGATGGAGTGTAACATTTCAATGCGTATCTCAGATCACTGCAGCGTCGTCTCTCCTCCAGAACGTCCTCAAAATCATCCCGCTTCTTCAGCATCGGATGCCTAGGCTGTATGAAAACAAAAAAACAGGACTTTTTTTTTAAAGAAAGACAATAGAAAACATATTAATTAAATGATCTTACTGAAGAATAAAACAACAAAGACTGATATTAAGTACATATTAAATAAGTTTGCTGGAAAAAGTCACATTTCACAGATTTTTGTTATAAATTCATTGTTACACTGCATAAAAGTTCATATGATTAAATTGTGAATGAGTGTAAATTTTTAAAAATGCCCTGAACATGCTGTAAAACACTTGGAATTTACATTATGTGGAGATAAATTACCATTTATAATCACTGAGATGACTTGATTTTAACTCACAACAAATTGCGTATTAGTGTTAATTCATTACTTGATGACTTTATTATTATTATTATTATTGGAAAAGGGCCAACACGATAATTAGCACCGGTAGGCTCAGTTGGCATTTCTGTGTGGAGTTTGCATGTTCTCGTAGGTTTCCTTCGGGTGCTACGGTTTACCCCATACTCCAAAGACATGCGCTATAGGTGAACTGGGTAAACAAAATTGTCTATAGTGTACGAGTGTGTTAGTGTGAATGAGTGTGTATAGATGTCTCCCTGTAGGGTTGCAGCTGGAAGGGCATCCGCTGTGTAAAACATATGCTTAATAAGTTGGTGGTTCATTCCGCTGTGGCGACCCCTGATAAATAAAGAGACTAAGCCGAAGGAAAATGAATGAATTATTGGAAAGTAGCTAAAAAGGAAGTAAGGGGCGTGTCTGTAAGTACACAAAATACAATAACACTAACAAAATCTTAAGAAAATTGCAGTTACACACATGTACATATATTTTTACTTGTACATTTAATAATAGCCTACAGTGCCTTATTTAAAGAATTGTTTACTAGTTACATATGGCTCTAAACCAAATTAAACCATTTAAAAAACACTGGAACTAACAATTCATATTTTTTGGTTAATTTAAAAAAAACTCACGTGCTCTGTGCATGCAGTGTACTTAATGTATTGCTTGAGGAGAATATTAGAGGAAGCTCTCTGACAGATTCACAGTGAAACGCTGCAAGCATGTTCTGCTATTTCAGGAAGCGTGGAAACATCACTAAAACACTTACCGAATATAATGCTCTAGACGCCATTTCGGTGGCGAGCCTATCAAAGCATGAGTGTAAGAAATCAGAAGAGTTCTGGGAGAGAAAGTTTGGATCAAGGTTGGTCGTTCAGCCTGTGTTCATCGCTCATCCCTGACGTAGAAATACAACAAGCGAGTGGAGTGTCGAACGAGCTGAAACCGCAGTGACCTGGTGGGTGGGGTTAGATTGGTCAGTAAGTTCGTTTTATTATTTATTATTACAATACTTTAGGTACTATGAGGTGTTAGATATTTTAAAACACCGACACGTAGTATATTTGATTACCTTGACAGACTTCGCTTGGGTGTATTTACAAGGCCACACAACAAAGAGCTCTCTCGCCAATCAGAATCGCTCTCTATATGTCAATCAAAGTATTGCTTGCGCTAGCAGGTGTCTGGTTGGCTGACATGTCTGCGGGAGGCGGGCTTTGTGATTTAAGCGACGTGTGTTTATGAAGAAAAATGGATTAAGTATCTTATATAACGCTGCATTTGCACAGTTTCATCGCAGTATCTAAAAGTTAATCTGATATAAATTACGTTTCATCCACATAGTGTTTCTGACTTGAGTGGTCACAAGATATGATTGTTTTTTGTGCTATGTTTATTTATTTAAACTTGTTAAAGGCCAAATATCACACCTGGAAAGTGTTAGATACATTTAAAATATTATACATATATATTTACCAACAATTTACTCTAGCTTAGTGGGATAAAAACGCTTTGATTTAACATGGCGGGCTGTATTCTGGGCCGCCATGCGCCATCTAAAGGTAAACTACTTTTAAACAGTCGTTAGATTTACCTTTTCCCCTTCTTTGTTTTCATCACATGGGCGGTGTCAAAAATCCAGATTGAGCTACTTCCGGGACCTACAACGGATTGACGGAAGGCGAAAAAGGACAGTTCGCGTGCTTGACGCACACACGTGAAACACACGCAAACAAATTTCCGTTTTATTTGTCAAAAATGAGCGCAACAAACGATAAACATGACGGAGAAGAGGATGACGATCGTCTTTTCCTCGACAAAGTTCTGAACAAGTTGTATGATTTTGGTAAGAAGGCTTTAATATCAGACTTGCACGCATGCATACAAACACACATACTGTAGATTATTATATTTATAAGCAAATCATAAACAAATGCCGTCGAAGAGTACACATATACCCATTTACACCAATACAATATATACCATATTCACAATACACCCAATACAATATATTCACTATACACCAATACAACTACTGCAAGAAGTGTATAGTTACACAAAATAATAGTATTTAGTATGCAGTGAACGTAACAAATTCAAGCCTTACACGTTATTTTATTAAACGTGAATAATGATTAAATCCAAAATTATTATATCTCCTAGAAGTATATTTACTGAATAATCCACTGTTTTGTAATTTTTCACCTGAGATGTGTGTTAGAAAGATGGCAGCAGCGTAATGTTATTTGTTCACAGAGATCTGTCCTGTAAAGTTAGTAAAATCGGCTTACTTTAGCAGTCTTTGTTGTATTAAATCTCAATAGTGTCCTTTTAAAATGTGGGCACAAGTACTAAAGTGTCCTGCACACACCTATATAGGCATGGGCCCGTATGAGATTCTGACGGTATGATAACCTTAGATAAAAATATCACGGTTTCACGGTATGACGATATTGTGTTTACTGCTCTAAAATATATTATTTTTGAATGTCTGGCTAAAAAACAAAACCCTTTTCCCCTTTGAACACAATATATTTTATTTTAAGAAACATTTTTAAATATTTTGCGGCAGTAAACATGTCAGGCTGAATAATTCAAGTGAATCATTGACTTCTGCAGTCTTAATTTGTTTCAAAAACACAGATTTCTTTACACCTAAAAAACTAAAAAACAAAATGTAAATAAAAAACTCTTACGCATACCTTAGGAACGGTATAGCAGAAAATGTTGGCGGTATGAAAACCTTGACTATTCCATACCGCGGTATACCTTGAAAATGGTTATCGTCCCATGCCTACCCATAACTCAAGAAGTTGAAGAAATAGTTCACTTAAAAATGAGTATTTCCTCACGTTTGCTCACACTCAGAGAGAAGTTTCTTTCTTCTGTTAAACTCAAATGGAGATATTCTGAAGCATTTTGGAAATCAGCAGCCTTTGACTTGAACAGTTGGAACAAAAAATAAATACGATGAAAGTCAATGGCAGCTGCTTTTCAATACTTTACAATGTGTTTCTTTGTGTTCAACCGAAGAAAGAAACTCAAATGGGATTAAAACTGTGAAATTTTGTGGAAATTGTTCAATAGTGCATGTTTCTGTTGTCAAAATACAGTAAAATGCAACACTGACTGCAGCTGATTATTTTTCTTTTTTTAAAAAGGGATGTCTGGAGATCAAATAATGATAGCTAGAGTAATACGATGATAATATTTCCTTAAAAAAATCCTTTTGTTGCATAAGTCAAAGCTGTAAAAATATTTGTGTTCTAAAATGAAATTTTCTTTTCATTTTTCAAGATTCCAGACAGTTCTTAGTAAACTTTTCTTTTGGAGTCTTTAAAGAGGTGGTCCACTACAATATTATATTTTAAACTTTAGTTGATGTGTAATGTAGCTGTTTTAACAAACATTAGCTTAGCACAGCCTACAGTCAATGAAGTTTGGGGACTACAAAAAAGTACGTCCTGGTAATGATGTCATAAACCCTTCAGGTTACAAACATATACCCTGCGCAGCGAAGGGGCGTGGCCAGATGTGCTGTAATGTTATAGCAGGACGCTTCCTGGTGACATGGAGCCGATCTGTGAATCTCAGCACATTATGTTAGCTGACCAATCAGAGCCTCATGAGGGCGGGCTTTTGGAGGAACTAAGAAATATGACAGTCATTTTCATGTTAGCTGAGTAGCTCTATATAATTAAAGGCTGGCTCACACTGTGCAACAATTTATTTATTTATTTTTTATAAATAGTGAACGATTGTGGCATGTCAGGTGCAAGAACATGGCTCACATGTCACACTGTAAGATCTCAGCTGTCATAAAGTCAGACTGAATGACAATGAAGACGCGCCAAACACAAAAGAAAACGCCCCCGGAGCTTGATGTCATTCACCTGTGACACTTTCACTATCCTGCATTCTGAAATAATTTCTCACAGCAAATGTAAACAAACTGTGGTGGCAATTTTGCACACAGCACACCTCAATAATAAAACTAGGAAGAAAAAAACTGTTTAGACATTTCCCCACGGTCATTTAAATTGTCACATAGATTGCGTCATCAGATTCGGTGCTCCTATTGGTTCTTGGATTGGCGCTCATCGCAGCTGTTGTCACATTGCAGGAGTGTCTGAAATCTGACACTGCCAGAACTTCATCAGAGGAAAAATCTGATCGCAACAGGCATTAAGCGGCTGTCTGTGAACATATCTAACTAACGATCAAAGATCACAGATTTTAGCCCAGGAGTTCAGTAATCTTTTAGGATTTCCCAAATTTGTCTCAGATGACAAAATCATGGCTGAAATCTCACAGTCTGAGCAGGGCTTTAAGTAAGATATATGAATAAATAATGTGATATTTCACAAATAAAGCCTAAGCACACATTGCTTTGCACCCCATAAACACAATCAAGCTTTAAAAATGCACACTGGATCTTAAAGTCATTTCTCCTACTCATTATACATCTCGTCATTCACATTATCAACACGTCTCTTTACGCTGCTTTACAAATGCTAAACGTTAAACCTAGCACTTTTCGAAAACTACAAATATCAGTATCCCTTTTTACATTCGCTCTGGGATTCACTAGAGCAGCCTCCAAATACTTGTTATCATTTAGCAATCTTGAATAAAAGGAAAATGACTTTAAACAGAATTAACACACAATAAAAATATCAAAATCGCTTTACACAGTATTAACACATAGCAATACAAATAGAAAAACATTTGTTTTCAATCATCAGGCCCTTCAGTTCCACTCGAGGTCTCCATGATCTCTGACCTGGTTTGGTAGCTCCTGAAAATTTTCAGGAGAGTTACAAAGAGACAGGCAAATGCATAGAACATTCTTATATTAAGCAATTTGTCCATTTTATTCATTATTCAGAATCACTTCAAGATTGAATACTGATTCAAATAATCATATTAATAAAGTAATGAGAAAAAGGATAAACGTTGATCCTTGCTTGAGACGGATTGGAAGACAGAAATCTGATTCCTCATCTTAAAGGGATAGTTCATTCAAAAATAAATATCTCTCCCTTAATTTTTTTTCTGAAACTGTTTTATGTTTCTTTTCTAAAAACGATATTTAGGAGAAACGTGAAAACCTGTAACTATTTAATTCCATCTTAATTGTTTTCCTACTATGGAAATCAATGGTTACAGGTTTTCAGCTTTCTAAAATGTCTTTTTTGGTGTTCAACAGAAAAAGGAAACTCATAATCGCTTAAGTAAATAGTATGTGAAGTAAAACTCTTGGGTGAACTATCCCTTTCACTGTCACAATTGTTTTTCTTCAGTTTTTGTTAGGCATGGGATGAGAACCGGTTTCAAGGTGTACCGCGGTTTGGAAAGGTCAAGGTATTAAAACCGCAAAAATGTTTTGTTACAGCGTTTCTAAGGTATATGTAAAGGTTTTTTTAAGTGTTTTTTTTATGTGCTGTAAGGAAATCTGTGATTTTTGAAGCTCAAGAAGATAGTAGAAATCAATGGTTTATTTTAATTATGTACCCTGACATGTTTACGGTTCCAAAATACTATAAATGTTTTCTAAAATGTAATATCTTGTGTTAAATGGGGGAATAATGTGTTGTTTTTTACTAAGACATAAAAAGAAATTATTTTACAGCAGTACACACGATACTGTGAAATTGTGATATTTTTATCCAAGGTTATTATACCATAAGAAACTTATACCAGCCCATGCCTATTTTTTATACACTATTGTGGTTCACGACAAAGATTGTAATGATATAGGCCTTTTTCACGGACGATCGAACACACATCCGGTAGAGCGATAGTTGCGTTATCGCTACTTCCGACCGGAGCAATGGAGTCAAGAATCAGATGCGCTAATTTTTACTACCTCTTTGAAAACTGTGCCAACATTTACAGTGGATGTTTATTGTCTTGTGGACCGACATTCTATTGCTCCACACTCTAAACTTAATAAAGAAGATAAGTTTTTCCACAGAAATTACATTTTTAATTACGAAGGTGGGTGACAATCCATACGTTAGCACGATTGAGGAAAGGCTGTTTACGTTTGTGCATAATGTACCTTCACCATAGCGTAGGCTCTTAGTTTTAAACCGTTACAAGATATAAGGGAGGTACCTTATATAATAATACATGTTTAAATACATGTATAATATGTAAATGTATAATAAATATGTGATGTAATAAATATTTGATGAGAGGAAATCTGGACCTGTGTTATTTCTGTACGTACATAGATAAATAGCTTAGAGGTAAAGTTTGTTTTATATTCAGATATTCAGACATTCTCCTTAATAATATAATTTCAGAAAAGTATTCTTTGCTAATTCTAAATAGGGAAATCATAATAAGAGCCAATGATTATCAAGTACAGCATTGTTAAAAGGCCTATTGTTCTCCTCATAGTTCATAGTGTTTAACATGTTAACATACTGTAGGTTTGAAAAATAAAAAAGGTAGGTGGACACTAACATTCTCTATTCTAGTTAATTCAAAATTGTACTGTGGTATATGGCACTGCATGTTGTGCTGTGTTGTACACTGCACACTTTGACTGGGTTTCATTTAGGTGTCTCATTCTATGCATAAAATGTACTTAATGTGCAAAGGCCTGCATATTAAGAATCGTTCATTCATTTTCTTTTCGGCTTAGTCCCTTTATTAATCTGTGGTCGCCACAGCGGAATTAACCGCCAATTTATCCATCATATGGAAAACCAAACCCACGCAATTGCAGGGAGAACATGCAAACTCCACACAGAAATGCCAACTGACCTAGCAAAGGCTCGAACCAGTGACCTTCTTGCAGTAAGGCGACAGCGCCAACCACTGCATCGCCCCCATATCAACAATACGGTAAATTTATAATTACTGATTATTATGTTTTTTTATTTATTTTTCGTGTTTAGGTGATGGAGAAAACAAAAAATCCAAGAAATGTCTGAAAAGAAAGAAGAACTTATCTAAAGGTGAGACCGCTGACACTGCGAATGCAGCTGAGGGAAACACCAATAACATCAGTCACGAGATGGACTCAACAGCTAGTGAAAACATGCCATCTGGAACCAAACAGTCCTTGGTGGAGGTTGTTACATTTGTTGATCCTCTAAAGAAGAACAAGTTATCACAGTCCGTTGAACCAAAGCAGAAGGTAAGAGGAACATTCAGCTTCAAAGGTGCGTTATTTGCTTTTATTTTATTGCTATTTATTTGCTGCTCATCACAGTTAATGGTTACTGTTGATGGATGGACTGCAGTTTTTCTCTCGGTGGTGATGGTGCAGTTTTGGTATCTGCCAGCAGAGGCTTACTAGCATCATATGTTGATCTCCTGGGCAAGTTCTTGCCTAGCTCAAGTGTTTATGAGTGTTGGAAACCTTTGTGTTATGAAAATGTGCATGAATGAATGAGTTAACTAAAAATCAATAATAAAATCGTGTTTTGTTTATCTTCAGGTTCCTGATGTCAAAGAAAAAGAAAAAACAATGATGTCGAAGAAAAAGAAAGAAGGCCTAGATGAAAAACTAACCATAGAAAAGGTGAGATTGTTGATTCTTTTACAATATTTGTTGAGCTGATTACTTGGTTAGTATTTTAAAGTCTATGTAAAATGTAAATATGAGCCCTGTCTAGTTTATACAGTTCAAAAAAAGTTAGAAATTAATTTGCATTTCTATGAATGAAAGAAGTGTTTGATCCCTTTGAAAAACATGCTTTAGTACTTGGTGGCAAAACCTTTGTTGGCAATCACAGAGGTCAGCTGTTTGTTTTACTTGGCCACAAGGTTTGCACACATCTCGTGAGAATTTTGGCCCACTCCTCTTTCCAGATCCTCTCCAAGTCATTAATGTTTCGTGGCTGATGTTTGGCAACTCGAACCTCCATCGCCAAGCAGCTGGGTGAGAAGGTGACAACAGTTGGTGCAATTATTCCCAAATGGAAGGAACATAAATTAACTGCTAATCTCCCTCGATCTGGAGCTCCATGCAAGATCTCACCTTGTGGAGTTTCAATGATAATGAGAACGGTGAGGAATCAGCCCAGAACTACTCGGGAGGAACTTGTCAATGATCTCAAGGCACCTGGGCCATAGTCACCAATTTCAATTTCAACCCAAACATAACCCATTTTCAATGCCCTGACTGAGGGAAGGAGGTTCTCACCCAACATTTGACGGTACATGGCCCCATCCATCCTCCCTTTGATGCGGTGCAATTGTCCTGTCCCCTTGGCAGAAAAACACCCCCAAAGTATAATGTTTCCACCTCCATATTTGACAGCGGGGATGGTGTTTTTGGAGTCATAGGCAGCGTTCCTCCTCCTCCAAACACGGCGAGTTGAGTTGATGCCAAAGAGCTGGATTTTGGTCTCATCTGACCACAACACTTTCACCGTACCGTTTAAGGCGTACCGTACCGTAAAATAGTTACCAAAAGGTGGAGCTACAAGCACAGCTGACCTTTGATTGGTTACAGAGATGCATCATTCACTTTTGAAACAATCCAGAATAAAAACAAGGGAACCGCCATGTTTAAATACACAGCCGAGACACTACACAGTAATAATATATACATATAATAACGAGCCATGGTCGACCCGAGCTAAAATAAATATTGTCGTCGTCTTGATGAACAGCCACAAAGCCAAGTAGAAGAGCAGATTCTACCCTGTGCCCCGTAATTTTTTACGAGCCTGTCTAAAGCGCGAGCGGTTTCGCTTGCGGTCGCGTATGTGTCTATATTTGAACATAACAAACTTCTTGAGCTGATGACATTAATGTACACGTGATTGATGTTAAACTTTAGTTGATCTGAATGTATCTGTGTGAACATAATCAACGCCTCTGAATG
Source organism: Danio albolineatus (assembly GCA_903798035.1). NCBI lineage: Eukaryota > Metazoa > Chordata > Actinopteri > Cypriniformes > Danionidae > Danio > Danio albolineatus. The sequence goes on from CAIGQQ010004833.1 coordinate 790,759, forward strand.
TAAGACGCTCAAAGTTCAATGCAAAGGGAGTCATTGGCTATTACAGAGTTAGCTTAGCGAAGCCTACAGTGAACGATGTTTGGGGACTAAATAAAAGTACATCTTGGTTAATGATGTCATAAACCCTAAGCGTACACCCCACGCAGCGAAGGGGCGTGGCCAGATGTGCTGTAATCTTATAGCAGGACCCTTGGTGACATGGAGCCGATCCGTGAATCTCAGCACATTATGTTAGCTGACCAATCAGAACCTCTTAAGGGTGGGCTTTTGGAGGAACTAGAAAAAATGACAGTGGTTTTCATGTTAGCTGAGTAGCTGTACATAAAGTAAGATATATGAAAAAAATACTGTGATTTTTCACAAATGAAGCACGAGCATTTTGCTTTTTGTATTTTTTTTGTACAATGCATTAATATTAAGAAACAGTTATGACTGTAAGTTATATGTTGAATACTTGAGTGCAAGTTGTGTCATTAATATAGCCAAGGCTGCTAATCTGGCTTTAAAACATGAATAAATTTATCATATGTTGTGTAGAGAGAGCTGTTCGTTCAACAGCCTTTCAAATCAGCTATACAATCAGTTACAATATGATGAGCTACTTATTTGTGTGTGTGTGTGTGTGTGTTCTTCACAGGCTCGGTTTGAAGTACACAGGTTTGGGCTGTCGGGGTATCAGAAGCAGCAGCAGAGGGTGTTTGAGGAGCAAAGAGCCATCATGTTGGGGGCCAGAGTGAGTTCAAACAAAGACTATAGAATACGCAAGACGTGTCACTCGTAAAGTTTTGAACGGGGAAAAGTGTAATGGTCAATATGGCGAATGAAGCCCTGCCTTCTAATACAGGAGCCAATCATTGGTCAGTATAGATTGAAGATTCACTTGGGAGGGGCTTGGACCAGACACGAGTTTCTGCAGACTCTGGGTTCTATTTTGACGATCTAGGTGCAAAGTCTAAAGCCCCTGGTGCAAAAGCATTAAGGACGTGTCTGAATCCACTTTTGCTATTTTAAGGACGGACAAATACGATTTGCACCCTGGCGTATGATCTAACAGGGTTGTGCTTATTGTCTTCATTCTGCTTATTCTCTTCATGAGTTATGGTCGTGTTTTGAGCATAATGTGCATTAAACCAATCAGAGTCTCCTCTCCTATTCCCTTTAAGAGTCAAAAGAGTCAGCATTTGCTATTTACATGGCGGACTTTGTAAGTGGAAAAACTGAATGGTTCATTAGTGAGAAAACGGTTAAACCAGAGGTGCCCAAAGTAGGGCCCGGGGGCCAAAGTTGGCCAATAGTAACCTTTGGTTTGGCCCGCCATGCCATCTGAAAAGAGATGGAAAATGTTGGGGGCGAATGCCTTTAACAGAGACGTCATTTCGAATTGAGTGTAACATTTGGTTTCTTTGTTTAATTGAGGAGCTACAAAAAAGCCAACTAAAATTAAATGTTGTCAATGAATCAGATTTTTAAATGTGAATAGTGTCACTTGACAAATGCACAAGACATCGGCGAACAAGTCAAGGCAGAGCTCAAGAAACAGCTCGACTTTATTCAGCATTGAACTCCATTGTGTTATAATTGGGATTATTTTTACTATAAAAAGTTCATTATAAAACATTAAAAACTATACTGCATTATTATTTAACATGCTTTAAAGCAATGTTTTGTAGTTATTTTTGAATAATAGACAAATAAATTTAGAAACTACCCATGGCAAATTTAATGTAATACGGTTTGGTATCTTTAACTTCGGCCCACAGCCCTCAAACAAGTTTTGTTTTTGGCCCTTGATAAGAAAAAGTTTGGGCACCCCTGCGTTAAACAGACCATCTGCAGTGACGTCCATTAGCCTACATATTTAATTTTGTTTTCTAAACACAAAGATTTGTTTCAAAACTATTTCTAAATTCAGTTCTAATTTCCATCAAACAAATAAATGAACAGTAATAATAATGAATTGTGGTCAAACAGCTGAGCTATATCCAAATACACGTCCTATTCTTATTCCCCATATGATGATGCAGACGTCTTCAGGACCCAACAGGTGGACAAATCTAAGCTTGTTTTTATTAAAACAAATATACAGTAGATGTAAACTTGGATAGTGTGCTGGAATGTACAGTTGAAGTCTGAATTATTAGCCCTCCCTGTTTAACTAAGAGCAGATTTTTTCAACACTATCTAAACATAATAGTTTTAATAACTAATCTCTAATCACTGATTTATTTTATCTTTGCCATGATGACAGAAATTATATAGTAATATAATATTTATATATATAAAGTAATAATATATTTTATTATATTTAATTTTACTATATATTTTTCAAGACACTTCTATACAGCTTTAAGTGACTTTTAAAGGCTTAACTAGGTTAATTGGGTTAACTAGGTAGGTTAGGGTAATTAGGCAAGTTATTGTATAATGATGGTTTGTTCTGTAGACTACTGGGAAAAAAACAGTTTAAAGGGGCTAATAATTTTGACCTTAATATGGCTTTTAAAAAATTAACAACTGCTTTTATTCTAGCCAAAATAAAACAAATAAGTCTTTTTCCAGAAGAAAAAAATATCAGACACACTGTGAACATTTCCTGAATCTGTCAAACATCATTTGGGAAATATTTTAAAAAATTAAAAAAAATCAAAGGGGCTAATAATTCTGACTTCAACTGTATAAAGTGTTATTAGATCACTTCGCTCACATTACTTGTAATAATTTTACCACAAACACTGAACATATGTAAATGTAAAACATGTAATACTAGACAATCTAAAAAATATGAATAATACAGTAAAATAATAAGTACAACAAAGTTGTATTAAATTGAAAAAAACAAATCGAATTAACAATATTAATAACTACTGTATACAGCAGGGCTCACCAATCTTGGTCCTGGAGGTCCGGTGTCCCTGCAGGGTTTAGCTCCAAGTATACCTAGTGAGAGCTTGATTAGCTTGTTCAGGTGTGCTTGATTAGGGTTGGATCTAAAGCCTGCAGGACACCGGACCTCCAGGAACAAGTTTGGTAATCCCTGGTCTGGTATATAGCAATGATATTAAAGTAACAGGTTGGTAAAGCATCAGGTTCGCATATTTGTGTAGAGTTCTGAACACATTTTTATTTAAGGGTGCTTTCACACCTGCCATATCTAGTTTGGTTTAATTGCACTAGAGTTCATTTTCCCTCTTGGTGCGGTTAGTTTGAGCAGGTGTGAATATAGCAATCCCATTGGAGTGCGCACCAAAAGCGGACCAAAGAAGCGTACAGGGACCTTCTTGAAGAGGTGGTCTCGGTACGCTTTCAAACGAACTCTGGAGTGGTTTGTTTGTGGTGAGAACATGATCCGAACTAAAACAGACCCAACCGCAAAAAGTACTGCTCCTTTTTGGACTTATCCAGCTGTCTGATGCGCTGTTCCATCTTAATAGATGCTGTGTCCCAATTCGCATACTATCCTAAATAGAATGTGAAAACAGAATTAGTATGTCCCAAATCGTAGTATGTTGAAAAGAGTATGCCAAAAATTCCCAGATGGTTTACTATTTCCGGTCAAAATTTGAAGCATAGAAGCGTCCATACTCTAACCGCTGATATTGCTCACAATACATTGCGCGTTGGACGTGAATTCGATTAGAACTACAAAACAGGATGAAAAGTGTAAACAACGCAGCAAGGGTTTGGAGGAAAAATATTTGTCGATAGCGCATTACCAACAGTTTTAAACAGAGAGAGAGGGAAAAACATTACCTGATGGATCGTTGGTAATATTTCCGGAAGATGACCATGTCGCAGTTTAGCTAAATAAATTCACACCTCCTCCTAACGCCTTAGCCGATTGCAATGTATAAATACATTGTTTTCCAGCCGCAGCCGCACTTCATTCTACAAATGTATAGTTGGTCTAAAGCAGTGGTGTCCAAACTTTTGCTTACAAAGCGCCAAAAACCAAACTTGATGAACACTAGTGGGCCAAAGGTAAATATAGTTGCCATGGGTGATTTCCTAATTTATGTAATGATATTTAAAATTATGAGAAAACATTGCTTTATATAATAAATTCTTTTACGTTTTATAATAAATTTCAGTAAATACAAAAACATTGTCATTTATAACAGAATTACACTAGTTTTTGCCATGATTTGCTCGCCAATATCTTCTGCAGTTTCCTCTCCATCAAGTGACGGTATTTACATTTTTACACATCAGATTCATTTACAATATTTAAATGAAACGTTTAATTTCAGTTTGCTTTTTTTGGAGTTTCAGCATTAAAACAAACAAAAAAACAAAAGAATGTTATGTTAAATTACAAATGATGATCTCTTTGTTAGAGCTATTTTAATCATTTTCACTCTCACATCATTCTCACTCTCTTCTCAGATGGGATGGTGGGCCAAATCAAAGGTTACAATAGGCCAAATTTTGCCTGCGGCCCCTACTTTGGGCATCTCTGATCTAAAGTGATGTTTAGAAACTATATAGTATACTATGAGCAGGGATACAATCAGCCAGTGTAGCGACATGTTGTGTCTGCCGGTTTGTTTACTTGCGGGAGTTCCATTGGCATTTTCTTGCATGTTAATTCTGACCAATTGAAAAGCAATTTAGGAAAAACATGTGGCCAATGAGTGATGAGGATTTTCACATAACTGCATTTTGGTTCGTTTCAACTGGTTCGGACCAAACAATCATTGTGGTGTGAATAGCACCCAAAATGGCAGAAAAAGGCTATGTCATTGGTTGCTCTTGGTCCAGACCAAATGAACCGAACCACAGATGTAAAAGCACCCTTAGTAACACTTCCTTTTTTTTTCTTTTTTATTAATTATCGTTATTATTTAAGTCGTTAAAATGTGTGTTTTTTTTCTTCTTTTCTAAAGCCTCCTAAAAAGCAGTATGTTAACTACAAAGTGTACCAACAAAACCTAAAAGAACGAAAGATGAAAGAGAAAGAGAAAGCGAAACCTGTAAGTCCAACTTTTAAACTTACTGCTAGTTGTTTGATTACTTTTGGTCTGATATTTTTGTGAACTTTCCTTCCGTGGCTCTTTTTCAGGAGTTACAGAAGAAAAGAAGGAAGGAAGGAAAACCAAGGTGTGTGTGTTCACGTGTTCAACTCGGTGGCACTTTTTTAAAACTGTTTGAAGTTAGTTAGTGCCTGATTAACACAAACATATTTACTAAAACAATGGGAAAATCTATGGGAAGAATTGTGAATAGTGTCATTATTACACACTGGACTCACTCTCAGACTAAGATGGAAAAAAGTGTAGTCCACTTTGGATTCATTTTCACCTTTTCACAGAATGGATTCCTTGTAAAATAACTGAATTTGGTTCACAAACTTTCATTGAGCTCTGGTAGATCTGCCTGCATCTTTACAGTCAGGTCAAAAGCTTATTATTTTTGGTATTGTGGCTCATTTAGTTTCTTTTTTGTCCTCCCAGGACTGAGAAAAGTAAACCTTCCTCCAGCAGAGAGCTTGGCGGACAAGTCGGACGCTTCAAAAACGGAATGCTGGTCTTGAGCTCCAAAGAAATTAAGAAATTTAACGCCAAAGCGAAAAAGTAGCCATGGACAAACGACTCTGAATCTCAAGAAAAGCCAACCACAGAAGAACATTGAAGTTTGTATGGAATATCCACTGAAGTTCATTATAGTTTTTATAAATCAAACCTTTTCTGTCCCCTTACTGATTTTATTTCTTCACTTTAGTCTAGAACTCATCCCTCTCTGTGCGGTGCCTCTCAAAATATCTTGCTGTTTAGAAGTGCTTATTTTTCTGTGTCTCAAATTTTGTTAGTTTAGTGGATGACGGAAACCACTACAAATATAATTCTTACAGTAAGTTCTCATTTAAAAATGAGGGGTGGGGAATAGGGCATTAGTGTGATCAGGCTTTTGCAGCACTGCTGGTTTTAAAGCATTTTTCCCATCAAATCTTAAAGTTGTCATTGAAGTATGAACTTAGGGGCTGTTCACACAGAAGGCATTTTTCCTTTCCATCTTGCTACTTTTCTGTTGTTTTTCAATGGAAACACGTGCTTGACGTATGTGTTTGACCATTACGCTTGTGTGTCGTCTTTTGAAGTTGAAAGACTTCCACTTTCACAAGCAGCGCAGCTCATCACTGTCACGTCCAAAAGCAGTGGACCAATCAAAAGAATTCGGAGGCGGGGTAACTGTTGAAAGCTTCTGTTTATAGTAGAAAGTTGACATGACGACTGTTTTATTTATCGTTATAATATCGAGGAAGGCGCTCATTGTGGCTTTGTCCAGAATATCCTGAGGCAAATAGCTTCATGCTTATCATAACATATGACTGCGTGTCCACCAAAGCTCTTTTTTTCTTGAGCTATGCATTTCTATTGTTGTCAATGGTAGCATCATGTTTTTTGAGCAGTACAGCAAAAGTGACACTGATGGGCGCTGCGTTTTGTCAACTAGCAACAAGTGAAATATCGTTGAGTGCCCAGCATTGACTATAATGACTGTAAAACATCGGTGCTCGACCTTATTTTAAAAAATTGAATTCACCAGCATGGAACCACGCCACAAAATCGGTCATTGTGGTGTTGGAAAAATCCAATTTCTTCCATTGAAATAGACAAAAACAGCCACAGACAGTATTTTAACAGGTATTAATTGTTGACAAGAGCAAAAAATGAATAAAATAGAGTAAAAAATAGCCATAACAAAAAGACAAAACACCTGAAAGAACATGATAAAAAACATGATAAAGGAATATATTTTTACAAATGGGAAGTAAAATGTCAATTGACGAACCAAAAATCCATCATATTCCACCACTTAGACACAAAATAAGTAAAATTCTTTGACGTTCAGCATCTGGAATAGACCGCAACTACTTTACTACTTGCTTTTATGGTATCGTTGAAGGCATTTTAAGATATAACATTTTATTTGGAGCATTTGTGGTCATTCGTGGATCAAATCTAATGAGGAAGGCTTCATGTGCTTGAGAAGTAAACACTTTCTCTAAGTGTTTTTGTTTCTCTTTATATAAGTTACCAATGGTTCTTGAGGCTAAAGATGTAACATTGAGCAAGATGTATATTTTCACATGCTAACACAGGTATTACTTGTTAACAAGAGCAAAAAGTGCATAAAATGGAGTGAAAAATCGCTTAAACATAACAAAAGGCAAAACACCTGATATAATGTGATTAAAAAAAACATGATAAAGAAATATCTTTTTACAAATGGGAAGTAAAATGTCAAATGACAAACAAAAAATCCATCATACTCCACCACTTACACACAAAATAGGTACAATTCTTTGACCTTCAACATCTAGAATAGACCCCAACGTGCATTCAGCCAACGCCAATTTGAACAAGGCTACGTTTGTTGTATTTGAATCGTTTTTATGGTATCCTTGAAGGCATTTAACGTTTATTTGGATCATCTGTAGTCATCCGTGTATCAAGTATAATGAGGAAGACTTCATATGTTTGAAAGGTAAACACTTTCTCTCAGTGTTTTTGTTTCACTTTATATAAGTTACCAATGGTTCTTGAGGTCAAAGATGTAAATAAATTATCTTACGTTCAATATCTGGAATAGACCTCTATAATATCTCATGACCTGTGGGAACCCTGTTAGAAAAGTAATCTATTTACGATAAATAATACTGAATCTCAGAATTGTTTAAATAAATCAATCGGAGACAAAATCACACACAAAATTCTCAGACATTAGATCATTACATTTTTATTGTTTATTAAAAGGGAAAGACACAGTAATTTCTTCTTCTACACTAAGTAGTAAGAAAAGTATGTCATACACAATGTTCTTTTTTGATATACAAACCACAAAGACGTACAAAATATCACATTAATAAGAGGAAATGAGAGCTTAAGATCATACACAGAAGAAGAGCACCGAAAACACACACATTAGCAGATGATGAAGATGATGTTCGGTGTGTGTGAAGATAAGTGGAAAGCTTGTGTTTCCTTTTCAATCTTTTCACACAGAGAGAAGCTGATGTCCAAACACCGGACTGCTGATATATAAAAATAAATCCTTAGATGCTTTGTGAAATGACTGATTTTCTGTGATGGAGATGACAGAACCGATGGTCATTCTCACAAGCAGTCGACTGCGCAACAAACACCTCGAGAGCTTTTCATTTTGTGCATTCTCAAAAGAAACATTGAACAAAAATGTTTTTAATTGAGCTGTGCTTTTAATGGGTGTTTCTTCAACGTTGGCCACTTTTGTCACATGGATTTTTGGATAATGTACACATTACATCCTTACTTTTTCATGGCTTCATTTATTTCTCGAGGATTTTTTTGGTACTTTTATATACAGGGGTTGGACAATGAAACAGAAATGCCAGGTTTTAGACCACAATAATTTATAGGTGTGATCTAGGACCTCTTTTTCTGGTCAATTCAACACAACTTGTCTTGGGAATGACAGATGGAAGTCCTCCATACAATGGCCAGAGAGATTTTCTTCTTGCAGAATAGTCGCCAGGTCACTACGTGATGCTGGTAGTGATCCTTGGCAGTGACGTGCTCATCTAGCAGTGAAAATCTTGGGCTGTGAACAGTTTGAAACATGTATTGTTCTCTGATTCACTGTCTTCCCGCATCTGAGAGAGTTATGGTGTGGACAAGCCCCAAAGAAGCGTACCACCTATACTGTTGAATGTTCAGAGTGAAGCGTGTGGGTGAATCAGTGATGGTTTGGGCTTCAATATCATGGCATTCCCTAGTCCCAATAATTGTGCTAGATGGGTGCGTCAAGGACAACCAATCCAGTCCGGAGGGCCATGTGCACCCAGTATTTCAAACATTGTATCCTTAAGGCGATGCAGTGTATCAGGATGATAATGCACCAATGCACACAGCAAGACAGATAGCAAGATAGAGTGATCAACATGAAAGTGAAGTTGAACATCTCCCTTGGCCTGCACAGTCACCAGACCTTAACATTATTGAGCCACTTTGGGGTGTTTTGGAGGTGCGATTCGGGATCAGCATCATGTAGTGACCTAGCCACTATTCAGCTGGAGGAATGGCTCAGAATCCACTGTGCAGGACTTGTGTCTGTACAATTGATGCTGAATTGGCTGCAAAAAGAGGCCCTACACTGTTACTAATGAACTATTGTGGTCTAAAACCAGGCCTTTCACTTTCATTGTCCAACTCCTGTGTGTGTGTGTGTATGTTTATGTATATGTATATATATATATATATATATATATATATATATATATATAT
>CAIGQQ010004833.1:800118-831119 GCA_903798035.1 Danio albolineatus
ATATATATATATATATATATATAATTTATAATTTTTATCATTCAATGTCTGAAAATTCCCAAATTTACTCTGGAAAGATTATATTAACCAATATAGACCATTTTGAGCGATGTGAACAACAGCAATGGTCCCAAAGTATTTCCTGTTTTACATTTTTAATTTCTACAACTTCTGAGAATCCAAAAAGAGCAACATATTGATAAATAATGTTATGATAGCTGTTTAAACATTAAGTTATGATTGAATTAATTCTTGTTATAGTTATGAAATAGTTTGTTAACAAGCAGGAAATGTTCATGGGCCAATGACATGACCACATGGAAAATGTCTTCAAGATTTTTTTTAAAGACATTAATGAATGAGTAAAATACATCAAAGTCTATAAATATGGCTTTTGAACAATTCTTAAGCAAAGAAAGTAAAATATGATCAAATTTTTCGAGGATTTAGCATATACACTGTTAAATGGTGGTTATAACATTAGCTCTAGCAAGACAACCGAGTCTGCTGCTATAGTTTCAAACAACTAGACACACAATTGTAATGTGAATGCAAAAAATTGAATATTCATAAGCCCTCTTGGCCACTGTCAGTAATAAAGTTTCTTTTCTAAAGGTAGACATGGCAAAAAAAGTGGTCATTGTTGAAGAATAACCCTGATCTGAGGTTAGTTTGTTGACATCCAGAGCTGGTAAAAGCACCACATTCCCTAGCAACATCTCTAATTGTGGCAGATTAGTATGAATGAGGCACAGCACAAGAGATTGGCATCCTCAGCTTAACACATTGTTATTATAATTGGGAAAACCATTCTTGTCCCGGCTGTGTAACTGACTTCATTTAAATCTTTTTTCTCCATCATACCCATAATGTAGCATTACACATGAATTTTACGTTACTGTAAAGTTGGTTTGTTGTCATACAGATTCAGTTAAAGAAAAAATTATGAGCCCTTCTGTGAAATTGTAATTATTTTTCAAATATTTCCCAAGTTCTGATAAACTGAAGGATTTTTACAAATTTTTAAACAATAGTTTTAATAACTTATTTTGAATAACATTATTTTGTCTTTGTCATGATGACCAGGGGTGGGCCAGCCTGATCTCACGAGAAAACATAAGCATTTTACGTTTTCCAGTTTAGTGGCTAATTCGGAGGAATTCAGGCGTAGGAAAATGTACGATTTAAAAAAGAAGGCGTGGTACCCAACCCCACCCCTAAACCCAACCATCATTGGGTGATGAGCAAATCGTACTAAATTGTACGAATTCGATCGTATGAATTCATACGAATTAGCCACTAAATAGCGTTGAGTGGGCAGTATTTATGATATATGTATTTTGTCATTTGTATTTGATAGGGCTGATGAATATGGCTTAATATTTTTGTATCAAAATACTTCAGTGTCTTGTATTTTTAAAATACTGTCAAATACTTGTAAGAAATCAAGACCTCATATTACTGATTGGTGATTTGGATGTTATTGACTCTTCCATTTAAAGAAGAACAGAACAAATCTTAGGTGAAAGAGTATACTGTACAAATAATAGTAGTTTTGGATGGCTTGCTGATGCCAAATGTTTGTCATAAAACAAACAACATGAAAATAAGTCCTACAGTGATGATTCCTACAATACTTCATTGGCTGTTCAAATGCCAGTGGTAGATCCACTGTAGGTCCACTGTATAGTTAATGAAGAGGAAAGATGTAAGCCTTAAAATGTCACAATATATGAAACGCAAATATTTAATAATCCAAAACTGTATTAGGAGTATTGAAGTATTGAAGGAGTATTGTTTAATAGCAAAATAAAAATAAATAAACTAGATCTCGGAACGATTCTCTGAACAAATAAATTAAATGAACTCTTTATTTAACACCCTTTTAAAATATTAAGAGGTTGAATAATCATTGTACAGAGATGATAGCAATTTTACTGGCCACATTTCCTCACCTTAGAATTATAGGGTTCTATCTGACATTTTTGTCAAAATTAAGCTATTGACATCTTTATTAATTCAGAACTTATTTGCATTATGGGATGTTTTTTTATAAGTTATTTACATTTTAAGATATTTTTTATTTAAAAAACAAATGTTACACACAAACTGTTGAACTGAAAGCAAAAACTTTGAAGCTCAATATCTCAAAATCATTCAGAACGCAGATGGAACCTCATAATTCCAAGGTGACGATTTGCTATCAGACATTGTTTACTTCACTATGTCAATTTGAGAGGTTGATCGAGTAGGTCTAATTGCTGGAAGGTTTGCGAAGAAATGTCATGCTCCTTTGTAAAAGTATTTTGTAGTATTTTTAAAATACAAAATACTTTATTTTATGTTGATACACGTTGTGACTGCTGTATTTTGTAGTTTATTTTGATACACCTAACATTAGGGTATTCAGTATTTTATTTTAAAATACATTTCAATGTATTCGCTGATGATGATGGTGCATCATATTTGACTAGTTATTTTGCAAGATACTAACATTCAGCTTAAAGTGACATTTAAAGGCCTAACTAGGCAGGTTCGGTTAATTAAGTCATTGAACAACAGTGGTCTGTTTTGTAGCCAAACCTTAATTTCTTGAGGGGGCTGATAATATTGACCTTAGTTAAAAATAATAATGATTACTTTTTTATCCATAGAAACTCAAAATCATTTCTTAATAGGATATACGGTCACACTTTATTTTGATGGTCCGTTTGTTGAATATAAGCTACATCGTAACTAATTCTCATAAGATTATAAGTAGACTTAGGTTAGGGTTAGTGTAAGTTGACGTACTTGCAAAGTTTCTTATAGTCAGTTAAATGTCTGTTGAATGTCAGTATCAATAAATATTAAGTAGACAGTCAACTAATACTCAAATGGACCATCGAAATAAAAGTGTTACCGGATATGCGGTTAAAAATATTCTTACTCTGTTTAACATTACTTGAAAAATGTACCGTTGTCAATGTTTGAAATGGATCCAAATCTTTCATAAAAGTTGTCTTAAGCCTTAAGAACTGCAGCCGTTCTTGTTTTAGGACAGTTTTGTAAAGCTTTTTGGATCCGTTTTAAATGTTGACTACTGTATATAAAAAATTATTAAACATTTCACTTGAGGGCTGATAATTTAATTTATTAGTGCAATCTTAAATCTTCTCATTAGCTTCATTCCACTCTTAGCAAACCGAGTGTATTTCTGAGAGTTTCATATTCGGTACGTGACCAGTGATTCTATTATCTCTATTGACATAAACTTTTTTAAATATACTTTAACACAAACAAACAGACAAACAAAAAGTTCATTGTGATGTTTAAAATTACACTGTAAAAAAGTCTGTCTTGTACTTCGGAAAGATAGATTCTCCTAGACGGACAGCAGTTTTGACAGGCATCGAAGGAATGTCCGTGGTTCAGGTTCATTGAAATTGTATTCATTGTCATTTATTTCCCCATTATTGTATGCATGAACATGATACACATACATTGCACGCTTATAGGACATGCAAAATTCACTCCCGAAATACTCTTCCTCAAGTGGTTCCGAACCTTTATGAGTTTCTTTCTTCTGTATGGTCACAGGATTTCAGCTTTCTTCAAAATATCTTCACCCGTGTTCAACAGAAGAAAGAAATTCATAAAGCACACAAGCCAATTATTTCATACTCGGATGTCTTATTTCAGCTGCGAAGTTCTAAATCTAGCCCATATTTATCAGCTAAATCCTCAATTTAGTGGGTTGATTATGTTTCTCTACACTGTTTTCTCATCCTTCTTGCTTTGTGTGCAGCATGTGGAAATGACCAAGGTGGACACCAGAGGTTACTTTTTCAAAGCCATGTTTATAAAATGACTTAAAAGTCTTAAGGAGCCCCTATTATGGGTTTTTAAAAATGAGCTTCATGCAGTGTGTAACAGCACTAAGTGAATGAAAACATCCAGCTGAGGTTTAAATCTGAAAGTGCGCTGTGTTTAAAACTATTGATTCTTAAGTGAAATAGTCGAATAAATGAATCGAGTTGGGTTCCGAACCCAACTCGATTAATTTATTTGACTATTTCACTTTCTTTTGCTTGATCGAATCGACGTCGATACGGTACATCATCAAATATGTAGTTCCAGTTCTGGTAAAATGTGAATGCGCTTTCACTGCACACACTAGCGGAGGGATCACGGGACTGATCATGACTCGAAGATGACGATCAATGACAAATGGAGATTCGGCTGAGTAGAAAAAAGGGTTACAGTTCATATTCACAATAATACCACAGTATAGACGACCTAGTGCTGTGTTTGCTCCTGTCGTTTTTCTGATGATTGATACAATAACCTACCCTGCAGTGCGGGATTCGCCGGCTGTTTGCTATTGAAGGAGCAGCAGAGACTATGGGACTTTGTCAGACTTTGATAGGGACTTTGACAGTAACTTTTACAGTTTTAATGATTTAAATGCATTTCTGAACTCGTGATCCTCTGCTGTTTGCCTTTGCTATGTCCACCATCAGCTGTTTCTCACATGCACGGTCAATTTTAAAATAGTTCAACTTTTGCCACTGTGTGGATTAATACAGAATGTGTGTCGTTATTACTTGGGGTTAGGGTTAAGAGTACAGTAATATGCTGGTGTTTAACTGCAGTGCTTTATTGCATTCCTGCATTGGACTCTCACATACTCTCTGCTACTTCATACTGTAGCCGTGGTGGGCGTTTCTCTCCGTCTCGCGCTGAACGCAGTTAACCGATCACAACAGACTGGGTCATCAGTCTAATCAGCGCAGATTAGCTTCGCGGTAAGGAGGGGTTTGGGAACAAATGAATCACTGAACGAATCATATGGGAGTCACTTTGATAATTAGGTAAAAAAAAAATGAAAGTGTTTTTTGACCTTGCACGCATATCAGCCTGTTGACGGAGACCCCCAAAACCAAATTATGACCTTTTTAATGCATAATGGGGCTCTTTAATTAAACTTTCTTAATCCTTTCGTAGCTAGAATAGCAGACCTGTGTGTTTATATTCACTGACTGGCCCATATGGTTCCTTTGAATAGTATCGATTAAGCATATACAGAACAAAACACGAAGCATAGTGGTCTGAAGATGCCTTGCCTGAACCCCGGACATTCCTTAAAGTGCATGTTTTCACATTTAACCACGCCTTTCTTTTGTTTTCTCATTTTTAACACTCACAATGCACTTATTTGCCAAAACGCATTTGTTTTTTAGTTTTGGTACTTAACTGTACTCACTGCCTGCTAAAAGCACTGGATCAAACTATTTACATTTATTAAACTGCTCATAAAAACCTGTTATATATATCAACATAATCCCATGCTTTACATCACCACTGGGTCATCTGCTCCTTAAAGTTCATATCTGGACATAATAATAAACATAAATATAGCATATCTTCAAATGATCTGTCGTTTCTCCCTGAAATCATTATAATTTGAACAGAGGTATAAGCTGAACATAGGACTGTATCTCCTAATGTAAGGTCCATGTGAGGCTCTTCGTAATAATTAACATTATATGCGCTGGATTTTTGAGAATGAGAGCACTGATAATATGGAGGTGACTAGCTTTCAGGGGTACTACCTCATAGCTACGTAGCTCAGAAAGTAATTCCCCATATCAAACACTAGAGGGCAGACTGAAAGCTCTTATTCCTGTATAATCCATAAATGTGTAACTATTGCGCACCATATTTACATCTGTACAACATGCCAACACAGCCTTTTCTCTTGACTACATGCAATTCTACAATAAAAAGGGGGGAGAGGGGGGGGGGGGGAATACTGTTAAAGGATGTGACATGAAACTAATACTGGCAAATTGAAGCATGAAATGCTCATTAACTTGATATCAGGAGTACATTGCTTGAGTTTGTCAGGGTTTTTTAAAGTAAAAGTGTGTACTTTCTGCATCCCTAGAGTCACTGAATAAATCTACAAACATTGTGACTGTTTTCAAACACGTTTCCCGAACCCTCATCTGTCATTGGTCAGAAAAGCAGATAGCTGACACTATTAGTTGAGTTGTTGTTGTTGCTGGGGTAGATCAACCAATCGAGTGATGTTTTGTTTTGAAGAGGCACAGTGTTTACACTTTTTATGTGTAATCTAAAATGGCTCACTTAAAAAGTGCCTCTGCAAACAAAGCTGGACTAACAGGAAAACATAACACACTTAAACATCAAGACTTCAAGAAGTATGCCTGTCACAGTGTAAGAAGACCTCAGTGTAAAAATTCTGGCTAAATATTCACAACTGTGGATCATATAAAGCACCCAGGCTGAATCTATTTCTGGTGAGGATACTAACTATCTCTAATGGCAGTTGTTGTTTCATTTCTAGAAACCTGTTGTTTGTTAAGATGAGCTTCACTATTTTGCATAATGTATTACAGATTAGCACGTTTGTGCTATGATCATCAATGATACATCAAATTGTGCAGCTAATTCAGCAGAGGTGTGCTATTAGCAATCGGAGTGGACTGAACATTGGGTGAAAAGTAACCTGGCAACCAAGCAGAACACCTCAGAATCTTCACAGCAAGTGGTTTAAAGGGGTTATAAGTAGAATTCAGAAATCATTGTTATTAGCAAAACAAGGTGGCCATCAAGTGAACCGCAGCCAGCAACTTATTGCTTGTGCTCAATCTTGTAACGCATAAGAGACTGAATGTGATTGAATGCACTATTAGACACTTTTTGTTCTTTGATTGGCTATAACTTTGCAGTAATGTTTACTGATAATATATATAGACGCTAGCCATACTGCTTAAGTGAAGTTTATTTATAAAGTAATTTTGAGAGGAACGCATGCTTATGATTGCTTGTGGGCGGTCCCACATTATTCAATTTATGATTCACCAATCAGATGATTCCTAAGTCACTATAAATACCCTAAGTTCGATATAATGGCCATCTTCGTTTAGAAGAATCCCCACCCCTACTCCTCCTCATTTCCTAGATGGGTGGTTAGTGGTTAGCACTGTTTCCTCACAGCAAGCACATCACTGGTTCTAGTCCTGTGTGGAGTTTACACGTTCTCCCCGTGCTCACTTGGGTTTACCCTGGGTTCCCCGGTTTCATCCCACCGTCCAAAAACATGCAACTTAAGTTAACTGACTAATCCAAATCAGCACCATAAACATGTATCTCTTAAGAACAACCACTGTCTGTTCATTATCTACTATCTACTCTTTTCGAGATCTACCTGAGCTCAAACTCCCCTCTTGCCTTGTAAACAGGAGGGAGCACCGAGCTCGAGGATCTTATGAGCTCAGGGTTCTCTCCCGGGACAACATGTCAAACAAGCTTTATAATCAATCATTAGCTAAGTGTGAGCAGCAACAGTTTCATTAGCCTGTTTCACACAGGACTTAACTAGTAAATTTAGGTTTAATTTAAGTCCACACGTGCGCAGGTATTTTTATAAACAGTTTTGCTCACTTTAGTATTTATTTATTTTTTAATTTTTTTGCAGAAAACGCGCTGTGATGAATGTTAAGGGCACGCCAAACTAACAGGTTGAGATAAGGATGATTTTTATGCTGGGTTCACACCAAATGGGAAATTAAGTATTTTCGCGAGTCAATGCAAACCTGAGAACACCTGAGGCGAATTACTGTCCCGCAGTGCGTTTGCCAAGAACATGCAAATTTGCCTTATTAGCATTATTCCCATTTGATGTGAACCCAGCCGTGTTGGCCAATTAGAAAAGAGAACTCAGTGGACACGCTGAAGCCATGAGCAGAAAACTCTGTGTTTTGGAAAATCTTCTGAAAGTTTTGGGTTCAGTCGCCTGATACTGAGTTTTGTTGTAGACAAATGGCCAAACTGCATAGAAAAAAATTGAGGTTTTGGTTTTAAAAAAAAATAAAATGTGCCATTCACACAACAAAATTCTAGCAATTTATAGATAATGTTACAACTCTTGATTCTGGAAAATTAATTAATTTCTGGAATGAGCAGTTGTTATCAGTAAATTGCCGAAATCTATTATTTATGTATTTTCCCATTTTTAAAAAGGGCCTGTACACATGATCTCTTCACGACAGTTTACTGGTAATTTTCCGGAAAGATTTGTATGTGTAAAAAGGGTTAATGATAACAGAAATGACAATAGTTGTCTCCACCAATAGCCTCCACACATAGCACCCAGTTGCTCATGGTGACCCGAGTTCAATTCCTTGCTTAGAGTCCTTTGCTGATACTTCCCCTATCTCTGCTCTCCACACAGTTCAAATCTGTCCTATCAATAAAGATGAAAACCCTTAAAGGGGTGGTCCACTACGATGTCATATTTTAAACTTTAGTTGATGTGTAGTGTAGCTGTGTGAACATAATCGACATCTCTGAATGGAAGACACTCAAAGTTCAATGCAAAGGGAGAACTTGGCTATTACAGAGTTAGCTTAGCAAAGCCTAGAGCGAATGTAGTTTGGGGACTACAAAAAATACATCCTGGTTAATGATGTCATAAACCCTTCAGGTTACAAGCGTACACCACGCACAGTGAAGGGGTGTGGCCAGATGTGCTGTAATGTTATAGCAGGACGCTTCCTGGTGACATGAAGCCGATCCACGAATTTTAGCACATTATGTTAGCTGACCAATCAGAGGCTCTTAAGGGCGGGCTTTTGGAGGAACTAGGAAATATGACAGTCGTTTTCATGTTAGCTGAGTAGCTGTATATAATCAAAGTAAGATATGTGAAAAAATAACATGCTTAATCACAAACGAAGCATGGGCACACATTGCTGTGCACCCCATAAACACAATCAAGCTTTATGAATACATTCTGGACCACCCCTTTAAAAATAATAATAAAAAGAGAAATGACAACGGTTAGAAAACAGCAGTTAAGAAAGCATATGATCTTAGCGATATAGATATGTTTAACCAGCTCTGCAGTTTGCCTGCTTCATATCGACAAATGTGAAAAATGTAAATTATACCGTAATGACAGACTGACAAGTTTGATGTCTGAGTTGAGTCTGTATACAAATCTGACTATGTAAAACTGGTGTAAATGAATCCCTTATCTTTTCCGGAAAAAATTACTGGTAAATTACCACAAAAAAAAGTGTTATTATTGGTTCTGAACATATTATTGGTTCTCAACATATCGTACCCGTCACTGCACAGATGCACGTCTGCATCAGAGATTGCAGTGCACAATCTAACATCACACAAAGGAAATAACAGCACAAGCAATCCAAAAACTTCAGTTTCATTGGCTACACGACAACACAGACCTCAGCAGGTTCGCAAATCTTCACCCTAACAGGAGTTTTAAAAAACGTTTGGCTTTAGTTGTTTTTTTCTTGCTGTTTTTCTGTCTTTGTTTTCCTGGACACGGTTGTAGAGGTCATTTCCAGTTAATGATGGTACGTTTCCAGAATAAAATCACAGAATCTCAAAACTACTATTGTGTGAAAGAGGATACCGACACTACAGTACTCTCTAATCGATCATTGTATAATCATTAATTCCTCGAGAATTAATGTCACATCCTTTTTTCCTGACAAATAATATTTTTGTTAAAGTATAGATACAAGCTGGCAATAAATGAATACATACGTACAAATTCTGACATATAGCCCCTTTAAGCCACTCAAAGCACAAACTGCATAGCAACTCCATCTCCATCCTCCATTCAAGCACTATTTCTTGCAACACAAGACGGCTCTACATTTCTGAAACTGTGAACTAAACAAACTGTAAACGTCACCCTTCTCTGAAGCACGGCTTTTGGCTTGAGCAGGACTTTTTCAATCCCAGCACCCCAGATTTTTTTGAGGCCTTTTGAAGTGTGTGCTGTGACCACACAGAACATTAAAGGTAAGTAATCCTGAGATAGCATGTGAGATTGACCTGAAACGGTTTCAAATACACTTTTAGTCTCACGGTTGTTTGATCACTCTATTCCGTTTGCTAACATTTCAAATGCCTGATAAGTTGGTTTTGATCCAAATTACTTTTTTTGGAACTGTGCTAATCTTTCATTGGAGGTATGAAAAAGAGGCAGAACTCGACTTCAAAGTGCTTTGGGGTCTCCGACTCCAGATTTGCCCCGCATGGGGACATCCAGTGGTTTGCTTTTCTGTAAACATGGGAATGATTTGTAAACACTCAAATGCAAATCACCCACATGACCATGAGGAAAAAAATATATTACCTAGATCAAATATTCCAAAACAGAATAAGTTAAATATCAGTGCAGTATAAGACCAATGATTTGTTTCACAAATAGGGGGGTCTGACTCGTTTCTATTGGTCAGAGATGATGATCACATGATGCTCTTTGGGACTTCCAGACCTGTGATCAGAGTCACCTGTGAAAGGAGACAAATTTCAGGTATTATTGGTGAAAGATAATGTGTTGATAGGTTGTATGTAAATATGTTGATTATTCACATTACAATTAATCTACAACAGGGCTGTCCAAACTCGGCCCTGGAGGGCCGGTGTCCTGCAAAGTTTAGTTCCAACACCAATCAGACACACCTGGGCTAGCTAATCAAGCTCTTACGAGGCTTTGTTTGGAGTTTGGACTTGCCTGATCTACAACATTGGTCTCAAGCTTGATTTCTGGAGGGCCGCAGCTCTGCACAGTTTTGCTTCAAACTTAATTGAACACAGCTGATGCATCTAATCAAAGTGTTCAAGACTACAAGAGACTATTAAGCAGGTGTGAATTGGAGCTAAACTCTGCAGAGCCGCGGCACTCCAGGAACTGAGTTTGATCTGCAGTTCTATCCAGTATTAGTTCTTGCTACAATATTAGTTCTTGATATCAAAGCCTATTGAAGACAGGTCTGAAATCATTAGGCTCAAAGAATATGGCTAATGCTAATGCTGCCTCTATGAAAGTAAGCAGTAAAGACCAAAAGCTGCCCTAGGCTGCGTCCAAAATTGCTTACAACACGAGTAAGTACTACATTTGAATTTGAATTTACCACGCAACCATTAGAAAAGTACATTCAATATATTATGAATGGGAGTAGTATAAATAGAATTCGGAATACATCCGCCATTTGTCATAACGTTACCAACCCAGATTGTGTTGCTTCACTCCCATTTCTAAATTATTTTGCATGGCAGCATGGGATAATTGGATGCACACTTCAGAATCTTGCCGGAAGTAATAGGTCATCCAGGTACTTCTTGCATACTGTTTTTTCAAATTTCATGAATTTGGATATCAACTCACATGCTGTTTATAACATTTTATAAAGTAGGGAAGTATGCAATTTTAGATGCAGCTCAGGTTAGCATTATGGGTTTTCCAATGGTAGGTAATGCAGACACTTTCATCTCCCCATAGTAGAAAAATCTCAGTATATTCCAGAAAGCAGGCCATGCTACATAACTGTGTGAGTCAATAAATACTCTCAATATTTGGTTCCAAAAACTAAAACCACTAGTCTGCTTTTGATCCGAACTGTTCTCTTTGCTTAACCATTCCAATAGGTGCAATCTGAGCCAGTCAACGTGTGTATGGGTACTCTTTGGAATGTAATACAAATGTGTCAGTTTTTGCCTTGATAACGCAAGTGTAATGCAAACAGCGATATGGAAGAAGATCTGTAAGCCTTGTCAAGTAGGGTTTTACCTTTACTGGAAATTGGTCCTCCGCTTTTAACCCATCCAAGTGCACAGACACATATTGAGTAAGAGCACACACATTGTGAGCAAACACCCAGAGCAGTGGGTAGCTAATACTTCTAGCACCCAGGGAGCAATTAGGGGTTAGGGGCCTTGCTCTAGGGCACCTCAGCAGGGTATTGAAGAAGAGTGTGGTTCATTCACTTTACCCATTTTTAATTCCTACTGGGAACCAGCAATCTTTGGGTTACCAGTCAAACTCACTATCCAGCCACAGATGTCTTAATGGTGCCAGCTAACGGGATTCTTGTCCAAAACCTTTAGTGGATTTATATAGAGATCTAACAGGTTTGATTTGTCAACTGATAACATGCTTCAGATTAGCCAGTTATGAAGATACTGATAGCCAGGCAACCAAGTGGTGATGTCACGCATATCCACTCTACCGATATGCCTAAGAATGGTTCCCTAAAGCCCCGGACAGATAACATGATTTTCTTGACGTAGGGCATCGTAGAGAATCGTAAGCGACAAATAGGCGTCATGACACAAGATTCAATCGTGTCTTCTCGTGTAATGTGGCATAGTTCACGACAACCGATTTTATGCCTGCGACGTCTCACAACACTGTCGCAGAAAGTCTAGCACGTTCAATTTTTTTTCTCGTCCTTTACGACGAGTTCCGTCACGTGTGTGACACGGCCCATAGGAGCACATAATTTAGACATTCAATTATCTCAGAGGGTGCTGCCATTAATGTCAGGGTCAGGTAATCAAAGAATAGGCTGCATATTTACTTATGAGTTGGTCACGGGTGGATATGACCAGTCACTGGCTGTGCAATCGTTAACTACCTTCTCTAACATATTAAGGTGTTTTAAGCAATTTTATCTGACAGACTGGCACAAATATGCCTCTGAGTTCTCTGAGTCTCTGAGTTCTTAGGGCACCTGCAGGATTTTATTCAAAAGTACGCACATATCCAGCCCCATCCTGCCCCATCATCCCTTTCTTATTTGAATCTCAAAAAACACTGATGCTTGCTGTCAAAGGCTACATTTACTCATTACCCCGAGTGAGACAGAGAAAATGAAAGCATGTCATTGTATTTTAACAATTTAAATTATATTATTATTAATTATAATTTAATATTAAATACTTGCATTTTTTATTTATTATTAACAATATTAAATTATTAATCCCACCATGCAAGTACTTGCACACTTTACAACACACAAACGCACACCTTTATTTATTTTCATTCTTTCTTGCTTTGTCAATGTATGGTAGTGTATACTGTTTAATGATCAATCTAAATTATTTCAAAAAATAAATAAATAAGCGTTAATTCGCGCCCTCTTATTGTGCTCTTTTTTGTGTTAAATACATTGTAAAAGCCTGTCCTGCTTATTCAAATGTGTAATTAATAGTAAAAACAGTTTATAAAAACAGGCGCTATAGCGGGCTTGTTTTCAAGCGGTTCTTGAAGGTTATTCGTTATTCTTTCTTTGTCTAGTTGTTAACTGACCAATGAAAAATACATGACAATTAAGATACAAATTATAGCTAGCGAAATTCATTTCAAAAAGATATTTTTTCCAAGAAACATATACCAATTATTTTTTTGTGCTCGTGATGATTTGTTCTGCTCCGTGGAAAATAAGGATTTAATTAATGCTTCACTGCTTCACAGCTGCTGATGTGCTTTCATTTCATGTTCAGGCAAGAAAGTGTTTAATAGCAACATTGGCAGGAAAATATACATTTAGATTTCAAACAAATATATTAATATTAAAAAGGAAACATGAAAGTTTGATCCTGTGAACGTCATAACGAATCCTTTAATGTAGTTATTAGTTGTCAGCCAGCATCAGTGTTTATTGAGATTGAAATAAGATAAAAAATGTGAAATTGCGATAACAACACTGCTTTCGGTAATAATGTTCGTTGTAGACGTCACGGGATGACTGATCGCGAAGGATCGTGTGATCTGGCACATTTGTAACCGAGTCAACATTTTATCAAGAAAAAAAATAAATTGCATAATCTGACATAGTGACTTTCGTAACCGACAATAAAAATCGTGTGATCTGACCGAGGCTTAGGCCTACCTAGAATCCCGTGATGAGAACCGTTAATAATCTTGTCATACCATACCAGGACCACAAAGGATTGGGCTAATCAGACAAGAGTTTGGGGTTAAATGAAGACAAGTTAACCCTGCTTTCTGGAATATCTGCTAGACATTGGGCCAAGAAACCCGACTGTGACAAGAATGGTTCAGAATGTGGGCTCAGGAACTTGGGACCAATTACTGAGTAAGTTAAAGGTCACGGTGGATCTGCTGCTCACCTGAACATTGCGGTTGAGGCTGACCGCAGGCATAAACACACCCTCCAAGTTCTCGAACGCCATGGGTCCATGCTGCTGTTTATTGATGAAGAAAGTCAAGGTGTGTTTGGTCAAGTCTAACAGGATCCCCACAGTCGAGCCCTTGGTGATGCCACCCTCAGCCCTACAAACATCAAGTAGAACAGGAAGGAGAATATTAAGGACATCAGCTATAGACAATTTTAGGAGGGATTCAAACATAAACAGAACAACTTAATCATAGAGTAATATATGGCTAATTGTGTGTTGTGGCTACGTTTTGCATCTCCTAGATAACAGGTGTCAAATCTTGGTCCTGGCGGGCCACAGCTCTGCACAGTTTAGCTTCAACCCTACTTCAACAAACTTACCTGTAGGTTTCAAATAGAAGTGAAGGACTTAATTAGTTTGATCAGATGTGTTTAATCAGGGAACTAAACTGCAGAGCTGCAGCCCTCCAGGAACTGGATTTGTCCTAGATAAACATTCTATTATTTCTTAAAAACAAACCTTGATTGAACAGTTTTGAATATTAACACGTGATATCGAATTATTTACAAAAATAATGTGTGTATGCATGATAGTATAGGATAAAAGTACATAAAATTCCATTTTAAACCTGACATGCGGTACCTAGTATGAGGTTAGCATCTTGAGCTAAAGTACAAAATGATAGAAAATGTCAACTCTTATGAATTTAAAAATGTTCTCTATCACATTAAAGCATTTTGAATAATTTTTCATTAATAAAGGATTCAGTTTACTGTAAATTATTTGTTGTTTATCATTCCAGTTAAAGTAGAATGACTGCTAAATGCTTGAAATGTACCTGCAATTATGGAATGTATATACAGTATACGTTTTTAATAAGAATGACAGTACATTAATGCAACCACTTTCCACTCATTGATTCATCAATTTACTTTACTGTAGTTCTGTAATTGTAATTATCTTTTAATCTGCTTGATCAAATGAGTTTTAATAGAACAGGAAGGTTTCCCAGTTGGCATCGCATTGCTTGTCTGTTTCCGAATCACAGTATGTGTGACAGGAATTGCAGAGTTTTGCCTGGAACAAGCAGTGGGATTTTTTAAAGTCGCAGTCTGTGTGTTTTCCTTTGATCCCAGATGTCTCCGAGCAGAGGAATGAGTGGGACGCAAGAAGAGGCACATGAAGTGGAACTGGAGCACGGAAGAGAAAACTGCTGTGGCTTTACTCTAAGCAAAACTCCAGTCTGCGTTACTTTAAAACACACAGCAGTGATGATATTCAGTCTGACAGGATGTCTTGGAGTGTGAAATCACCTACTTATATTTACGGCGAACTTTATAACAGTTTTCTCAGAAGTGAAATTCTAAATTTCAATTCAGTTTTAACCTGGTATTACTAGTTCAACAAAAATCATGAAACAACTTCAGGTTGTTTTGATGTTTGGAGCCCAAAAAGTGACATTCACACTTGAACAATACGCACGGTAGCTTTACGAGGACTTTCCAAAGGCTATACCTGTAAACCCAACCCTCACATATCAAAAGACCCCAATAATAGGCCATATGCTTGGAGGCGAGTATCATATTTCCGGTGATATGTCAGGCCGCTGGCTTACTTCTGCTAGCGAAGTACTGTCCTCACGTCTTTGAAACGATACTTTCAAACATTTAGATGTTGTAATTATGTAGTTGACATAAACATATATAAGCAGGCTATAACGGCATAAAGCACTAACACAACTATTAACGTTAGATGTTTTGGTCAATAGTGTTCCTGTTGTAGCACTACTGTACGATCGGCAGAAGTAAGCCAGTGGCCTGAGATTTCACCGGAAATACAATACACACCAACGTTCATAGAACCTATTATGATTAAGTGTTTTTAATAACAAGGACACAAGGGATGTCCTCATAAACTACCTCAATGTTGTAATATTTAGCTCACACCCATGTCATTATACAAAGAAAAAAACGAATCAGGGCAGAAGTATAAACACGCCAAAGATGGAGAAGTTCCAGAACACATCCACAGATTGCATACAATCTACAGACCAATGGTACCTCAAAGGTGTTTTGGAAAGTTAACTTTTGTGAGCGGTTTCGAATTGTCGAGACAAATTAAAAGAAACTTCATTTTGGCCAGGTTTTGTTCAATATGACATTATTTCAAATCTTTTTTTCAAATCTCTCGAAGTATACCGGGGGCCTTTAGGGTAGCCCCATTAGGGACCAGCACGGGCTTGTTTTCACAGGGAAGAGTTTAAAACAATACAATGGCACAGACAGTTCACCCGCATGAAGAAATTTAGTCAATTACTCTACTTATTCCAAAACAACTTGAGTTTATTTTTTGTTGTTGTTGTTGAGTGTTGAGTGTTGAGGACACACTCCTCGTTGTCTTAATGCACTCACATTAACACAGAAACACTCATATGCTTTACATGTTTGTTTCTATGTCTGTTTAAATAACTGCTATTTTAATTTATAGCACTTCGTTTTTGCATTTTGTGTTTAAATATATTATGAACAGCAGCTATGGTAATTATTTTCTTCCCTATTTCCACCTGGACTCATCCCGAGGCCTCTAGAGATTATGCAGTGCCACTGATGCGATCTAAGACCTGTGAAGTTATTATGCCATGGTATCCATAATCCTGGACCAGGCCATATCCTAAGCTGATGCTAAGGCGGTCATGGAGGAGCAGAGAGCATGAGACTGATTCCTAAAAAACTACAGTGACACACGAGTCTTCGCATTGATCCCGTGGGCCAGTATGATCACCCGCCGGTGACCTACCAACATCTGGAGTTCTCCAAGTTGGACAGCCAGCATTCTCCAGGCTCCGGCACCTAGACTGCAGCTCTGCACAAGAAGTTTGGCCAGAGGAGAAATGGTCGTGCCCAACTGAGCCTAGTTTCTATCTAGGTTTTTTTTTTCCTTCACTTTCGCCAATTGGTGACGTTTGTTCCTCGCCACAGGCTTGCTTGGTTGGGACTTGTGAAGCTGCGCAACGATGGATTTGCTCTTCAGTGTTTGGACTTTCAACAGTGAATATTAAACCACACTGAACTGAACTAAACTGAACGTCAACTCTAAACACTGGACTGACAGTTATTTTGACAGTCTATATTGCTAAAGTGATATAAAAATAAACAAACTAAATTGAAGATGTTTTGAACAATATTGCAAGCAGCCACTGACTTCTATAGTATTTTTTGCTCCTACTATGGATTTTGTAAGACTTGAGTTCTCAAATACTTTGATGTCTTTGACAATTCAAAAATAAGCTGAAAGCACAGAGACAAATCGGCTCTACACCTCACCAGGTGGGAATGCGGGAATGTTCACTCCCCTCCTTCTCTTCATTTACATTTGAAGTATCTCCCGAAAACCCCCTCTGTTCATTCACCCTCTCTTCACTTAACTCACACAAAATGGTCGTTTCAAAGCATGAATGTTCTGTATCAATCCAAGTGACTTTATCTATCATGTTTGATATCATTTGAAATGTCTGGTATGGTGCGACTGGTACAATGGTCTCATTCCCTCAGAAATAGACAATCAAAATAATAGATATATAACTTCAGGTATCTTTTGCACCACTGCTAAGGGTGTGCCTTTACCTGGGGGTCCCTATTCAAATGCCTTATGGGCAGAGACTCTTACTGAATGTAAATGCTATTCATTTTGTTATTCAGCACACACCCCTTCTATATCTTGGTTTGACTACTTAAGGCAGAGTTTCAAGCTGTTCGAGGAGCTTCTGTAACCAGAGTAGCCCGTAGTGTGGAGCTCTTGTGTTCCATACTATGTATATTTTGAAGTCAGGTATGCATCTTTTGATCTTGGATTTATCTTTGAGAATTTGATGTTTTGTATTGATCTTTTATGGATTGACTGGATGAATTGGCATAATACACATTTACCTGACTAATAAATTATTATATTTGAACTTATTCTTGTTTACTCTGAAATTATTTGCTTTGATAAGTTAAGAATGTACTAGATTTCATGATAGACGAAACACATGTTAGATGAAAATCCTAGAAATTCCAACTTATTGTTTGACTTTAATTATGTTATTCGTTGCAATCACTATGGGGGGCTAGGGTTAATGCATTAGGATGAAAGTGAAGCCGAAAGGGCAGCATATCTTACATGGTTTTGCGGTTTGACCTCTGGTATAAGATTATTCTTCTTATTATAAGATTATTCAAATATATACCAAAATATCTCATAAACTGCTGAATTAATAAAGTAATATTAATTATAAAATTGGAGTCAGATAAATTGAGGATAAACATACTAATCTTCTAAACCACCTCATACTACAATTGGAGTCAGATATGAGAATTGGCTAGACCTTACAATGTCAATCGCTGCTTTTTCCCAACAATCTTCAGAATATCTTGTTTTGTGTTCAACAAAAGATCAACTTGAGTGGATGGTGACAAAATGTAAATTTTTGGGTCAAGCATCCCTTAAACCAGGGCTGCTCAACCCTGTCCCTAGAGATCTATCGTCCTGCAAAGTTCAGCTCTAACCCTGATCAACACACCTGAACCAATTAAAAAGGACTTGAACAGCACTTGATAAGTACAGGCAGGTGTGTTTGATATGGGTTGCAACTGAAATCTGCTGGAAGGTAGATCTCCAGAAACAAGGTTGAGCACCCCGGCCTTAAACGGTTAGTAAATGATGACAGAATCTCCATTTTAACTGAACGGTTTTTTTTCAACAAATTAAAATTATTTGTTCATATGTGTTGTCAGAGATCTGAGAGGTGAGTTGTTTTCTTCTTTTTTGTCTTGATTGTACAGTTCCTTGCCGTTTGTATGTATTTTAGCCAATTAATTTGACAATTAATGTTAAATGAACCGCTGACTAAACAGGATGCATCCACGTTCATCAGTTTTTGGGTTCCCCAGACACATTTTCATAAAGAATAACTGAAAGAAAATGGTGACGTACATTATTTTTTGAATGTCAAGCATGTTGATCTAATAAAATAAAAATGATAATGCATCTTGTCTGACAACTTGCTATTTTATTAATGAAAATACATCTTGATCTATAATCTTTTGTACATCTATATTTACTGCACACCAACCAACATCTTTATAAAAACCAGACCTCCTCCAACAACTGCTAAGGACAACACAGGCTCATTAGAAATATGTGCTTCGCCTATATTCTTGTGAAACAGCAAAAGTTTATTTCAAGATACGTTTGACAGCCGTTTATGGGTAAAATGAACACTTTGGGCAGTATGACGCCAACAAATTTCAATAGTATCTGGATGCAGCCTTTATGATGCAAGCTGAGATTGCATCACTTAGCGATGCATTGTCAGACACAATGTACTCAATGGAGCTAGTGACATCACTGTGAGGGGTGGGGTTAGGTGAGCCCATTAAAAAGCATTGGATGCAGTTCAGATTGCACTGCACCAGGTCTGCATCCAGAACCCTCTCACAAATTTAGTTCCTTTTCACACAGGAGGAGTTTTTAGGACAGTGGTTTGCTGGTCTGGTTAATCTGACAAGCTCTGCCTTCTTGTGAATGTGGACAAAGTGGACGTATATATGAAACTTACAGAAAAATAGTTACGTATTACAGATTCAATTTCGTTCATTTCAGTTAACAGACTTAAAACACTGATTTATTAGTAGACTTAAATTTCAGATCCTCAAAAATGTAGACCGTGCACTCTAGTGGATTTTTCACCTGAACGTACATTTAACGAAACGTACCCGGAGCAATATATTTTACATTGTGCAAAAATGTTGGCAGAGACAGGCATTTCCAATGAGCCTGGGTAGAATAGGGACACTACATCTAATACTAGCAGAGTTTCGAATGGAGGGAATCTACCAAATAAACAAACCTGATTGATTTACCTGCTTAGAGCCACTGGGTGTTGGAGGGACAAATGAAACAACAAAAGAAACTTGTTGGGATACGATATTCAAAATATAGACCATTTCAACTTGGTGATGCCATTGGCCCATGAACATTTCCTGCTTGTTGTCAAACTATTTCAGAACTGTAATAAGAAGCAATTAAATCACGCTAGAACAGCTATCATTGACGTCATTTATCAATATGTTGACCTTTTTGAATTTTTGGAAGCTACGGAAATTAAAAATGTGAAACAGGAAATGCATTAGGACCATTGTTTTTGTTTACTACCTCAAAATGGTCTATAATAACAATAATGATAATAAAAATAGATGTATATTAAAAAAGAAAAGACAGAAAACGGTACAAATGTATAAAACTGAAGTAAACGTATGTGAAACTGACGGAGAAGTAGAACAAGTTTAGCTACAGGCTACATTATGTGGGTTGCATACAGACGGCGCAGATTTCAGGGACACTAGCTGTACTGCTGGTGTGTCCTCTTAGTCACCTCAGCATCCTTAAATGGAGGCAAAAGTGTAAATTGTTGCATTAGTATTCAAGTGGTTTAATCAGCCTGTCCTTGATACTCACCTCAAGGCACTGCATCAGCAGAAGTGTGACATATACCACGTTTACATGCACCGCACTGTTCAGGAAAACTCTCAATTCTACATAAACCTGCGTGCTTACTGTTTATAATGCTCTAGAACAGGGGTGCCCAAACTTTTTCTCATGAGGGGGCAAAAACCAAATTTGACTGAGGCTAGTGGGCTGAAGTTAAATATAGGTGGGGTAATTTACCATGAGTAATTTTCTAATTTATTTATTCATTCATTCATTCATTTCGGCACCACGGTGGCGTAGTGAGTAGCATGTTCGCTTCAGAGCAAGAAGGTCACTGGTTCGAGCCTCGGCTGGGTCAGTTTGCATTTCTGTGTGGAGTTTGCATGTTCTCCCCGTGGTAGCGTGGGTTTCCTCCAGGTGCTCCGGTTTCGCCCACAGTCCAAAGACATGTGGTATAGGTGAATTGGGTAGGCTAAACTGTCCGTAGTGTATGAGTGTGTATGGATGTTTCCCAGAGATGGGTTGCAGCTGGAAGGGCATCCGCTGCATAAAACAAATGCTGGATAAGTTGGCGGTTCATTCCGCTGTGGCGACCCCAGATTAATAAACGGTATAAAGCTGAAAAGAAAATGAATGAATGAATTAATTCATTTACATTTTCCTCCGGCTTAGTCACTTTATTCATCAGGGGTCACCACAACGAAATGAACCAGCCAACTTATCCAGCACATGTTTATTTAAACAAGTTTGCAAATCAGACTTTCAAGAGTTCACACTTAGCTGATGATTGATAATAAATCTTGTTTGGCATGCTGTCCCGGGAGAGAGCCCTGAGCTCAGAATATCCTTGAGCCCGGGGCTCCCTCCCACTTAAAGGGCGAGAGGAGAGTTTGAGCTCAGGAAGGTCTTGAGAACTCCCCTGCTTGTGACCGTGCTGAGATATTTCTGATTAGAGTTGCCTTATGATGCTGTTTTAAAATGGTCAATTTACTTATGTTGTATGTTTTTGGACAGTGGGAGGAAACCGGGGAACCTGGGGAAAACCCACACAAAAACCCATGCACAGAAACGGCAACTGGCTCAGGGAGAGGCCGACCCAGCTGCGTCCTTGCTGCGAGGCAACAGTGCTAACCACTGGGCTGCCGTGCCACCCTATCAGAGAAAGGGAGGAGTTGGGGTGGAAGGGGGGATTCTTCAAGACGAAGATGACTTGGGTAGAAAGCTCTGGTAATTTATAGTGAGTCAGGATTCATCTGATTGGTGCAACACACGGAGCTGATGTGGTACCAGCTGTGTTCAATCATAAGCACGTGATCCTCTCGAAATTAGTTTACAAATACACCCCACAAAATGTCTAGATCAGGCATGTCCAAATTCGGTCCAGGAGGGCTGGTGTCCTGCAGATCTTAGCTCTAACTTGCCTCAACACACCTGCAAGAATGTTTCTAGAAAGACTAGTAAGAGCTTGATTAGCTAGCACAGGTGTGTCTGACTGGGTTGGAACTAAACTTTGCAGGACACCGGCCCTCCAGGACCGAGTTTGGACACCCCTGGTCTAGATAAACTGATCTGAGGGGTGATGCGGTGGCACCACCCCTCAGTGGGGGTGAAATAATATAAGTAAGTGATAATCAACTGCTTGCCGTGCGTTAAAGGATTTTAATTCACGACGTGGAGGCAGACAGAGACAAAGAGAGAGCATGTGCGTTCAGTTTATACCTGCTAGTATTATTAAGATGCGATTTCATCAGTCTGATCATGGGTGGACAAATACGACATTCCCAGTCACACCTGGAGTGTTTTTCCAGTCACACGTTTCTTTAGTCTACTTTCTACCGCTTCTCTGACGAGGGAGGATCTGTATAATAGCTTTTTTCCCCTTAACATTACCTTTAATACTGCGAAAG
This sequence comes from Danio albolineatus, assembly GCA_903798035.1. Lineage (NCBI taxonomy): Eukaryota > Metazoa > Chordata > Actinopteri > Cypriniformes > Danionidae > Danio > Danio albolineatus. The sequence goes on from CAIGQQ010004833.1 coordinate 822,468, forward strand.
CTGGCCTTCCTACAGTATAGCAGAATTTCCGCGATTTACATTTCATGATAAACATACATATCTTAGAAAAGTTACCATATCAATTAAAATCCACATTTTCAAGTGTACTCAAGAGTCTTTAAAGCATGCCAAAGTCTATTTCAGAAATCTCTGCTGTTAAATATAGCTACATTTTGCATAATGGAAAAACATCAGGTCAGGTAGGAGAACATTCTGCTTTATATATCTTCTTTAAAACAAAAGCAATCAGCCAAACACGCAGGATCAGTGTAATATTACATTATTTACACTCATAGATTAATTATGAAACTTATCGCTGAGATTTGCCATAAAAAAATACACCTAAGAATAAATGATAGGTTCACATGTCCAGAAAATAACCGTTAGATACACCAAAGATTAATTATATATCACGTCTTAACAACAGAGATGCAAGAGATTAGATCCAGCCGCGGGTCTTGAGATGCTCTGGCTGACATAAAGCTTCGCTCGGAGGGAGCCGTTTGCGGAGCTGCCGCTGACCACCTGGAGCTTCCATCATTTTTAAAAATGCGATTTCCTTACACACACACTGCCGATTTGACTTTAAAATAACTACATTCTCGCTTGAAAAACTCTTAAAACTTTTGTGGCATAGTTGAGTATTTTCCTAATTTTATGGATTTCCTGTCCGCCATTAACAGCCCTCATCGGTTTCATGCGCAGCACTGCTATGGTAACTGTAAATGTTTGGTAGAAGCGCATTTATTTCAAACTGTGATCAAAACTGACTGGAACTACCTGTGCGTTTCAACGAAAATAATGCACACCCTCCTGCCAATCAGAATCAAGAATCTCAACAGACCATGGAATAAGGGAGAGTAATTAATAACAGAATATACATTTTTGAGAGAACTAACCATTTAATTAGTACTCTGGAGCTGCTCTTTGGCCAATGTATAGGACAGATGGTCTCTTTCTCTTTTAACAGGTGATGAGTGTCCAAAAGTCTAGCTTGCGAAAACTATGATCACCTTAGCCAGTGCAGATTCATACCTGTTGGTGTGAGAGTTGTTGTGCATGAACCAGGAACGGTTGTTGTCCACATACATGGCCCAAGCCTTATCGTCCTTCCCCAGCATCATGTCCTTCATGGTATTAATCCGCGCCACACCGAATGCAGGGTCAGGGTGGTTATCATAGCGGTCCACGCTAAGCTCCCAGTAATGCACACCCTTGGAGAAGGCAGCTGTTCCCAGCACCACACGGTCATCGTAACTGTTACACGTCACAGTCTGGTTGTCATTGGTCAGCACAATGTCTCTGTGAGCGGACGTGGGGTCGAAGGTGAACCATGCCACTGCAGAAAAAAAAAGTGAGAAACAAAAATCAGTTAGCATGAGGTTAGTGTGGTTCACAATGTGGAAAATAAAACAAGATTCAGTCAAAAAGCATTTCACAGTGCTCGGTAATACTTTATGACAATTACTGTTACTGAAACTACTTGGGATGCAACGGTTCTTGATAAAAAAAACGCCCTGTGATCCGCGGTTCAGTATATGCCTTATTAATATTGGTATGGTGATGGAAACAACTGCAGCTAAGCAAAAAAAGTTCCTCCTTTGTGCTTCTGATTACCTTTCACTCGCATTAGATGTGCAAGGACCCGTCCAATCACCTCTTAGTATGTAAATCAGTTGTTGACATCACGTTTGCTCACGTGTGTGTGTTGAGTTTCTGAGAGTTCAGCATGGCAAATGAAGAAGATAAAGCCAAAAGCGCAGCTCACTTTTTTCTCTAAACATAGCACATACCGTACTGTACCAAACTGTGACACTAAAGTGATTTTTTTCTCTAAACAGCACGTACCGTACCGAAACGGACACTAAAGTGATTTTTTTCTCTAAACATAGCACATACCATACCGTACCAAAACTGTGACCCTAAAGTGATTTTTTTTATCCAAACATAGCACATAACGTACCGTACCAAATTGTGACACTAAAGTGATTTTTTTTATCTAAACATAGCACATACCGTACTGTACCAAACTGTGACCCTAAAGTGATTTTTTTCTCTAAACAGCACATACCGTACCGAAACTGACACTAAAGTGATTTTTTTTCTCTAAACATAGCACATACCGTACTGAAACTGACACTAAAGTGATTTTTTCTCTAAACATAGCACATACCGTACCGTACCGAAACTGTGACCCTAAAGTGATTTTTTTCTCTAAACATAGCACATACCGTACCGTACCAAAACTGTGACACTAAAGTGATTTTTTTCTCTAAACATAGCACATACCATACTGAAACTGTGACACTAAAGTGATTTTTTTAAATCTAAACATAGCACATACCGTACTGTACCAAACTGTGACCCTAAAGTGATTTTTTTCTCTAAACAGCACATACCGTACCGAAACTGACACTAAAGTGATTTTTTTCTCTAAACAGCACATACTGTACTGAAACTGACACTAAAGTGATTTTTTTCTCTAAACAGCACATACCGTACCGAAACGGACACTAAAGTGATTTTTTCTCTAAACATAGCACATACCATACCGTACCGAAACTGTGACCCTAAAGTGATTTTTTTTTTCTCTAAACATAGCACATACCGTACCGTACCGAAACTGTGACACTAAAGTGATTTTTTTCTCTAAACATAGCACATACCGTACCGAAACTGTGACACTAAAGTGATTTTTTTCTCTAAACATAGCACATACCGTACTGCAACTGTGACACTAAAGTTATTTTTTTTCTCTAAACATAGCACATACCGTACCGTACCGAAACCGTGACCCTAAAACCGTATTACATCCTGAACCGTAAGTAGATTGAACCATTACACCCCTAGAAACCACTGTTCAGTAACATTTCTGGTGTAAAAAACAGCAAAAAAAACTGTAGCAAATCATTGAAACTCTAGTTTTCCGTTTTTGATTTGTGAAAAAGTGCATGTTAGTATTCTTTTACCTATTATTCAAACACACTTAAATATAAATGAAATCTAAAGTTTTCAAACACCTAAATGCTTATTTTTGCCATTTATTTCAAAGTAATCACAGTTCAAAATTGTATTAAATGCAGCTAGTTTAAAGGGGTGGTCCAAGGTTTAATTTTAAGGCTTGGTTGTGTTTATAAGATGCAAAGCAATGTGTGCTCATGCTTCACTTGCAGAAAAAATCATGTTATTTTTTCATATATATATATATATATATATATATCTTACTTTAATTACATACAGCTACTCAGCTAACATAAAAGTGGCTACCATACTTCTTAGTTCATTCAAAAGCCTACCCTCAAGCGGATCTGATTGGTCAGCTAACATAATGTGCTGGGATTCGCGGATCGGCTCCATGTCACCAGTAAACATCACTCCTCTACTAGCGCCCGCTTTGCCTTAGCTGTAACAGTTTGAGCCTGAATCAGACAGAAAAAGAAGAGGTCGCAGTTAAACCTCTTGCCTGCTCTTTAAAATAACATCTGACAAGTGTCTGTCCTGTATATTCGCATATAAGCATGTGTAAGTCATATGAAATGTTCACATATCTTTTGCAGGTTCGTTATTTGAGATGTAGAATGCAGGGAAAGCAGCCGCATAGAGAGACACTGCAGCACTGCTGAAGATTGGGGCTGTTTACAGCAGTTTGACTGATAAATATAAATTTGTAGCTAAATTGTTAACGGTGCCAAACAGCATTTCCTGTTGTTTATGTCCTCGCTACAACATACCGTCAACGCTAGACACTATGCATGAAATAGAGCAATTTTAACAAATAAAAATACTGACAGGTTGTGGCTCACAATCCACAGCTTCTGCTATTATGGTTGACCTGCTCCTTCTTTGAGGAGTTTTTAGCCGAATCCAGCACTGAACTGGGAGAGATTCTGGAAGTTCTCCTTTGTCAAATGCTAGCTATATATTTTTTATTATTTGGAACCTTGGCTGCACAGGCTGTATGCGTGTAACCTGAAAGGTTTTTATGTAGTCCCCAATCTTCGTTCGTTGAAGGCTCTGCTAAGCTATTTCTGTAAAAGCCAATGTCTCCCTTTGCATTGAACTTTGAGCGTCTTACATTCAGAGATGTTGTTTATCTTCACACAGCTACATTACACATCAACTAAAAATTTAAATATGATATCTATCTGCTACTGCATTCAGTATATGGTGATAAATGTCATGTAAAATGGCATTCAATCTCACATTATTAACATTTAACACTAAATAAAGCACATTAGGTGCACCTGAGGTAAACACAGTAAGTTAATCCTGTTATTCAGCTGTAAGAAATCAATTCAGGGTGTTGGTTAGAACAAAAACTCCTCATAATATGGAAAATATTCCTTCTATTGCATGCTGTTGCTTTTATATAGAACACTCGCTCTTGTTGGTCCTCAATCTGGCAACCTGCGCTTGCGTTTGTTTTGATCTAGGATTGCAATACCTAGTTCAACCACTGGGCACCAAACTTACATACTGCACCTTTATCTTTGCCAGATGTAGTAGCCAACCCATCTGCTACATTACAGATTCTCACCCCGATCCGCCTGATGGAGGCGCTATAGTGGCCCAAAACATGTAAAACGCTGGCCACAATTCTTGGCTCATGCCTGACAAGGGAATACATCATATTTTGCCATCAACCTGGCAAATTTTTCTAATACTTTGCAGTTTTGGAAAAACCTACTTTTGCAAACTAGTCAACCAATAGTCAGACACTCTAGAGCAGGGAGGCCCAAACTTTTTGTTATGGAGGGCCAAAAACCAAAGTTAATTGAGAGCCATGGGACGAAGGTAAACATACCAAACTGCACTGTGAAAAATGCAGGGTTCCATGCAATCCATTTAGGTTGTCCCAGACCAAATCAATTAAGTTCATTATGCAAAATGAGCCTAAAACATTTAAGTGGATAAAACATAAAACAATTAAGTTGTCCCAAAGAAATCTCAAGAATTGTGTTAAGCTCATTTTGCAAAAGTAAGTTGAACAAACAGCAAAATAATTTGTTTGAGTCTTTATTACATTAAAGTTGTTTATTTATTTGATATTATTAATATAGTTTTAATCATATTAAATAATGCAACAGATTTTTTTACTTACTGATTACAATAAAAACATAATTTTTTTTTTTTTACACGGTGGAGATCGATGACGAATACACTAGTAAAGCTTCACCTTTCTCTGCTAATGTCTTTTTCTTTGTTGTCTATCCATCAGTGACGGTGTTTTATTTGTGGAAATCTGATTTGTTTACAATATTTAGTGGGAACATTTAATTTCAGTTTGCTGTTTGTAGCTCAACAATAAAACAAACCACCAGAAAAACTACCTCTCTTCTAAGACTGGATGGTGGGTCAAATTAAAGGTTACCAAGGGCCAACATTGGTCCTAGTTTGGGCATCTCTGTTCTAGAGCATAGGTCTCAAACTCGATTCCTGGAGGGTTTCCACAGTTTTGCTTCAACCTTAATCAAACACAGCTGATCCAACTATTTAAGACTACTAGAGACTATAAAGCAGGTGTGAGTTGGAGTTGGTCGGAGCTAAACTGTGCAGGGCTGCGGCTCTCCAGGAATTGAGTTTGAGACCATTGCTCTAGAGTCTGCATATCAAGAGTTATCAAAAAAGTAGACATTTCCATTCAGGGTCGCAACAGGATGGCCAAACATCCAAAGTAGACGTGGCCACTTTTACAAAAAATCTCCATGAAGCCGCGGTCACACTGGACTTTTCTCCCAGTAGACTTTCATTCATATGCATGCGAATGCGTCAGACCGGAAACGCAAGCTCGTGCGACAAGTTTGGCAATTCGCTGCAGTGCAAAGTTCAACCTTGGCGAACTCTGACCTGCGATATCACAACACATGACTGCGTAAGACCAATCGAAGATCAAAACAAGACCTCTCTGGACAGAAATGTATTATATGGACCAATCGCTCAATTTTTAAATGCCTAATCATCTTGTCTAATCCCGCCCCTTTTCGCAGCGGCGTACGACAGACTTTCGCATGCTCAAACTCTAGTGTGACCGCAGCATAACTCTGGAACAGTATGATAAATCGTTATCAAACTTGGAATGCTAATGTATGAGATCAATTTGAGGTTACCGTTAAAGAGTCATCTAGTTTGACCACATGGTGGCGGTCCGATTCAAAAAATTAAAACATGAAAGTGCCTTGAATGTCAGAAATATTATATCATCTTGCAGACTTTTAAGATTTGAAGCACAATAAAAGGACACGCTCAGTGCAATCAAGCGCACTTCCTTTTTCACAAGGGTCTTTCTTCCCCTCTTTTGTCCCCTTCATTTACATCCAGCAGATAAAAGCAACATTTTGTGTGTGAAATTCCCAAATCACCTTGAGCCAGTGTAAGTGTAATCATCATGATTCGCAGATCACACACACATTACTACACATATGCGCTCCTTCAGTGACGCATGAATTATTGAAAGGAATGAAATATTGAAGCTGATGTGTTCTCTGAGAAATGAAGTTTCAGCAGGAGAGTGCCTGCAAGGCAAATCTAGCATCAAACTCTTGAATATCCTGTGTTAATTAAACATCTCCACTGGGACCGTTTCATGTAGGTTTTGTAAGAAATCAGTCTGCCTTGACCCAACTTCCACTCTAAATGGTGACGCTCATTTCCCAAAAGGGCTGACTTATGAGAGAAAAGAGAAGTCAACAGTTCGGTGTCTCTGCATTGTTTGAGGTGATTACATCTCGACCAAATGGTAACAATTGTAGAATGGTGCACAGACAACCATCTGATCAATGGTGAACTGAATTAACATAGAGAGATAGAGAGAACAGCTGGGTCAACAGCCATGGAGCAACTTCATTAACATCGAAAGGCTAAGTCTAAAAGGCAACCTCTAAAACAGCATAAAGGTTTGAGTTTAAGAATGTTTGGGGTTCAATCTGACTCTGTGTATTTTGAGACTGCTATGCTGAATAAACATCTTCATTGAGATCTTCTACATTGTCTTCATCTTTTTTTTCTTACAGTTTGCAAACACTCTACTCACATTTATACCAAAGACCTGCCAATGTTACTATAACTACAGTTTGTCTCAATTATAATGGTCTTGGACTGCTGCAAAACTGGGTCAATGTTATGTCTATAAATAATTGAATTTTTATTAGCGTTTATATTCTGAATGACATTAATGGTAAAATTAAAATGAGCTGTTCTGATTACCATGTTAATTCATTTTTCACATTTATTTATACAGCTATTATGTTGAATATTTAGCAAAACATAATTACACTGATTCCAAGAATACAGCTCAGCAAATTGTTTATTCAAGCTGAACAATGTGAATGTGCTGTTAAAAGGTTTAATAGATAAACTAATTTCAAAGAATGGTTTCGCTTCAGTTTAAGGACCAATTCTCACTATTAACTTGTGGCATATTACCTGCCTATTATTAAAGTTTTAGCTGTTTATGTAAACTTATAAAGTGCATATACCCAATACCTAAACCTTAATCTGCATTAAAAACTATAAATATTTTATTTAGACATAGATAAAGTCATAGTTAACGTCATGTACAGAGAAATACCTTTAAATAAAGTGTATCCAAAACAGGTTAATATTGGGTAATATAGTTACACCTTTAGGTTCTATTAGTCAGTGCTAGTTAAAGTATTTAATGTTATTGAAGAGTACTTGTACAAAACTTATTAATTATAGTTTAACATTTAGTGATACATTATTTAAATGCAAAGTTGTGTTTGTTAACATTAGTTTATGCACTGTAAGTTATCAAGAACTATTAACAACTTAATTGTTCTTTACAAATAATGTTACTAATAAAATTACTTACTAATGAGTAGGGCCAGACGGAATCTGCGGACATTATTTGCTATTTCTGCGCAAAATTTTGTTAAAAATCTGCAGATTTATGCGGAATGATTTTGGGAGTATCATAACTAAAACTTTAATATATTAAATAAAAAGTAATACCTTTTTAACTTTTATTTAATTTTTACAATGCAAATCCATTTAGGTCCACTTTATTAGGTAAACAAAGCAAGTCTCTGATATAAAATATCTACTAAAAGACAGAAAATAGTACTTTACAAACTATATTGTAAATAAATCACAAGAGTATTTTAATATTGATCAATATTATTACTGAAATGAATTTAAATACTGATTAAATATACATTTACACACATTTACACAAGTAAATACACAGAACCAATGATGGGCTAAAAATCTGCAGAAATCTGCGGAATTCTGCGCGCGCAGATTCCGTGCGGCCCTACTAATGAGTAATTAAACAAATGACTGTTTCCCATCACAACACAATTACTGACAATAAAATGCAGCTTTATAAAATTTACATGTAATTTGCAGCTGAGCACACTGAAGCCATTTTTTAAGCAGTTTTTGAGTAGGTTCTGTCAACCTATGTCTCTGTTGGCCTGCTTTAGTGTATGTAGGAGTGGGACAACATAACCAATGATGATTGGTGTGTCCATGTGTAGGACTGGGACAATCATATAACAGATGATTATTATTGTGCATGTGTAGGGGTGGGACAACCACATAACCGATGATGACTGGTGTGTGTGTGTTTAGGGGTTGGACAACCACATAACCGATGATGATTGGTGTGTGTGTGTAGGGGTGGGACAACCA